>OX463240.1:68061881-68640246 GCA_949820135.1 Sylvilagus floridanus
TCTGCGCAGCCCGTCGGCCTTAGTGGCCATTTGGGGGGTGAACCAATGGAAGGAAGACCTTTGTCTGTCTCTCTCTCTCACTGTCTAACTCTGCCTGTCAAAAAAAAAAAAAAAAAGGAAAGGAAAGAAGTCAAGGACTTTAAGTCAAACCAAGACCATAAGGTGCATATGGAACGATACCTGTTAAGCTCATGCAGAGCTGCTGTTCTTGGATGAAAGAAATGAGCAGGTGCATTGTGATGGTGGAGGCCCCTCTGGGAAGCTTTCTGGACGTGGACACTTTCCTGCTAGTGCTTTGCACCTTCCTCCACACACCCTTCTCATAAGCAGATGCCCTTCTTGGGCTCTCCAGAAAGCCATCCAGCGGCCCAAAAAAACCCATCGCCATGACCTTGCTCTTGACCGGTGTGCTTCCGCTTTCACTGGACCGCTTCCAGGTCTTGCTGGGCATTGCTGCGATGGTCTTTGTGTCCCACGCCATCCTGGCCAGGCCGTGATGCCATTCCAAGGAAGCTGATCTGGGCACGACAGCTTGGATAACCGGAGAGCAGCGGTCAGCATGGCATCAGCTGCGCCGGCCGGGACGGCTCTGGGGCCTTCCTCCTCAGGAGGGCGTGAGCAAGGTGAGGGGATTCCTTGCAGACCGATGTGGGGGGGTGGGCTTCATCTTCAACATTGCCCTCCCCATTTACAAATTGCTGACTTCTATAGGACATTGTCTCCATGAACTTTTTGTAAAATGTCAATGGTTTGATTTCATGATTCTTCCAGCCAAGCTTCCCTAGAAATTTGATGTTTCCCCGGCTCCAGTTTAGGCAGAACTCCTGGTGTTCTGATGAGAGCGCTTTTCAAATGGGATCTTCTCACTGCCTGGGACTATGTCCTGTCCAGAAATGTGACAACAAGTTAGCATGAGTTTATCTGGGCCCAGGACATGTCTGAAGTCCATGTACGGATTTTTCATGATATGCACTTCAAGGAACTGTCTGAGGATTTATGAGGTCTGTGCTATAGAATACCAAAACTCCATTAAAATGTTGTAGTGACTTAAAGAAAATGTCGAGAATATGTGTGAAAGGTGTAAATGACTACGTAACAATTAAGCATATGAGAAGATGCAATAATATGGGAAGTTGTTCCTGATATAAAAATAAAAAAGTAGATTTCAACAAGATCTACACATTGAGTTCAGGAACGGGATGGTACCATACAAAACCCCAGTATAACAACTAAAGGATTTTTTTTCCTTAGTAAAATAAGCTCTCTGCTAGAATCTTAGCAGTGATAGTAATATATGTGTATTCTTTATAAGGTATAACAAGCAAATAAAAACGTGCTTTAAAGTAAGACTAAGTAAACATAAACCTGAACCTGTACCTCGGATTTCAAATGATATATATTTTTTAATTTTTAGAAAAGTCTTATTTGAGATGGAGTGGGGCTGAGGGGAGGAAAGAGAGACAGAGACGGAGACGGAGAGAGAGAGAGACAGAGAGGAAGAGAGAGAGAGAGAGAGAGAGAGAGAGAGAGAGAGAGAGAGAGAGAAAGCTCGCATTCACTGAAGCCAAGAATGGACCCCACGTGCTGTGATACGGGATGAAACGTCTTTATAGCTGGGCCAAATGCCCATCCCAAAGGATATTTCCATAAGGCATACACCTGCAAAGGCAGGGAAGAGAAGCCGAAATGAAAAATACATGGAGCGCATGGACGAGGGATCCCACAGGAGAGAGTCCAAGGGACTCCCAACACAGCGTGGAAGGCAGAGCCCAGGTTGGGGGGTCGTACACAGTATAAAGGGCAAGCGAGAGTGTGTGGTGAGCCAGGAAGTTCTCAGAAGAGACTTGCCGGAGAAGGTGAAGCTGTTAGAATAGCTAACAGGCTCAAATTTATACAAAGGAGCTATTATCCACCAGCAGAGATTTTTGGATTGAAATAACATCAACAGGAGACGACACAAGTGAAATAAGAAAAACAACTATAAACTAAAAAGAACTAGGGCCGATAAAGGTTGTCAGAAAAAGAGTATTAATCAGGAGAGTACCAGGAACAGGGAATACACAGTCATTTGAACAGATGCTGTCTAGTATCAGGCACTGCTGACGATCGTGGTGGTTGGAGTAAGGAGGCATTAGTAAAAGGTGACGGGAACTCTGCAGAGTGCAAGAACTGCAGGTGGAAGGAGCAGCCACCACCTCTACAGGCTGAGATCCACGGCCCAGGAAACCCTGCTGAGCTGCAGACACGGCCCCAGATGGCACAGTCCTGGTCTGGCTGTGGTGCCAAAGTGCCGGAACTTGTTGGAAGTCTCTAAACGTGCGCAAAATCCACCCCCAGGCTGGGCGTTTGGATCAGTGGTCAAGATGCCCACACCCCACAGGGAACAGAGGGCCTGGGCTCCAGTCCCAGCGTCACTGCTGAGTCCAGCTCCCTGTTAACGTGCATGCACCTAAGGAGGCAGCCGGTGATGGCCCAAGTACCTGGGTCCCTGCCCCCACATGGGAGACCTCATGGAGTTCTGGACTCCTGGTTTTGGCCTGGTTCAGTCCTGGCTGTTGCTGGCATCTGGGGAGTGAATCGGCAAATGGAAAATTCAGTCTCTCTATTTCAAGTAAGTCCAATCTAAACAATTCTAAAACCCACACTTTTTTTTTTTTAAGAGACTCCCCTCTCTAGGATGCTAGAGAGACACTCACCTGGGGCGGGAAGGCCGGTGCTGGGGGAAGCCGCTGTGGGCTGTGCAGTCAGGTGCTGGAGGCCATGAGCGCAGACCCTTGAAGAAGGGAAGTCAGAGCCAATAGGAAAAGCCACTTCTCCTGCAGTGACTCTCTGGCGCCCTCTAGGGACGAACTCAGAAGGTGCCCGTCTCAGCCAGCTTTGGCTAAAATAGTGTCCATATCCAAAGATTCAACCTCCCACAGATGGGAGACATGCATACAAAAATTCCCTCCATCCTGAAAATATACATTTTTCCTATCGTTGTTATTCTCTAAACAATACAGCACAGTTAACTATTTACATAGCATTTATGTTGTATTAGTGATTATAAGTAATCTAGAGATTTTAAAAAATATTTATTTTACTTGTTTGAAAGGCAGAATTAAACATAGAGAGAGAGGAGGGAGAGGTCTTCCATCTACTGGTTCACTCCCCCAGTTGGCTACAACGGCCAGAGCTGGGTCAGGAGCCATTTTTCCAGCTCTCCCACACGGGTGCAGGGACCCAAGCACTTGGGCCACCTTCTATTGCTTTCCCAGGCACATTAGCAAAGAGCTGGATCAGAAGTGGAGCAGCTGGGACTCGAATCAGTTTTACCTGCTGTGCCACATGCTGGCCAATTGAAATGATTTACAGTATAGGAGAGATCATGTATGAGCTATATTGTAAATACTACCCCATATAAGGGGTAGTGTTGTCCCCTTGAGATGCTCAGCACACTGGACCACGCCCACCTGTTCCCCTCAGTGCACAGAGACAGATGCTAAACTTGGGGCAGGCATTTGACCTAGCGGCCAAGGCACTGCTTGGGATGCTGCCTCCCACATTGTAGTACCTGGGTTCAATACCTGCCTCCGGCCTCTGACTCCAGTTTCCCAGGAGGGCAGCAAGTGATGGCTCAGGTACCTAGGTCCCTGCCACCATGCAGGAGACCTGGATTGAATTCCTGGCTCCTGACGTCTGCCTGGCCCAGGCCAGGACACTGCAAGCATTTGGGGAATAAACCAGCTGATGGGAGTACTCTCTCTTGCTCTCTCTCTTCCTCTGCCTCTCAAATAAATAAAATTGATCATGTTTTAAAAATACTTTTCCAGAAGCATCCTCACTCAGAAATAACATTTAGCCATATATCTGGCACCACATGGCCCAGTCAAGTTGTCACATAAACTTAACCACTGTCATACTCCAGAGGGAACATGTGGTGCCTGGACACGAGCAGGGGCTTGCTTGGGGGCGGGGGGGTGGCTGGAGGAGAGGAGCCACAGTGGGCAGCGCGGGGCATGGATCGGAGGTGCGGTGAGGAGGGTACACGAGAACAGCAGGTGCCTGCGGTCTGGGTGAGAGAGACTTGCGCTAAATGAGAAGCAGCATGTGGTGGATGCACGGAGGAGAGCACCTGTCTCTCTGCCATCCCTCCCATGGCAGACACAGCAGCCTCCTATTGGCCTTTCTGCCAAGGTACTGCTGACATCCCTGAAACTCCCTGCATGCTCCCTCCATGGGGCCCTGTGCTCCCTGCCCAGGTGTCATGCCCCCCTACTTCTCCCGTGAGCCCCCGGGGGCACCAAGGCATGGCAGTGAGGGGTCTCACAGTTCTGAGTGCACAGGATGGGGTCACGAGCTGCAGGACCGAGGGCCATTTTAGTTCAGGGGCATGGAATGAAAACATAAGTTCATTTGGCATAAAAAATTTTGAAATCTACGTAAACCAGTGGTCTTCAAAAAACTCATGGAAAATGTATATTATTATTAAAAAACTGTGCATTGGGTTATAAAAATTTTACACACCAAAATATCTTTTTATCTTTTAAAAGAGTATTCATTCATTCATTCCTTTGCTTGCTTGAGAGACAGAAGGAAAGGGAGAGGCAGAGAGAGGGAAAGAGAAGGCTCCCATCTCCTGGTTGACTCCACACATCTCTGCAACAGTTGGGGCTGGGCCAGGCTAAAGTCAAGAGCCAGGAACTTGATCCCCGTCTCCTGCGTGGATGACAGGGACCCAAATGCTACTGGAGCCATCAGCTGGCCTAAAACTTCATCGCCAGCCAGACTGAGAGCTGCAGCTGGGGTCCATCCCCAGGTCAGCCTTGAGGCAGACTCAGAGAGCGCTCTGCTGGACTGCCTACCATGGTCTCCATGGAGGCAGGAAGCCCCTGGGCTTTCTGAGCAGGAGCTCAAGCAAAGAGAAGTTCGAAGAACCCAGAACTTCCATATGATTGCAGTTATTCCACACAGTAATTAATGCAATACCTTCATGCATTAAATCAATAAAAGTTAATGGGTGCCGGTTCTAGTCCCAGCTGCTCCACTTCCGATCCAGCTCTCTGCTATGGCCTGGGAAAGAAGTAGAAGATGACCCAAGTCCTTAGGCTCCTGCACCTGTGTGGGAGACCCGGAGGAAGCACCTGGCTCCTGGCTTCAAATCAGTGCAGCTCCAGCCATTATGTGGCCAATTGAGGAGTGAACCAGCTGATGAAAGGTATCTCTTTCTCTCTCTCTCTCTCTCTCTCTCTCTCTGTGTAACTCTTTCAAATTTAAATAAACACATCTTTTTTTAAAATTACTATATGCATACGTTTAACAGTTTTGAGAGCCTTAATTCCACTGCATTTTTAGTATTTCAAGGCGCTGAACTTTCCCCCTTAACATTTTTTTAAAGATTCATTTATTTTTTGAAGGGCAAAGTTACAGAGAAAAAGAGAGGGAGAGACAGAGAGAGACAGACCTTCCTTCTGCTGGTTCACTCCCCAAATGGCCTTAACAGCTAGAGCTGCACCGATTTGAAGTCAGGAGCCAGAAGCTTCTTCCCTATCTCCACATGGGTGCAGAGCCCAGGCACTCGGGCCATCTTCCCCTGCTTTCCCAGGTGCATTAGCAGGGAGCTGGATCAGAAGTGGAGCAGCCAGGACTCAAACCAGCACCCATATGGGATGCTGGCACTGCAGGTGGCGGCTTTACCTGCTACGCCACAGCGCCAGCCCGTCTTAATGTGTTTTAAATTTTATTTATGTATTTATTTTGTCAGGTAGAGTTATAGACACAGAGAGAGAGACAGAGAGAAAGGTCTTCCTTCCATTGGTTCACTCCCCAAAAGGCCGCCACGGCTGGATCTGCTCCGATCCGAAGCCAGGAGCCAGGTGCTTCTTCCCAGTCTAACACGCGGGTGAGGGGCCCAAGCACTTGGGCCATCCCCCACTGCCTTCCCGGAGAGAAGCTGGACTGGAAGAGGAGCAACTGGGACTAGAACCCAGCGCCCATATGGGATGCCAGTGCCACAGGCGGAGGATTAACCAAATGAGCCACAGCGCCAGCCCCTAAAATTTTATTTATTTGAAAGGCAGAGATAGAAAGAGATCTCCCATATGCTAGTTCACTCCCCAAATGCCCACAATAGCCAGGATTGGGCCAGGTTGAAACTAGGAGCTCAGAACTCAGTTTGGGTCTCCCTCTGGCCCGGACCAGCTGTGGATATTGGGAACATTTGGGGAATGAATCAGTAGATGAATGATTTCTCTCTCTCTCTCTCTCTCTGCTTTTAAAGTAAAATGAAAATAAATTTTTTTAAAGATACATTCATTTTTGTGCAAAAAATCTTGAAATCAGTGCATAGAAGGGATCTTCAAAATTGGAAAATATATATTATGAAAAATATGCATAAATTTCACATTTCTTGCACTGTAGTAATCATCTTTTAATTCTATTCCTGATGAACTTTTTGAAGTGCACTTAAAGACATTGAATTGTACTTTATTTTTTAAAATATTGTTTATTGATTTATTTGAAAGGCAGAGCTGCAGAAAGAGGGAGAGGTAGAAAGAGAGATCTCCTGTCCACTGATTCACTCCCATTTAGCCGCCAATGGTCAGGGCTCGGCCAGCCCGAAGCCAGAAGCCTGGAGCTTCATACAGGTCTCCCATGTGGGATGACTTTCAGACCATCTTCTGTTGCTTTTTCCAGTCATTAGCAGGGAGCTGGTTCAGAAGTGGAGCAGCCAGGACTTGAACCAGTGCCCTTATGGGATGCTGGCGTCACAGGCGGTGGCTCTACCTGCTAGCCATTGTGCTGGCCCCAAATTGTACACTATAAGCAAATGAGTTTCCTGGTATGCAAGTTATATCCCAATAAAAGCTGCTCTTTAAAAAAAATCACCAGAGGGGCTGCTTTTGTGGTGCAGTGGTTAAGCCACGGCCTGAGACACTGGCATCCCACGTAAGCGCCTGTGAGAGTCCTGGCTGCTCCGCTTCTGATCCAGCTCCTTGCTGATGTGCCTGGGAAGGCAATGGAAGATGGCCCAAGTGCTTGGGCCCCTGCACCCATGTGGGCGACCTGGAAGAAGCCCCTGGATCCTGGCTTCGGATCAGCCTAGCTCTAGCTGTTAAGGCCATTTGGGGAGTGAACCAGTGGATAGAAGAAGGACTCTCTCTCTCTCTCTCTCTCTCTTTCTGTGTGTGTATGTGTGTGTCCCTTTCTCTCTATAACTCTTTCAAATAAATAAATATTTTTAATGCAAAAACTTGCTTAAGAGGAAAAAACTTTGGGAAGTTTTCCACCACTTTCGGAACACAGAGCCGGTGTGTCCGGGCTGGGAGCTGTGTGCAGTGTCTGTGTTTTGTCGTGCTGTCCCTGGGACAGGCATAGCTGGCTCACACAGCACGGACAGAGGTGCCACACGCAGAGTTAAGAGAGAACTCTGGCCGGTGCCGCGGCTCACTAGGCTAATCCTCCACCTTGCAGCACCGGCACACCGGGTTCTAGTCCCGGTTGGGGCTCCGGATTCTGTCCTGGTTGCCCCTCTCCCAGGCCAGCTCTCTGCTGTGGCCCGGGAAGGCAGTGGAGGATGGCCCAAGTGCTTGGGCCCTGCACCCCATGGGAGACCAGGAGAAGCACCTGGCTCCTGCCTTCAGATCAGCGTGGTGCGCTGGCCGCAGCGCGCCTGCTGCGGTGGCCTTGGGGGGTGAACCAACAGCAAAGGAAGACCTTTCTCTCTGTCTGTCTCTCTCTCTCACTGTCCACTCTCTCTGTTGAGAGAGAGAGAGAGAAAGAGAGAGAAAACTCTGTGCTGAAGGAATGTGTCCCCTTTTGGGAAAGAAACGCAGACTTAGCTGTGCCAGGAGCACACACCTGCCTGGGAGGCAGCCACTGCAGGTACAGGCCCCAGGCCCAGATGCAGGGACAGGTGCGCCGCTTCACTCACTGTCCTTCTCTGTCCCTCTCCTGGCTACGGCACCTTCCCTTGGGCTGTGCCCACCTGGCTGGACGTCAACTTCCCCTAGTTTCGGGAGGCCCCGTCATTGGGTTAAGAGCTTGTGTGTGTGTGTGTGTGTGTGTGTGTGTGTGCCTGGATGCAGGCACTGGGAGACAGTACTGCCCTTGGGATTGCCACTGGGGTCCTGGGGCTTCAGCCCAGAGTTGAGGATTCCGAACCAGCTTAGGGAAAATGCTGACAGTGATACGGAGCCAAGCTATAAGCCTCTGGTGCCGCCTCCCAGCCCACACAAAACCCATTCTCCTCCCACTTCCCTTTCCAGGGTGGCTTGCCTGCCATGTGCCCTGCACAGCGGGAGGCCACACAAGACCCAGAGGGTGAGGCCACTCTGTCGTCAAAGCCTTTAAGGTCCAGGGGAACAGGGTCAGACACCACCACCCCCCACCCCACCCCCGCAAAAGTTCCAGACAGACCCTGCCACTGGAGAGGCAGGCACAGAGCGCGGGCCTCAGAACCACTGGCTGGAAGGGCTGTTGAACAGGTGGCATTGACAGAGTCACACATCCAGCATTTTTATAGGTGGGGGTCGGGAGGATCACAGCTCTGGGGCAGAAGGAGGGGATCAAATGAGGAGGGGGCAGAAGATAAGGAACCAGCAGAGCATAGGCCTGGAGGCTAGGCTGTTGGAGCCCGTGGGAGTGTCCCCCTGCCGCCCCCACCCCAAGCTAATAACCAGCCGACATCTACCTCCTTGGCTGGAGGGGGCAGCATGGCTTCCTGCTCTTGCGTCCACCCATCGGTGCAGAGAAGGTATTCGGCAAGGGGCACTCCACAGGAGGGACACAGTCATGTCCTGTGTCTTTAAGAGTCTTTCGGTTTGGGGAGGGAGGGGAGGAGAGGCCTGGAGCCCCCAGGCAGGATGAGAGGGGAGCAAGGAGTGTCCCTGACGGGGCCCTTGCGCAGGCAGGGGACCAGGTGTTCTGTGTCTGCCTGGCTGGGAGACGTCAGATGACCAAGCAGAAGAACAAGTCTCTAGTCTCAGGCCTCCCATTCACAGAGCGCTGTGAGCCTGCGGTTCCTGCCTTCTCCCTTCCTTATCTGGCTCACCTCCACCTTCCCTTCCTGGTCCCAGCCCACGCTTGCTTCCTGGACCCCGATTCTTTCCGTGGTGACAGAGTCTGTGTGTTCCTCAAAGCTGCTTCCTTTGTGACAGTCATGTAAATTCCTGTCTTGAATGATTGCAGCTCTCACAACACGGAGACTGGATGGGCTGTTGATTGGTCAGGTGGTGCTGTGGCTGGGCCATGGATCTTGGCGAAGGGAAACTGGGGCAGGATGATTGGAGCTGTCTGAAAGCCTGACCCTGAGCCCCAGGGCCTTGCCTTTTTTGATGGCAGGGGAAGAAGTGTGTGTGCCATGGATGTGAAATTTAACACAGGGTTGGTTTGCCCAGAGAGGCCATGGACTCCCTTCTGTGAAAGTCTTTTTTTTTTTTTTTTAAGAATTTTTTTATTTACTCGTGAGGCAGAAAATGTTTTCCATCTGTTGGTTCACTCCCCAATGGCCGCAACAGCCGGAGCTGAGGCGACCCAAAGCCAGGAGCCAGGGGCTTCTTCCAGGTCTCCCATGTGGGTGCAGGGACCCAAGCACTTGGGCCATCTTCTGCTTTCCCAGGCCATAGCAGAGAGCTGGATGGGAAGTGGAGCAGCCGGGACTCGAACCAGGGTCCATATGGAATGCTGGCATCGCAGGTGGAGGCTTAACCCACTACACCACAGCGCCGGCCCCAAAGCCCTTCAACACAGGGGGGATCCTCTGTTCCGGAAGCCGAGGCTGCAGAACGAGCCGGCCTTTTCCCGAGCAGTGACACATGGAGAGTCCACCCTCACGGTCGAGTCCCAGGGTAGAAAGGAGTCCTTTGGAAGAAAGCCTCTTAGAGGGGCGCCCATGGGTGCTTTGCGGTCTACTGCCGCAGAGAACAAGCCTCAGGGAGATTAGCCGAGCGCACCCCACCAACGCCCCTGTGTGCAGAAGCGGCATGGATTCTCACACCGTCGCCGTCCCAGGAATCCCAGATCCCGTGCTCTCACAGCCACCCTCAAGCCGGCTCAACGACATCAGTGCAAGGCTGGCATTTGGTGACTAATGCTTCCTGCGGGATTAGCTCTGCCTCCCAGCCAGACGGCTCTGGGTGGGTGTCTAGCCCAAGAATTTCTCCAGGATCTCCTGAAAGTCAGTGCTCACTAAATACATAGCAACCGACGACACCCAGCCTCCCATCTGGGAGGACTTTCCCATACCTTTCCGAATTTAACCCTCACCAGTATATGTAGTTCCACGATGACCTCTGACCTTACTGGGCTGCCACCCTTTGCTGTTGAAATGGACCACGTGGCCTGGAGACTGTCAGCTGGGTCTTTAAGGTGTCAACCTTTCCCCATCACTTGTCTTAGCTCCTGCTGTCCATTTCAGGGGCAGCGCGGCTAAGTCCCAGCTTAGCATAGGGAGAATGAATGCACGGGTGCATTTGTTAAACACTAGCCAGGGTAAAAAGCGAGCAAGCCAAGCGGAGGGAGGCGCTTTCCTAGGCTACCCGGAGCCTGCCGGGTGCTGGTCATCTGAGCTTTACATTCACCGGCAGGGAGCTCCGCTCTGGTCCGCAGCTAGAGCGCTTTGGCTCCATATTGGGAACGCTGGCCAGTTTGGGGCAAGGCGGGGATCCACTCTCTCCAAGCAAGAGTCGGGACAACTTAGGGAGGACCTTCCACCTCACAATTACCCCTGACCTGGAGCATGGCAACGCGCCAGTCCTGCTGCCTGGCTGCTTCTCTGTCCAACGAAAGCAGCAAAGAAGAAGCGAAGGCAAGGGAGAAGAAGCCAGAGGCCGGTTTATGGCAACGGGATGGAGCAGCGCAGCAGGCAGGCAGGAGTGGAAATAAGAGCCGGCGCCGATAGAGTTAAGCTGGGCCGGCCCGAACCAAAGGGGTTAAGGGGGCCGTCCGGAGCGAGTCCGGTAGGGCCCGCCCACAGTGGGGCGGGGCCCGGGCGGGGCCGCGCCGAGCGAGCCCTAGGATTGGTCCCGGGGAAGGCGTTACGCTAGGACCGTACCAACAGCCGCGGCCTGCGGAGGCGGGGGGTGGGTGTGGGACGGCCGGCTCTGCGCGGGCAGAGGTGGCCAGGGAATGGCCGGGCCGGGGGTGGGCGGGAGCCGCAGTGGCGGCGGCGGCGGCGGCGGCGGCTGGGGGCGGTGAGCGCGGCGTGGGACGGCCATGGACGCGGGCGGCCAAGGAGCGAGCCTAGGGCCCGCCAGGTGAGCGGCACGGGGGGCGGAGGAGGGCGCGGACCCCCGCCCCCGGCGCGGCGGCGGGCGGGCCAGTGCGGGCGGGCGCGGTGCGTGGCGCCTCCCCGCGGGGCCGGCCGGGCGCCGCCGCCCCGAGCGGGTCCCTCCCCGGCGCGTGCCTGCCGGGGGTTGCGGCTGAGGGGACGCCGCTGGAGGCGCGGGCCGGAGGTCGCGGTGCGGGAGCCGCGGGGCGCCGGGGGCGTGCGGCCTCGGAGCCGCCCCCTGTGTGCGGCCGGGCGCCGGCTGCGGTGGCTCCCGGGTCCCCGCGCGGGGCCCGCCTCGTGGCCGGGAGGCGCGAGTGACCTGCAGGCCCCAGGCGGGGACGGCGGGGCCGTTGGAGGAAAGGCCGGGGTCGCCCGCAGTGGGGCCGCGCCCGGGGCTTCCATTTCCTGGTGTGCGGCCCCGCTACCGCGAGCGAGCCGGAGCGTGGCCGTGCACGAGGAGTGGGAGCGCCTGTCACGCCGCGTCCTTGAGTGCTCGGGCCGCTAGGAGATGCGCTCTCAGCGGCCGGGCAGCAGGGGAGGGGGCGCCAGGGGCTGGGCATGGTTGTGGGATTTAGTCCAGGTCTCCGGACTGGGGTGGGCCGGGGGTTGATGATTTTGGAAAAAGAAGCGGCGACCTGGGTCTGGGGCCCCGGGTCAGTGTCACCCCCGCCCAGCCGGCCTCCTCCTGGAGGTTTGATTGCTCACCTTGGAAAGTCGCCGTGTTGCGCCGTGTTCGCTTTCACACTACAGGACTTTATATACATCTGGAACCTGGCGAAGTTACGATTGCCGGTTATTAACCATGGCCTAAAATCCTTGGGTTGAAAACCATGGGTCAGTTTGACCCCGGGGTGTGATTTCTTCAAAGTTGGGGTGCAGATCCCAGCTGGCACGAGTATTGGAAGCACTGCCGGGCCAGGTGGAAGTCAGGAGCTGGGATCCTGTTCTGGGTCGCCCAGGTGGGTGGCAGGGACCCCAGCACTTGAGCCGTCACCTGCTGCCCTCCTGCCCTCCGAGGTGTGACTTAGCTGGAGGCCGGGTCTGAGGGGAGGAGCCGAGACGCAAACGGGGTACCCTGATGTAGGATGCAGATGTCCTGAGGCGTCTGAGAAACTGAGGTGCAGATGTTGAAGTGCTAAACCATATGCCTGCACTCAGAGCCCTTCTAAGATCGATTTAAAATGAATGTGTTGTGTTTCGCCAGTACCTTTGCTAAGTTTCTGAAGATGTGGAAGTGTGGCTTGTGAAACCACCCAGCGAAGTCCCTGGACAGGAGGCCCTTCCACGTTGGAAGCTGCTTATCAAAGGAGAGTCCAAGGGCACCACCAGTAATCAGTCTCACCACAATAAAGTGCCGTGGTAGATACGGGTGATAGTAAGAGATGACCAGGAACCGGGGGGATTGGCGGCCTTCCGTCTCTGTTGCCTGATGGAAATGTCACACACGGATCTGCCAGGAACCCTAGCCGCATTTTGGTAAAGGAAGGAGAACACGGGCTCTGCTTTTCTTCCTGGGGACAAACACACCACTGTTGATGTATTTTGCATAGTACTTTATACCATAGGATTCTCTGTGTGAAGTTGCTAAGTCCTTGCCTTTTAGTCCATTCTTTTGACTTCCATTTGTAGATGCCAGCTCTTTGGCACGGCTCTGAATTTTGAATTCGTGAGGGAAATTTTCCTTGTTTCCTTTACGTGGTGTGGCTGTCAATTCAGTGCTGTGAACCCTGAAGCCGGATCTCGCGACTCCTGAATTGCGAACTTTTTAAAATAGCTAACCACAGTCATAGTCACTTGGTGATTGCTACGCTCTTAGAATAGAAGCAGGAGGCTGCTCTTTGCCATCTGTGGTCCTAGACGCAAACAATAGAGGAGAAAATCTTCCGAAGCGGATGTCAGGTCCCTGAGCCCAGGTGCCCGCTGGGTTCACAGATGGAGGTGGAGAATACAGTTACAGTGAGGCCCAGTAGTTGTAATCGGTGTACTTTTCTCTCTGCACTTAACAGTGCCTAGTGCATAGTAGGTGTGCAGGAAATATTTGCTGAATGAAGGAAGGAAAACAGTATGAGGGAAGCAAAAGTATTCTAGTACGTGTATCGTGAACTGTTTCGTTCCTCTTTGTCACAGGAAAATAAAAGCCAAGAAAAATATTCCCGTTCATGTTGCAATGTTCTGTGAAGGGCGTCTTTTACTTGCTGGAGCTGCCTTGGGATCCAGTTCTGGGATCGGATGGTGGTGTAGCCACCTGCAGCCTGGGAGCAGCCTCCACAGACCCGGGCCAGGTGCGTCCTGGCCTTGTTTCTCTTGTCTGCTCTGGCTACGCTAACGGAACAGTTGGGTTGGTAGGCAGTGTTTCTGTATTAACTGAAAAATTCGGTGTCCTTGGTAACGCCTGTACCAGGAGTACTGACCCTCATTGTCCCTGTCCCTGACACTGGGGGTGGGAGACGGGTGTTATCCCTCCAAAGTCCTCCAGCAGCTTCTCTGTCTACACCTAAATAGAAGCCTCCCTCTCTTCCGACCTTGGCTGTGTGTGCAACCCCAGGGACTGATGACTTCTTTAGCATGGGCCTGAGGTACCGAAGAGGACTGAGCGTGCAGTTGAAGCCAGCCTCTGGCCAACTTGCGGTGTCAGCAGGACTACCAGGGCTGCCCGGAAGAGACTGACACAGAGATCTCACCCCCGATCTTGTCTCCCTCACCAAAAGCAGCAAGGCCTGTGTCTGGCCTTGCATCTTGGAGGCGCATCAGTCACCCCAGCATGAGATGAAATGTGGGGCTGATGCAGAAGAGAGGCCTCAAGCTTTGGTGCATGCTTGAGGTCACACCCCCAGTAGAGGCGAGGGTGCTAACTTAGGTACGTTGCAGAAGGAGGTCAAGGGATACGAAGTGATGAAATGTGTAAGGAGGACAGCACCAAGTTCAGGGAAGGCAGTGAAGTCCACCCCTCTGCCTGGCAACTCTGCTTTATGGGTATGGCACTGTCTGCTCATACATCTAGTGTTGCTGGCAAATACAGAATTGCACGTGAAAATTCCTAGTTTAGCCATACCTTTCTGTGGAAAGAATTTTATAGTGAATTTTATATATATATATGTATATAGTTTCCTATTTATTTATTTATTTATTAGGCAGAGTGGACAGTGAGAGAGAGAGACAGAGAGAAAGGTCTTCCTTTTGCCGTTGGTTCACCCTCCAATGGCCACCGTGGCCGGCGCGCTGCGGCCGGCGCACCACGCTCATCCGATGGCAGGAGCCAGGTGCTAGGTGCTTTTCCTGGTCTCCCATGGGGTGCAGGACCCAAGCACTTGGGCCATCCTCCACTGCACTCCCGGGCCACAGCAGAGAGCTGGCCTGGAAGAGGGGCAACCGGGACAGAATCCGGCGCCCTGACCGGGACTAGAACCTGATGTGCCGGCGCCGCAAGGCGGAGGATTAGCCTGTTGAGCCACGGTGCCGGCCTATAGTTTCCTTTTAAACAATAAAAAATTATGATTATTGGTATCCCTCACTGCCAATGGTCCAGTGTGGTTTTGAGGTGATTGAAAATGTAAGCTGTTCACCCCCTTTTCGCTTTTGGAATTGTTGAACCTGCCTTTGCTATTCAGTCTGTCTCTCCGCTCCGTGGCAGGAAAGCTGCCCTGTCGTGCTGTTACTGTCGGCTGCTGTCCTCTGTAAACTCTCAGCTTCATCACTCTGTATTCTGGAACTGAGTGTGGAACAGCTAACTAACTCGACTCAGGCTCTGCCAGCTCTTCTCTGGGTATTAGTGCGTGACCTTGGTAGCCACTGTTTTGACTGTCCAAAGAGTTTTTTAGTTCATTTCTTGTTTCTTACAGATGGTGAACATGCATGTTATACAAGTGCGTTTGTGTTCCTGTAGGTAAAAGAAAATACCATGGACGTACTAGTGCTGGTTCTTGTTTCAGAAAACATTGCCAGTCATACTTGACGATCTGGTTCTAGCTCTGTCTTGTCTCATTCTGGGGCAGTGTCTTGCACCATCTCCATTTTCCCTCTTGTATTTCCAGATTATCTTTACTCCCGGACTCAGCCAAAATCATGAACCAGGCCAGCAACAGCAGTGGCCTTGACATGTGGAAGCAGGATATCCAGGAGACCACGAATTAAAATCGGGGGGTGTGTTAAGTCGGGATATGTAGTCGATATTTCTGCAGTTTTCACTGTACGATAACTATCTGAACTTACCACAGGGCTTATTTCCCCTGTCTGTGAGAGAAGCCGTCTTTAAGCCAAGGAGTTGCCAGTTCAAGAACCATCGAGACCTTTCTCCCTTGTTCTTCGTCCTTTTTACTCAGCAGACATTTCTCACGTGCCTCTCACATGCCCAGCACTGCACTATAGTGGTTGGAGGTAAGAGTGACACGTGTTCACTGTCCTGAGAACTCTCAGAGTAGTAGGAGAGACAGGTATGGCGCTCTGTGTGTGTGAGTGTTCATACTGTAACAGGGCTGTGGCTGGAGCCCCTCGGCTGGTGTTTCAGCACAGGCCTGTTTGAGGTCCTGTTGTTTCTGAGAGTGATTTCCTGTGGGCTGTCAGCTGTCACATCCTAGAACAGAAGGGTACACACATATAGAGCTGTTGCTACATAAACTTACATGCCCTTCTAAGAACTTTAGTGAATTGGACAGTAAAGATGCAAAGTATATGAAGAGCTGAAGGCAGATGTCAGTTGCCTGAAGTTCCATATTTCTGTGTGATAGGGGAATGAAGTAGTGCTTCTGTACTGATGGTTGGGGGTGGAGTACCTGGAACTTGGGAATCTGCGTTAGCTTCATGCAGATTCGTATGCGTGTCCACAAAGTGTGTAGGTCAGGGAACACTGCCTGTGCTCGTTTTTTTTAGAACAAATCCTGCTAGCGGTTATATGCTAAATGTTTTCCCTTTCCTTTTTCAAGGAAGAGGTTGAAAGGGTTACCTTAAATCAAAGTTTAAATAGGACAGGTTGCAGAAATGCAGTAATTTTCAAAGAAGGAATACTTTTGCTGATTTCATTTTTGCTTCCACACACAGGAAGAAAGACTACATTAAGGCTCCATTAATGTCTAGGGATTATTTTAGTTGGCTTCCTTCACAGGGAACTATTAAAGGAGTTCACACAGGGACTCTGAGTTACAGATACTGTAGGAATAAAAGCTTAAGTGAAAATGGAAACAGTAAGGGAAATTTAACACTAGGGCGAATTTGGACTATATGGCAATTTGATTTTCTATACCTGTAACTTTAAGGTACTCTTAAGGCTTATCTTAGTTCTTGAGGACATACCAAGTTGTCTTGAGAACAATGACCTGGGCTGGTACTGTGATGTAGTAGATTAAGTATCTGCTGATGGCACCAGCATCCCATATGGGCACCAGTTTGAGTCCTGGCTGCTCTACTTCCAGTACAGCTCTCTGCTGATGGCCTGGGAAAGCAGTGGAAGATGGCCCAAGTCCTTGGGCCCCTGAATCCATGTGGGAGACCCTGAAGAAGCTCCTGGCTTGGGATCAACTCAGCTCCGGCCATTTGGATAGTGAATCAACAGATGGAAGACCTCTCTCTCTCTTTCCCTCTCTCTCCTTCTTTCCCTCTCTCCCTCTCTCTGTAACTCTTGTCTTTCAAATAAATAAAATGAAATAAATCTTAAAAAAAAGATAAAAAGTGAATATGCATTTAGCAATAAAAACAGAACTAATCTCTCTCTCTCTCTCTCTCTCTCTCTCTCTCTCTCTCTCTCTCTCTCTTTATTAGACAGGCAGAGTTAAACAGTGAGAGAGAGACAGAGAGAAAGATCTTCATTCTGTTGGTTCACCCCCGCCCAAATGGCTGCTATGGCCGGCGCTGTGCTGATCCAAAGCCAGGAGCCAGGTGCTTCTCCTGGTCTCCCACGCGGGTGCAGGACCCAAGCACTTGGGCCATCCTCCACTGCCCTCCTGGGCCACAGCAGAGAGCTGGACTGGAAGAGGAGCAACCGGGACTAGAACCCGGCGCCCATATGGGATGATGGTGCTGCAGGCGGAGGATTAACCAGGTGAGCCACGGCGCCGGCCTCTTAAAAAAGAGACTTGTTTGTTTATTTGAAATGCAGAGTTGCGAAGAGAGAAGGAGAGACCCAAAGAGAGATAGATGTCTTCCATCTGCTAGTTCACTCCCCAGATGGCTATAAAGGCAGGGTCTGTGCCAGGCTGCAGCTAGGAGTCTAGAACTTCTTCCAGGTCTCCCATGTGGGTGCAGGGGCCCAGGGACTTGGGCCATCTTCCACTGCTTTCCCAGGCACTTTAGCAGGGAACTGAAGTGGAAGTGGAGCAGCCAGAACTCCAGTGAGTACCCATATGGGATGCCCGTGTTGCAGGTGGCAGCTTTACCTGCTGTATCACAGTGCTGGACCCAGAACTAATTTTTCAAACTGGGGACTGTTGGGAAAGTTGTATTATTTCAGCCTTAAAAAAATGTAAGTTTATCTTTCCCATCTGTTTCAATTACATTGGAAGTGGCAGAACAGAATTTTGCAGAGAAGAGAAGTAGGTTGTTCAGATTGGTGACATGGCCTCAGTCTTTGGTGTCACATGATACTCAAATCTCTGCTTTTACAGTCTGATTTAGAAAAGGCTGTGGTTTGGGGATACGGAGCTACTCCCTGCTGGCAAGCTTAGTAATGCAGTGTGTGTATTTAGCCCCTGCAATGTGACTGAGAAGACAACATTCCAGGATACTGACTCCAGTGAGCCTTGTTTTCTGTGTCATTCTCTCTCTGTCCAGCAGGTCCCCTTTTGGTGTTTGACATGGCGATAATGACCAACAAACGATTGTACTGACCGTGTGTGGGTTGTCCAGTCCCTGACGTGAGTGTCCTGTGTGGAGCACTCCTTCATTTTCAACAATCTTGTGCATTAGCGTTCTTGTTTCATTTCTCTAATGCAGAGACTGAGGTGCAGAGAGCTTGGAGGCGAGGTGTCCTTTGCAAGTCCCTTACTGGGTAGTAAGGCAGGCATTCAGGCCCAGGCTTAGTGAATCCAGAACTCCTAACTCCTGCGAAGGAGAGCGTATGTTTAGTATAAGAGGGTGCACTGAGAAGCTGTTTGTGCAGCAGAGAAAGGAGCAGTGTCTGTAGGTGCTCTTTAATGAAATTATGGGAATTAGTTTTTTTAGTTGAAGACCCCCATTTGAAGGTGAAAAGGGAGAATAATGTGCTGCTGTGGCATGCAGCAGGTGGCCGAGCAGGAGTGGGCCTTTTCAGGGTGATGTGTGCATTTGTGCAGGCAGTAACACTTGCTGCTGTTCAGGATAATGGTTTTGACTTCCTGGATGGCAGGTACAATGGTAAGTGGGAAGGTTTCTGAATGCTCTTGATTTTACTGACAGTCATGACCGCTAACCATCAGGAGAGACCACAGTGACTTGTGGGAGGCAAGGGCTGTGCGCGCCTATCGGCTGATGACAATACAGCACCATGCTCTGCTGTTCCTGCCAGTCAGAAAGGGCCATGTGTCATACTTAGCCCAGGGTGAAAGGGTGTGTGCCAAAGGGCTGCAATTTTTGCTGATGTTTAGACTTTGATTGAAATACAAAGGTTAGGCTTTGTAAATGGAGTGTGTGTAGTCCTGCAAATGCGTGAGGTTAGCCTTAAGGACTGTGTAGATCCACATAGGGTCCTAAGTATGTAAGTGGATTTTAGTAAAAGCCTAATTAAGAATCTGTTCCTTTTTTGAGTTACTTTCAAGTGACTTTCTTAATTATGCATCTTCCTGAACATCAACAGTGATGGCAGAAAAGACATAGAATTGCCATATAACCCTCACAATGAGTACGTTGCCCCACAGAAGGTATTAATAGCAACTTACAAACAGGACCTAATGATTCATCAGTTCAACGTTTATTTCTACCTAGTAGCTAACTTAATGCCCCCCCTCCCTGAGAGAATGGATTTTAGTCACATAATTTATTACCCTATACCCTTCCCCCTGGTACCTCCGGAAGAGTTGGTAGGGGCAGGATAGATGTGAAAATGTTGGGCTTTACAAGTTACCCCAAAATACAGAGGCCTAAGATAGTGATTTGTTAATTTCTTTTTTTTTTTTTAAGATTTATTTTTTTATTTGAAAGAGTTAGATAGAGGAGAGGCAGAGAGAGAGAGAGAGAGAGGTCTTCCATCCACTGGTTCACTCCCCAATTGGCAACGGCTGGAGCTGCACCAATCTGAAGTCAGGAGCCAGGAGCTTCTTCTGGGCCTCCCACGTGAGTGCAGGAGCCCAAGGACTTTGGCCATTTTCTGCTTTCCCAGGCCATAGCAGAGAGCTGGATCAAAAGTAGAGCAGTTGGGACTCGAACCAGCACCCATATGGGATGCCCACACTGCAGGCAGTAGTTTTACTTGCTACACCACAGTGCTGCCCCCTCTTTTTTTTTTTTTTTAAGATTTATTTATTTATTTTGAGAAGCAGAGCAACAGACAGGAAGAGACAGAATGAGAGCCCTTCTATCAGCTGCTTCATTCCCCAAATGTCAGGAACAAGCAGAGCTGGTCCAAGCTGAAGCCAGGAGCCATGAACTCCATGCAGGTCTCCCACGTGGGTGGCTGGATCCAAGCAGTTGGGCCACCTTCCACTGCTTTCTTAGGTATAATATCAAGGAACTGGATCAGAAGCAGAGCATCTGGGACTTGAACTGGTACTGCAATATGGGATGCTGGCATTGCAGGTGACTTAACCCACTGAGCCACGATGCCAGCCCCTGTTATTTCTTATAGTTCTGTAGGTCAGCTGATTTCAGCTGTTTGGTTCCTGCCCACATGGTATAGACCCGGGTCATGTGTGTGGCTGTGTTCAGCTGATAGCTTAACCAGAACCAGAATGCCCTTGACAGCTTTGCCTAACAAGGGGTGGCCAGAATAGCGACAGGCTGGGCAGGCCTCTGTCTCTGTGTAGGTCACTCATCATTTGGTGATGTGGCTCCAGCTTCTTTCTGTGGTGGCTGGGTCCCAGTAGAGTCCAGTCGGCATCTGCCAGATTTCTTAAGGTGTTTGCCCAGCACTGGCAAACAGTTGCTTCCACAGCATCCTCTTTCTCAAAGCAAGCTACAGAGCAGTCCAGACTTGGAGGAATTCTAAACTCTAGCTCTTGATGGGGGGAATTGTTGGTATCTGCCTTTATAGACAGTCAACAACAACAAAAATTAATTAAATTCGGGTCCCACCTCTTCTTACATGTACCAGATCTTCGGAGTTTTACAGAAACCAGCAATTACCAAGGAAGAAGTTTATGACAAGGGTTTCTTGTCAGGAAAGATTGAGTACACAAATATGATTATACGAGGGTACTTCAAAACACTGATGGAAAAATGGAATTAAAAGATGAGCTTTTTTTGGTGCAAAAAATCTTGAAATGCATGCATATTGTGAAAAACTGCATGGATTTCAAAAACATTGGCACCAAAATAATCCTAGTGCTCTCTTTTTTTTTTAAGATTTATTTACTTTGAAAGTCAGAGTTATAGAGAAAGAGGGAAAGAAAGAGAGAGAGCTTCCATCCACTGGTTCACTCCCCATATGGCCACAACAACCAGGGTGAGGCCAGACTGAAGCCAGGAGCCAGGAGCTTTATCTGGGTCACCCACATGGCAACAGGGGTCTCCAGGCTTGGGCCATCTTCTGCTGCTTTTCCCAGACTATTAGCAGAGAACTGGATCAGAAGTGGAGCAACCAGACATGAACTGGGGCTCATATGGGATGCCAGCATTGCAGACATTGTCTTTTCCCATATGCCAGCCCCTAGCTTGTGTTTTAATTCCATTTTTCTATAAACTTTTTTTTTTGAGGAACAGAGTGACCGACACAGAGAAGTCCCATCCATTGGTTCATTGCCCAAATAGCCATGGTGACTAGGACTGAAGCCAGGAGCCAGGCACGCAGTCCATGTCTCCCATGTGGGTGACAGGGACCCACTTCCATGAGCCCTGCCTCCCGGGGTCTGCATTATCAGGAAGCTGGAGTCAGAAGCTGGAGCTGCGAATCTAATCCCAAGGACTCTGCTATAAGTGTGGGTGTCTTAAACATGAAGCTAAATGCCTGTTCCTCCACGGAAATGTCTGTGATACACCCTTGTTCACCAGTCATTTAGTAAGTCCCACCGCCTTTGCAGCAAATCTCCTGTCGCTGGTCCTCTGCATGAAATGGTTGTACTGAAGCTTCACACCCACAGGGCATTTCATGTTCTTACATGTTAAGAATCTGTTTTGGGACTGGCCTTGTTATCAGTGTTTTATAGGGATTTTAATTTTGAAAAATAATTAGTAGAGGATTGGTCAAGTAGAGATATGCATCAGAGTGTTGCGTTTCAGTATGTGAGTAGCTTATAGTCGTGCCCAAGGTTTCTGGGTGTTTGGATCAGAGAAGGAGTTATTATTCTCCTACATCTTTTTTGGCATTTTTAGGACTTCTGTCTTACAAGGTGTCATAAAACATTTGCAGAAGGTAATTACTGGAAAATTACAAAGTACTAGTGGTTTTAGATATTCAGAAGTCCTTTGTGGGTTTTAAAAGGTAAAATGGAAAGCTAATAAATATGCCTGCCTATCTTAATCTTTCTCTCTTAATATGCTTTTACTTGTTGTTTTGGTTACTGTGTATGAGTAGCCAGCCAAATGGCTCCTAGATTGCTCTGCATCCCAATTAAAATAGGAATATTTGCTGGAAGATTTTCGGTGTCACTGATGCTTACTTGCTGGATCCGTCTCTACAGAGTAGTTAATTTTAAATTATTGCATCTTCTCAAGCTTAAAATTTAGCAAGGCTTAAAAGGGTAAGTAATATATTGGAGCTTTGTAAAAGAGTCAAGGGTGGTTGGACAGAAACTCTGATTAAATTTGGCTTTCTACTTGGGTTTGCAGGAATTGTGGGAGGCGCTTCCATGAAGAAACGACGGACCGGTGTGTGCCATCATGGAATCTCCTTGCTAGCTGTCAGCACCTACTCTCCTTGCTAGTGGGCGAGAGAGGGGTCAGCGAGAGGGAAACGATGTCAACATGAAGCTGAAGCAGCACGTCGTGCTGTTAGCAATTCTCCTCATCATCTTTATCTTCACCAAAGTCTTCCTGATTGACAACTTAGACACATCAGCTGCCAACCGGGAGGACCAGAGGGCTTTACACCGAATGATGGCTGGCTTGCGGGTGGAGCTGACATCCAAGCTGGACCACACCTTGCAGTCCCCCTGGGAGATTGCAGCCCAGTGGGTAGTTCCCCGGGAAGTGTACCCGGAAGAGACACCAGAGCTTGGGGCAATCATGCATGCCATGGCCACCAAGAAAATCATTAAGGCTGACATGGGTTATAAAGGGACACAGCTGAAGGCCTTACTGATCCTGGAGGGAGGCCAGAAGGTTGTGTTCAAACCTAAGCGGTAAGTCTTCATTGCGGGAGCTCTGCCTGCTTCTGGGTTCGGGTTTGTATCAGAGTGTTCACCCACTGCTCTTGGTTTTCTCTCCCGTAAAATGAGAGGTAGACCAGGGAAGTCTGCCGAGCTCCCTGCTTGCTCCCGACGTCCTGTGCTTCTTTCAGTCAGAGGGGTTTATAGGACCCATCTTCTTTCCCTATGACACTGAGCTATTTGGCAGAGCTGTCCTGACTCCTGGTTTATCAGACCTCTACTGTGTGCCATGTGGCAGAGACACAAAACGGACTGGTTAGGACGTAAGCACCCCGTCATCAAAAATGTACAGTTCCCGGGTAACTACTGCACGTGTAGGTGCTGTGGCGGAGGTGTCACCTGGAGCTGGGATGGACAACAAAGGCCTTCTCTGTGCCGAAGCACTGATTCTGTCGCTCGGGTTTTTGTTTCTTGGTTTTGTTTTGTTTTGTTTTTTTGATTAATATTTTTGGGAGCAGTTTTAGGTTTCCTGAAAAGTTGAGAGGAAAGTACAGAGAGTTCTCCTACCTCCCCCTAGCCTCCCATATTGTTTAATATCTTCTGTTAGTGTGGTAAGCCTATATTGACACAATGACGATTGTTAATTAAGATTCACAGTTTAAATTAGGGTTTTGGCAAGTGTATAATAACGTGTATCCATCATTGTGGTATAATACAACATAGTTTCTAAAAACCCTCTGAGTTCCAACTTTTCTTTTTTTTTTTTTAACTTTTATTTAGAATATAAATTTCCAAGGTACAACTTATGGATTATAATGGCTTTCCCCCCATATTTTCCCTCTCCCCCCACAACCCTCCCCCCTTGCCCTCTCCCTCCACCCTTTCGTTCACATCCAGATTCATTTTCAATTCTCTTTGTATACAGGAGATCAATTTAGCATGTGTTAAGTAAAGAATTCGTCCATTTGCCCTCATATAGTAACACAAAGTGAAATATACTATTTCAGTACTCATTATAGCATTGAATAACATTGTACAGCACATTAAGGACAGAGATCCTACATGATATATATATATATTTTTTTTGAAACTGATTAATTTTTTAATGCAATTTCCAACGTAACACTGAGTTTTTTTTTCATTTTCGATTATCTTTATATAGAGAAGATCGATTCAGTATGTATTAAGTAAATATTTCATCAGTTTGCATCTACACAGAAACACAAAGTGTAAAAATAATGTCTCAGCACTAGTTACAGCATTACTTCACATTAGATAACATATCAAGGACCGATCCCACATGGGATATAAGTACACAGTGACTCCTGGTGTTGATTTAACAATTTGACACTCTTATTTATGGCGTCATGAATCTCCCTAGGCTCTAGTCATGAGTTGCTGAGGCTATGGAAGCCTTTAGGGTTCGCCGACTTCAATCCCATTCCGACAGGGTCACAGTCAAAGTGGAGATCCTCTTCTCCCTTCGGAGAAAGGTACCTCCTTCTTTGGTAGCCCCGTTCCTTCCACTGGGATCTCATTCGCTGAGGTCTTCCATTTAGGTCTTCTTTTTTTTCCTTTTCCAGAGTGTCTTGGCTTTCCATGCCTAAAATACTCTCCTGGGCTCTTGAGCCAGATCTGAATGCCTTAAGGGCTGTTTCTGAGGCCAGAGTGCTATTTAGGACATCTGTCATTCTATGAGTCTTCTGTGACTCTGCTTCCCATGTTGGATCATTTTCTCCCTTTCTGGTCCTATCTGTTTGTATTGGCAGACACTAGTCTTGTCTGTGTGCTCCCTTTGACTCTTAGACCCATCAGTGTGATCAACTGTGAACTAAAATTGATCACTTGGGCCATTGAGATGGCATTGGTACATGCCACCTTGATGGGGTTGTATTGGGATCCCCTGGCATGTTTCTAACTCCATCATTTGGTGCAAGTCCAATTGAGCTTGCCTTGCCGCAGATTGTACATATCCTCTCTTTCTTTTTCCCTCTCTCATATTTTACAGGGATACTTTTCAGTTAAAATTTAAACACCTATGAATAATTGTGTGTTAATTGCAGAGTTCAACCAATAGTACTAGAACAAAAAAACAAAAAGAAATACTAAAATGGATAAAGTATTACATTGTACATCAACAGGACAAGAGCTGATCAAGTCATATTTTCTTATAGTGTTCATTTCACTTCAACAGGTTTCCCCTTTGGTGCTCAGTTAGTCATCGCCAATCAGGGAAAACAAATGATATTTGTCTCTTTGGGTCTGGCTTAATTCACTCAGCATGATGTTTTCCAGATTCCTCCATTTTGTTGCAAATGACCGGATTTCATTGTTTTTGACTGCTGTATAGTATTCTGTAGAGTACATGTCCCATAATTTCCTAATCCAGTCTACTGTTGATGGGCATTTGGGTTGGTTCGAGGTCTTAGCTATTGTGAATTGGGCTGCTATAAACATTAGTGTGCAGACGGCTTTTTTGTTTGCCAATTTGACTTCCTTTGGGTAAATTCCAAGCAGTGGGATGGCTGGGTTGAATGGTAGGGTTTAATTCATGTTTCTGAGGAATTTCCAGACTGACTTCCATAGTGGTTTAACCAGTTTGCATTCCCACAAACAGTGGGTTAGTGTCCCTTTTTCCCCACATCCTCTCCAGCATCTATTGTTGGTAGATTTCTGAATGTGAGCCATTCTAAATGGGGTGAGGTGAAACCTCATTGTGGTCTTGATTTGCATTTCCCTGATTGCTAGCGATCTTGAACATTTTCTCATGTGTCTGTTGGCCATTTGGATTTCCTCTTTGGAAAAATGTCTATTGAGGTCCTTGGCCTTTACTATTGTGTTGGGGTCTAAGTCTCTCTTTAAGTCCCTTAACAAGTCTTTTAAACCGGCGCCTTGTAATTAGGTGCATATACATTGATAATCGTTATATCTTCCTGTTGAATGGATCCCTTAATCATTATATAGTGTCCCTCTTTGTCTCTCCTAATAGTTTTTGTGGTGAAATTTATGTTATCTGATATTAAGATGGCTACGCCCGCTTTTGTTTTCATTTCTGTTGGCATGGTATATCTTTTTCCAGCCTTTCACTTTCAGTCTGTATGGATCTTTGCTAGAAAGATGTGTTTCTTGTAAGCAGCAAATAGATGGGTTTTGCTCTCTAATCCAGGCTTCCAATCTGTTTCTTTTGACTGGGCAGTTCAAACCATTCACGTTCAGTGTGACTATTGATAAGTAGTAATTTTGCCGTGCCATTTGCCACAGATAGTTTCTTATATTTGCTTTGAGTTTCCTATGATCTTTATTGTGAGGTTTCCTTCCTTTAGCTTCTTTCTGGTTGATGACCGTGTTTCTGTGTGTAGTACATCTTTAAGCATCTTTTGTAGGGCTGGATGTGTGGCTACAAATTCTTTCAGTTTCTGTTTGCTGTGAAAGGTCTTTATTTCACCTTCATTCACAAATGAGAGCTTTGCAGGATATAATATTCTGGGCTGGCAGTTTTTCTCTCTTCGTACCTGGGCTATGTCTCGCCATTCCCTCCTAGCTTGCAGGGTTTCTGATGATGTGTTCATTATTCTTATTCCCTTGATTTCTGTGTTTGTTGTTTCACATTTTGGAGGGATTCTTTTAATTATTCTTCCCTTATTGTGATTTTTTTTTCTTGTTATACTATGGCTTTGTTAAGTGGGCTGCCTGCTGTTGGTGGAGCCTTGGAGGCTTGAGATGGGTATAGCCAGAGGGCTCTGCTTAGTTCTTCAGGGTTAGTTGTGGTAGATCTCTATTTATTTATTTTTATTATTATTTTTTCTTCCCTCCGGAGGGAAGTAATACCGCCCACTTGAGCAGAGTTGATGGTAGTTAGCTTCTAATCTCTGGCTTCTACATGTATAGCATCGCAGGCGCTTTTGAAGAAAATTTTTTCCCCCCTCTGGTAATTTGAGTCGTTTGGCGGGAGGGCTTTCTCCTGGATTAAGAGTGTATGGTTGCACCACTCTCGATTAGCGCTAGATGGCAGCAGCGCACCGCGGCAGCAGCACACCACCGCAGCAGCAGATCTTTATGCCCAAATGTAAACAAAGAAAATGGCCACTTCCCGCTCGCTACCGCTCCGATACGGGGGAGGGTGGAGGCACTGTGGGCTCCTGGCTTATTTAGTCCTTCAATTAGTTTCCCCAAGTTGCACTTTCTTCCCGCGGGGTGTCCCACACTCTGTTCCCTTTTCTATTTCCTCCCCCACTCAGTCGTGCGTGTCCCAGTGTCCGTCCCAGGGTGGGTTGGGGGAGGGGCAGCGGCGGCTGGTGCCGCGGTGCTGAGCGAATGCCCTGTCTCACCTGGGCATCCAGCGCTGATGTGTCCAAACTTCAATTAAATCATCCGTTAGTCTGACCTGTCTGGCTCCCCTGGGGCTGAAGCGCGGGGCTCTGGGTGTGCCACACATGGGTCGCCCACGCCTTCCCCTTCGGCAGCCCGCAGGATCCCTGCCGCCCCCTTCGCTCAATTAGTTCTATTTCTAAGTTCCAACTTTTCATCCTTCTTGCCTGTCCTGAACCACTGGCAGCCACCGATCTGTTTACTGTCTCCAGAGCTTTGCCTTTTCCCAGTTGTCATATAGTTGGAATCAGGGTATGTAGCCTTTTATGAAGGCTTCTGTCACTCAATATGCCCTTAAGGTCTCTGTGTACCTTTTGTGACTTGATAGCTCCTTTTTTTCCCTTGTCACTGAATATCAGCCCATTGTCTGGACAGCCACAGGTCATCACTTCTGTACTGAAGGATCTCTGGGTTGCTCCCACATTTTGGCAGTTGCGAATAAAGCTGTATTAGACACACATGTGCAAGTTGTGTGTGGACATGGTTTCAGCTTTGTGTTTGAGTAAATACCAAAGAAGCCCGATGGGCCAGTCATGTGTAGTTCTGTCAGAACCGGCCAAAGCCTCTTGCAGAGTGGTTGTGTTATTTACACTCCAGCCCCCTCTGAGAGAGCGTTCCGGGCTCCACTTCCTCACCAGGATTTGATGTCAGTGTTCCGATGGTGGTCATTCTCACAGGAATGTGGTAGTGTCTCTTGTTTCTTTCTTTTTAAGATTTGTTTATTTGAAAGGCAGAGTGGTAGAAATCTTCCATCCAGTGGTTCACACCACAACAAGGCCACAACAGTTGGAGGCTGGTCCAGAGCAAAGCCGGGAGCTCCCTCCTGGTTTCCCACGTGAGTGGCAGGGGCCCGAGTATGTGGATCGTCATCCGCTGCCTTGCCAGGGCCTTCGGCAGGAAGCTGGGTTAGAAGTTGAACCAGCGCCCCCGTGTGGAATGTCGGTGCTCAGGCCTTGGCGTAACCGCCATGCCACGTCTCCCTTCATTGCTGCTGCTCAAGTCGAGAACTGGGCCGCCTTAGTTCCCAGAGGAACTAGGTGGCATCCACGTGTGAGTGATCCCTTTGCACTTCTTTAGGGATAATATGTGTGGCATTATTTTATTTTATCTAAGATTTTGTTTATTTGAGAGGTAGAGTTCCAGACAGTGAGAGGTCTTCCTTCTGTTGGTTCACTCCCCAGACGGCCGCAGCAGCCAGAGCTGCGCCAATCCAAAGCCGGGAGCCAGGAGCTTCCTCCAGGTCTCCCACGTGGGTTCAGGGGCCCAAGCACTTGGGCCATCTTCTACTGGTTTCTCAGGCCATAGCAGAGAGCTGGATAGGAGGAGAAGCATCCAGGACTAGAACCGGTGCCCATATAGGATGCCAGCACTGCAGGTGGAAGATTAACCTACTGCGCCATGGCCCTGGCCCCTACACTTTTAACACAGTTTATCTTACCTTGTAAAAATGATTTTTTTCCAATGTAGCCAAGTCTGTCCTGGAAGTAAATTGATTTTCACAGGCAAAAACTGGAGTGATGGTGGAAAGGGAGCAAGGAGGCAGGGTCCTAGGAGTAGGTCGAAGCGCGTGAATGATCTTAGGACGTGCTCAAAGGGTCCGTGAATGTCATCGAGCTGGCTGCTTGTGTTACAGGCGAGAAGAAGGAGATCCGGAATCCTGGCTTTCCGTATTTCCACATGGCCATAGCGTGACCTGACTGCAGTGCCGTTCACCAATGGTGATTCTCACCGCTTTCCTTCCCTCCCTCCATCCCACTCCAGCCCACGTCCAGAGGTCCCGACTCGCGTAGGGTTCTATGTTTCACTCTGAGCAGCCTTTAGCTGTACTGGAAATCTCTAACGCCGCCCTGAAGGTAGCATTCAGCACGTCGTCCTGACGCTGTCCTCCATGGTTTCACTGAAGTCCTGAGCCCAGAACAGTCAAAGACTGCCCTCCGCTTCACTGAGCGCCCACCCTGCAGTAGAGGGGAAGGTGCTGGCGTTCTGTTCGTTTTTGCTGCAGTATTTAAAAACCGACTTTAATTTAGCGGTAGCTAGTTTAAGCCTAGACAGCCTAGGCTTTGCGCTGGGAATTGGACTACATCTGAAGATCTTGGCCGCGCTGAGAGGAACCTGGTGCCCAGCCAGATGGTGCTGATGGCTGTCTACTACCACGAGTGCTGTATTGTTTTGCTTTGAAGATATATTTTCTGTACCTGATTTTCCTTTGTACTCTAAGGTCTTTGAAATTAAAGACCCCTTCTTTTTAATCAGTTTTTTTTTTAATTTAAAATAAATTTTTTTTTGACAGGCAGAGTGGACAGTGAGAGAGAGACAGAGAGAAAGGTCTTCCTTTGCCGTTGGTTCACCCTCCAATGGCCGCCGCAGCTGGCGCGTTGCGGCCAGCACACCGCGCTGATTCGATGGCAGGAGCCAGGTGCTTTTCCTGGTCTCCCATGGGGTGCAGGGCCCAAAGACTTGGGCCATCCACCACAGCACTCCCAGGTAACAGCAGAGAGCTGGACTGGAAGAGGGGCAACCGGGATAGAATCCGGTGCCCCGACTGGGACTGGAACCCGGTGTGCCGGCACCGCAAAGCGGAAGATTAGCCTATTGAGCCACAGTGCCAGCCTGGAAATGTCCATCTCTGGATGGACTTTCTTCTTCTTCTTTCTTTCTTTCTTTTTTTTTTTTGACAGGCAGACTGGACAATGAGAGAGACACAGAGAAAGGTCTTCGTTTGCCATTGGTTCACCCTCCAATGGTCACCGCGGACCGCGCGCTGCGGCCGGGGCACCGCGCACATCCGATGGCAGGAGCCAGGTGCTAGGTGCTTTTTCCTGGTCTCCCATGGGGTGCAGGGCCCAAGCACTTGGGCCATCCTCCACTGCACTCCCGGGCCACAGCAGAGGGCTGGCCTGGAAGAGACGGGCAACCGGGACAGAATCCGGTGCCCCGAATGGGACTAGAACACGGTGTGCTGGCACCGCAAGGCGGAGGATTAGCCTGTTGAGCCACGGCGCCGGCCATTCTTCTTTCTTCTTTTTCTTCTTTCTTCTTTCTGATGAAAAGTCAGCTGTGAGCCTAATTGGAGATCCTCTGAAAGTAATCTGGCATTTCTCTCTTGCACATTTTAGGATGTTTTCTTTTTGTTTCACTGTGGTGAATTTAATTACAACATGTCGTGGTGAGTTTCTCTTTTGGTCATGTTTATTAGGGGTTCTATGAGCTTCCTGTACTAGGATTTCTCTGCCCTTCTCCAAACCTGGAAAGTTCTCTGCTGGTATCTCACTAAAAATGCCTTCTAATCCTTTCTCTCTCTCCATGCCTTCAGGAATTCCTAGAACTCGAATCTTGGCTTTTTTAATAGTATCCTGTAGGTTTCCAACAATATTTTTTAGATTTCTAATTTCCTCTTCTTTTCTTTAGTTTGACTGTATAGTTTCCTGTGCTCTGTCTTCTAAGGCCGATATTCTCTCTTCTATTTCGCTGACTCTGTTTTTGAGGCTCTCGAATGTGTTCGTCACTTGATCTATGGAGTTCTTCAGTTCTGACTGATTTCTCTTCACTATTAGCCTTTCCTGTTCTACTAATTCCTGCATCATATTCTGATTCTGCCTTAAAGTTTCATTTTCCCGAGAGAGATGAAAGGGTGTTGTATTTTATCAAATGCGTTCTCTGCGTCTAGTGAGATCATCATATGGTTTTTCTTCTGCTGTCTGTCAATGTGGTGTATCACGTTGATTGTTTGGCGCACATGGAACCATCCCTGCATACCAGGGATAAATCCCACTTGGTCTGGGTGGATGATCTTTCTGATGTGTTGGTGCATTCTATTGGCCAGGATTTTATTGAGGATTTTTGCATCCATGTTCATCAGGGATATTGGTCCGTAATTCTCTTTCAATGCTGCATCTTTTTCCGGCTTAGGAATTAAGGTGATGCTGGCTTCATAGAAGGAATTTGGGAGGATTCCCTCTTTTTCGATTGTTCTGAATAGTTTGAAAAGGATTGGAGTTAGTTCTTCTTTAAATGTCTGGTAGAATTCAGCAGTGAATCCATCTGGTCCTGGGCTTTTCTTTTTTGGGAGGGCCTTTATTACTGTTTCAGTTTCTATCTCAGTTATGGGTCTGTTTAGGTTTTCTATGTCTTCCTGGTCCAATTTAGGTAGGTTGTATGTGTCCAGGAATCTGTCCATTTCTGATAAGTTTCCCTGTTTGCTGGCATACAAGTCCTTGTAGTAATTTCTGATGATTCTTTTGATTTCTGTGGTGTCTGTTGTTACGTTTCCTTTTTCATCTCTGATTTTATTGATTTGGGTCTTCTCTCTTCTTTTTTTTTTGTTAGCTGGGCCAATGGGGTGTCAATCTTGTTTATTTTGTTCAAAAAAGCAGCTCCTCGTTGGGCTGATTTTTTGTAATTTTTTTTGGATTCAATCCTGTTGATTTCGTCTAGAACCCGGTGTGCCAGCACCGCAAGGTGGAAGATTAGCCTATTGAGCCACAGTGCCAGCCTGGAAAAGTCCATCTCTGGATGGACTTTCTTCTTCTTTCTTCTTTTTCTTCTTTCTTCTTTCTGATGAAAAGTCAGCTGTGAGCCTAATTGGAGATCCTCTGAAAGTAATCTGGCATTTCTCTCTTGCACATTTTAGGATGTTTTCTTTTTGTTTCACTGTGGTGAATTTAATTACAACATGTCGTGGTGAGTTTCTCTTTTGGTCATGTTTATTAGGGGTTCTATGAGCTTCCTGTACTAGGATTTCTCTGCCCTTCTCCAAACCTGGAAAGTTCTCTGCTGGTATCTCACTAAAAATGCCTTCTAATCCTTTCTCTCTCTCCATGCCTTCAGGAATTCCTAGAACTCGAATCTTGGCTTTTTTAATAGTATCCTGTAGGTTTCCAACAATATTTTTTAGATTTCTAATTTCCTCTTCTTTTCTTTAGTTTGACTGTATAGTTTCCTGTGCTCTGTCTTCTAAGGCCGATATTCTCTCTTCTATTTCGCTGACTCTGTTTTTGAGGCTCTCGAATGTGTTCGTCACTTGATCTATGGAGTTCTTCAGTTCTGACTGATTTCTCTTCACTATTAGCCTTTCCTGTTCTACTAATTCCTGCATCATATTCTGATTCTGCCTTAAAGTTTCATTTTCCCGAGAGAGATGAAAGGGTGTTGTATTTTATCAAATGCGTTCTCTGCGTCTAGTGAGATCATCATATGGTTTTTCTTCTGCTGTCTGTCAATGTGGTGTATCACGTTGATTGTTTGGCGCACATGGAACCATCCCTGCATACCAGGGATAAATCCCACTTGGTCTGGGTGGATGATCTTTCTGATGTGTTGGTGCATTCTATTGGCCAGGATTTTATTGAGGATTTTTGCATCCATGTTCATCAGGGATATTGGTCCGTAATTCTCTTTCAATGCTGCATCTTTTTCCGGCTTAGGAATTAAGGTGATGCTGGCTTCATAGAAGGAATTTGGGAGGATTCCCTCTTTTTCGATTGTTCTGAATAGTTTGAAAAGGATTGGAGTTAGTTCTTCTTTAAATGTCTGGTAGAATTCAGCAGTGAATCCATCTGGTCCTGGGCTTTTCTTTTTTGGGAGGGCCTTTATTACTGTTTCAGTTTCTATCTCAGTTATGGGTCTGTTTAGGTTTTCTATGTCTTCCTGGTCCAATTTAGGTAGGTTGTATGTGTCCAGGAATCTGTCCATTTCTGATAAGTTTTCCTGTTTGCTGGCATACAAGTCCTTGTAGTAATTTCTGATGATTCTTTTGATTTCTGTGGTGTCTGTTGTTACGTTTCCTTTTTCATCTCTGATTTTATTGATTTGGGTCTTCTCTCTTCTTTTTTTTTTTTGTTAGCTGGGCCAATGGGGTGTCAATCTTGTTTATTTTGTTCAAAAAAGCAGCTCCTCGTTGGGCTGATTTTTTGTAATTTTTTTGGATTCAATCCTGTTGATTTCTTCTAGAACCCGGTGTGCCAGCGCCGCAAGGTGGAAGATCAGCCTATTGAGCCACAGTGCCAGCCTGGAAAAGTCCATCTCTGGATGGACTTTCTTCTTCTTTCTTCTTTTTCTTCTTTCTTCTTTCTGATGAAAAGTCAGCTGTGAGCCTAATTGGAGATCCTCTGAAAGTAATCTGGCATTTCTCTCTTGCACATTTTAGGATGTTTTCTTTTTGTTTCACTGTGGTGAATTTAATTACAACATGTCGTGGTGAGTTTCTCTTTTGGTCATGTTTATTAGGGGTTCTATGAGCTTCCTGTACTAGGATTTCTCTGCCCTTCTCCAAACCTGGAAAGTTCTCTGCTGGTATCTCACTAAAAATGCCTTCTAATCCTTTCTCTCTCTCCATGCCTTCAGGAATTCCTAGAACTCGAATCTTGGCTTTTTTAATAGTATCCTGTAGGTTTCCAACAATATTTTTTAGATTTCTAATTTCCTCTTCTTTTCTTTAGTTTGACTGTATAGTTTCCTGTGCTCTGTCTTCTAAGGCCGATATTCTCTCTTCTATTTCGCTGACTCTGTTTTTGAGGCTCTCGAATGTGTTCGTCACTTGATCTATGGAGTTCTTCAGTTCTGACTGATTTCTCTTCACTATTAGCCTTTCCTGTTCTACTAATTCCTGCATCATATTCTGATTCTGCCTTAAAGTTTCATTTTCCCGAGAGAGATGAAAGGGTGTTGTATTTTATCAAATGCGTTCTCTGCGTCTAGTGAGATCATCATATGGTTTTTCTTCTGCTGTCTGTCAATGTGGTGTATCACGTTGATTGTTTGGCGCACATGGAACCACCCCTGCATACCAGGGATAAATCCCACTTGGTCTGGGTGGATGATCTTTCTGATGTGTTGGTGCATTCTATTGGCCAGGATTTTATTGAGGATTTTTGCATCCATGTTCATCAGGGATATTGGTCCGTAATTCTCTTTCAATGCTGCATCTTTTTCCGGCTTAGGAATTAAGGTGATGCTGGCTTCATAGAAGGAATTTGTGAGGATTCCCTCTTTTTCGATTGTTCTGAATAGTTTGAAAAGGATTGGAGTTAGTTCTTCTTTAAATGTCTGGTAGAATTCAGCAGTGAATCCATCTGGTCCTGGGCTTTTCTTTTTTGGGAGGGCCTTTATTACTGTTTCAGTTTCTATCTCAGTTATGGGTCTGTTTAGGTTTTCTATGTCTTCCTGGTCCAATTTAGGTAGGTTGTATGTGTCCAGGAATCTGTCCATTTCTGATAAGTTTCCCTGTTTGCTGGCATACAAGTCCTTGTAGTAATTTCTGATGATTCTTTTGATTTCTGTGGTGTCTGTTGTTACGTTTCCTTTTTCATCTCTGATTTTATTGATTTGGGTCTTCTCTCTTCTTTTTTTTTTTTGTTAGCTGGGCCAATGGGGTGTCAATCTTGTTTATTTTGTTCAAAAAAGCAGCTCCTCGTTGGGCTGATTTTTTGTAATTTTTTTTGGATTCAATCCTGTTGATTTCGTCTAGAACCCGGTGTGCCAGCACCGCAAGGTGGAAGATTAGCCTATTGAGCCACAGTGCCAGCCTGGAAAAGTCCATCTCTGGATGGACTTTCTTCTTCTTTCTTCTTTTTCTTCTTTCTTCTTTCTGATGAAAAGTCAGCTGTGAGCCTAATTGGAGATCCTCTGAAAGTAATCTGGCATTTCTCTCTTGCACATTTTAGGATGTTTTCTTTTTGTTTCACTGTGGTGAATTTAATTACAACATGTCGTGGTGAGTTTCTCTTTTGGTCATGTTTATTAGGGGTTCTATGAGCTTCCTGTACTAGGATTTCTCTGCCCTTCTCCAAACCTGGAAAGTTCTCTGCTGGTATCTCACTAAAAATGCCTTCTAATCCTTTCTCTCTCTCCATGCCTTCAGGAATTCCTAGAACTCGAATCTTGGCTTTTTTAATAGTATCCTGTAGGTTTCCAACAATATTTTTTAGATTTCTAATTTCCTCTTCTTTTCTTTAGTTTGACTGTATAGTTTCCTGTGCTCTGTCTTCTAAGGCCGATATTCTCTCTTCTATTTCGCTGACTCTGTTTTTGAGGCTCTCGAATGTGTTCGTCACTTGATCTATGGAGTTCTTCAGTTCTGACTGATTTCTCTTCACTATTAGCCTTTCCTGTTCTACTAATTCCTGCATCATATTCTGATTCTGCCTTAAAGTTTCATTTTCCCGAGAGAGATGAAAGGGTGTTGTATTTTATCAAATGCGTTCTCTGCGTCTAGTGAGATCATCATATGGTTTTTCTTCTGCTGTCTGTCAATGTGGTGTATCACGTTGATTGTTTGGCGCACATGGAACCACCCCTGCATACCAGGGATAAATCCCACTTGGTCTGGGTGGATGATCTTTCTGATGTGTTGGTGCATTCTATTGGCCAGGATTTTATTGAGGATTTTTGCATCCATGTTCATCAGGGATATTGGTCCGTAATTCTCTTTCAATGCTGCATCTTTTTCCGGCTTAGGAATTAAGGTGATGCTGGCTTCATAGAAGGAATTTGGGAGGATTCCCTCTTTTTCGATTGTTCTGAATAGTTTGAAAAGGATTGGAGTTAGTTCTTCTTTAAATGTCTGGTAGAATTCAGCAGTGAATCCATCTGGTCCTGGGCTTTTCTTTTTTGGGAGGGCCTTTATTACTGTTTCAGTTTCTATCTCAGTTATGGGTCTGTTTAGGTTTTCTATGTCTTCCTGGTCCAATTTAGGTAGGTTGTATGTGTCCAGGAATCTGTCCATTTCTGATAAGTTTTCCTGTTTGCTGGCATACAAGTCCTTGTAGTAATTTCTGATGATTCTTTTGATTTCTGTGGTGTCTGTTGTTACGTTTCCTTTTTCATCTCTGATTTTATTGATTTGGGTCTTCTCTCTTCTTTTTTTTTTTTGTTAGCTGGGCCAATGGGGTGTCAATCTTGTTTATTTTGTTCAAAAAAGCAGCTCCTCGTTGGGCTGATTTTTTGTAATTTTTTTGGATTCAATCCTGTTGATTTCTTCTAGAACCCGGTGTGCCAGCGCCGCAAGGTGGAAGATCAGCCTATTGAGCCACAGTGCCAGCCTGGGAAAGTCCATCTCTGGATGGACTTTCTTCTTCTTTCTTCTTTTTCTTCTTCTTTCTGATGAAAAGTCAGCTGTGAGCCTAATTGGAGATCCTCTGAAAGTAATCTGGCATTTCTCTCTTGCACATTTTAGGATGTTTTCTTTTTGTTTCACTGTGGTGAATTTAATTACAACATGTCGTGGTGAGTTTCTCTTTTGGTCATGTTTATTAGGGGTTCTATGAGCTTCCTGTACTAGGATTTCTCTGCCCTTCTCCAAACCTGGAAAGTTCTCTGCTGGTATCTCACTAAAAATGCCTTCTAATCCTTTCTCTCTCTCCATGCCTTCAGGAATTCCTAGAACTCGAATCTTGGCTTTTTTAATAGTATCCTGTAGGTTTCCAACAATATTTTTTAGATTTCTAATTTCCTCTTCTTTTCTTTAGTTTGACTGTATAGTTTCCTGTGCTCTGTCTTCTAAGGCCGATATTCTCTCTTCTATTTCGCTGACTCTGTTTTTGAGGCTCTCGAATGTGTTCGTCACTTGATCTATGGAGTTCTTCAGTTCTGACTGATTTCTCTTCACTATTAGCCTTTCCTGTTCTACTAATTCCTGCATCATATTCTGATTCTGCCTTAAAGTTTCATTTTCCCGAGAGAGATGAAAGGGTGTTGTATTTTATCAAATGCGTTCTCTGCGTCTAGTGAGATCATCATATGGTTTTTCTTCTGCTGTCTGTCAATGTGGTGTATCACGTTGATTGTTTGGCGCACATGGAACCACCCCTGCATACCAGGGATAAATCCCACTTGGTCTGGGTGGATGATCTTTCTGATGTGTTGGTGCATTCTATTGGCCAGGATTTTATTGAGGATTTTTGCATCCATGTTCATCAGGGATATTGGTCCGTAATTCTCTTTCAATGCTGCATCTTTTTCCGGCTTAGGAATTAAGGTGATGCTGGCTTCATAGAAGGAATTTGGGAGGATTCCCTCTTTTTCGATTGTTCTGAATAGTTTGAAAAGGATTGGAGTTAGTTCTTCTTTAAATGTCTGGTAGAATTCAGCAGTGAATCCATCTGGTCCTGGGCTTTTCTTTTTTGGGAGGGCCTTTATTACTGTTTCAGTTTCTATCTCAGTTATGGGTCTGTTTAGGTTTTCTATGTCTTCCTGGTCCAATTTAGGTAGGTTGTATGTGTCCAGGAATCTGTCCATTTCTGATAAGTTTCCCTGTTTGCTGGCATACAAGTCCTTGTAGTAATTTCTGATGATTCTTTTGATTTCTGTGGTGTCTGTTGTTACGTTTCCTTTTTCATCTCTGATTTTATTGATTTGGGTCTTCTCTCTTCTTTTTTTTTTTGTTAGCTGGGCCAATGGGGTGTCAATCTTGTTTATTTTGTTCAAAAAAGCAGCTCCTCGTTGGGCTGATTTTTTGTAATTTTTTTTGGATTCAATCCTGTTGATTTCGTCTAGAACCCGGTGTGCCAGCACCGCAAGGTGGAAGATTAGCCTATTGAGCCACAGTGCCAGCCTGGAAAAGTCCATCTCTGGATGGACTTTCTTCTTCTTTCTTCTTTTTCTTCTTTCTTCTTTCTGATGAAAAGTCAGCTGTGAGCCTAATTGGAGATCCTCTGAAAGTAATCTGGCATTTCTCTCTTGCACATTTTAGGATGTTTTCTTTTTGTTTCACTGTGGTGAATTTAATTACAACATGTCGTGGTGAGTTTCTCTTTTGGTCATGTTTATTAGGGGTTCTATGAGCTTCCTGTACTAGGATTTCTCTGCCCTTCTCCAAACCTGGAAAGTTCTCTGCTGGTATCTCACTAAAAATGCCTTCTAATCCTTTCTCTCTCTCCATGCCTTCAGGAATTCCTAGAACTCGAATCTTGGCTTTTTTAATAGTATCCTGTAGGTTTCCAACAATATTTTTTAGATTTCTAATTTCCTCTTCTTTTCTTTAGTTTGACTGTATAGTTTCCTGTGCTCTGTCTTCTAAGGCCGATATTCTCTCTTCTATTTCGCTGACTCTGTTTTTGAGGCTCTCGAATGTGTTCGTCACTTGATCTATGGAGTTCTTCAGTTCTGACTGATTTCTCTTCACTATTAGCCTTTCCTGTTCTACTAATTCCTGCATCATATTCTGATTCTGCCTTAAAGTTTCATTTTCCCGAGAGAGATGAAAGGGTGTTGTATTTTATCAAATGCGTTCTCTGCGTCTAGTGAGATCATCATATGGTTTTTCTTCTGCTGTCTGTCAATGTGGTGTATCACGTTGATTGTTTGGCGCACATGGAACCACCCCTGCATACCAGGGATAAATCCCACTTGGTCTGGGTGGATGATCTTTCTGATGTGTTGGTGCATTCTGTTGGCCAGGATTTTATTGAGGATTTTTGCATCCATGTTCATCAGGGATATTGGTCCGTAATTCTCTTTCAATGCTGCATCTTTTTCCGGCTTAGGAATTAAGGTGATGCTGGCTTCATAGAAGGAATTTGGGAGGATTCCCTCTTTTTCGATTGTTCTGAATAGTTTGAAAAGGATTGGAGTTAGTTCTTCTTTAAATGTCTGGTAGAATTCAGCAGTGAATCCATCTGGTCCTGGGCTTTTCTTTTTTGGGAGGGCCTTTATTACTGTTTCAGTTTCTATCTCAGTTATGGGTCTGTTTAGGTTTTCTATGTCTTCCTGGTCCAATTTAGGTAGGTTGTATGTGTCCAGGAATCTGTCCATTTCTGATAAGTTTCCCTGTTTGCTGGCATACAAGTCCTTGTAGTAATTTCTGATGATTCTTTTGATTTCTGTGGTGTCTGTTGTTACGTTTCCTTTTTCATCTCTGATTTTATTGATTTGGGTCTTCTCTCTTCTTTTTTTTTTTGTTAGCTGGGCCAATGGGGTGTCAATCTTGTTTATTTTGTTCAAAAAAGCAGCTCCTCGTTGGGCTGATTTTTTGTAATTTTTTTTGGATTCAATCCTGTTGATTTCGTCTAGAACCCGGTGTGCCAGCACCGCAAGGTGGAAGATTAGCCTATTGAGCCACAGTGCCAGCCTGGAAAAGTCCATCTCTGGATGGACTTTCTTCTTCTTTCTTCTTTTTCTTCTTTCTTCTTTCTGATGAAAAGTCAGCTGTGAGCCTAATTGGAGATCCTCTGAAAGTAATCTGGCATTTCTCTCTTGCACATTTTAGGATGTTTTCTTTTTGTTTCACTGTGGTGAATTTAATTACAACATGTCGTGGTGAGTTTCTCTTTTGGTCATGTTTATTAGGGGTTCTATGAGCTTCCTGTACTAGGATTTCTCTGCCCTTCTCCAAACCTGGAAAGTTCTCTGCTGGTATCTCACTAAAAATGCCTTCTAATCCTTTCTCTCTCTCCATGCCTTCAGGAATTCCTAGAACTCGAATCTTGGCTTTTTTAATAGTATCCTGTAGGTTTCCAACAATATTTTTTAGATTTCTAATTTCCTCTTCTTTTCTTTAGTTTGACTGTATAGTTTCCTGTGCTCTGTCTTCTAAGGCCGATATTCTCTCTTCTATTTCGCTGACTCTGTTTTTGAGGCTCTCGAATGTGTTCGTCACTTGATCTATGGAGTTCTTCAGTTCTGACTGATTTCTCTTCACTATTAGCCTTTCCTGTTCTACTAATTCCTGCATCATATTCTGATTCTGCCTTAAAGTTTCATTTTCCCGAGAGAGATGAAAGGGTGTTGTATTTTATCAAATGCGTTCTCTGCGTCTAGTGAGATCATCATATGGTTTTTCTTCTGCTGTCTGTCAATGTGGTGTATCACGTTGATTGTTTGGCGCACATGGAACCACCCCTGCATACCAGGGATAAATCCCACTTGGTCTGGGTGGATGATCTTTCTGATGTGTTGGTGCATTCTATTGGCCAGGATTTTATTGAGGATTTTTGCATCCATGTTCATCAGGGATATTGGTCCGTAATTCTCTTTCAATGCTGCATCTTTTTCCGGCTTAGGAATTAAGGTGATGCTGGCTTCATAGAAGGAATTTGGGAGGATTCCCTCTTTTTCGATTGTTCTGAATAGTTTGAAAAGGATTGGAGTTAGTTCTTCTTTAAATGTCTGGTAGAATTCAGCAGTGAATCCATCTGGTCCTGGGCTTTTCTTTTTTGGGAGGGCCTTTATTACTGTTTCAGTTTCTATCTCAGTTATGGGTCTGTTTAGGTTTTCTATGTCTTCCTGGTCCAATTTAGGTAGGTTGTATGTGTCCAGGAATCTGTCCATTTCTGATAAGTTTCCCTGTTTGCTGGCATACAAGTCCTTGTAGTAATTTCTGATGATTCTTTTGATTTCTGTGGTGTCTGTTGTTACGTTTCCTTTTTCATCTCTGATTTTATTGATTTGGGTCTTCTCTCTTCTTTTTTTTTTTGTTAGCTGGGCCAATGGGGTGTCAATCTTGTTTATTTTGTTCAAAAAAGCAGCTCCTCGTTGGGCTGATTTTTTGTAATTTTTTTTGGATTCAATCCTGTTGATTTCGTCTAGAACCCGGTGTGCCAGCACCGCAAGGTGGAAGATTAGCCTATTGAGCCACAGTGCCAGCCTGGAAAAGTCCATCTCTGGATGGACTTTCTTCTTCTTTCTTCTTTTTCTTCTTTCTTCTTTCTGATGAAAAGTCAGCTGTGAGCCTAATTGGAGATCCTCTGAAAGTAATCTGGCATTTCTCTCTTGCACATTTTAGGATGTTTTCTTTTTGTTTCACTGTGGTGAATTTAATTACAACATGTCGTGGTGAGTTTCTCTTTTGGTCATGTTTATTAGGGGTTCTATGAGCTTCCTGTACTAGGATTTCTCTGCCCTTCTCCAAACCTGGAAAGTTCTCTGCTGGTATCTCACTAAAAATGCCTTCTAATCCTTTCTCTCTCTCCATGCCTTCAGGAATTCCTAGAACTCGAATCTTGGCTTTTTTAATAGTATCCTGTAGGTTTCCAACAATATTTTTTAGATTTCTAATTTCCTCTTCTTTTCTTTAGTTTGACTGTATAGTTTCCTGTGCTCTGTCTTCTAAGGCCGATATTCTCTCTTCTATTTCGCTGACTCTGTTTTTGAGGCTCTCGAATGTGTTCGTCACTTGATCTATGGAGTTCTTCAGTTCTGACTGATTTCTCTTCACTATTAGCCTTTCCTGTTCTACTAATTCCTGCATCATATTCTGATTCTGCCTTAAAGTTTCATTTTCCCGAGAGAGATGAAAGGGTGTTGTATTTTATCAAATGCGTTCTCTGCGTCTAGTGAGATCATCATATGGTTTTTCTTCTGCTGTCTGTCAATGTGGTGTATCACGTTGATTGTTTGGCGCACATGGAACCACCCCTGCATACCAGGGATAAATCCCACTTGGTCTGGGTGGATGATCTTTCTGATGTGTTGGTGCATTCTGTTGGCCAGGATTTTATTGAGGATTTTTGCATCCATGTTCATCAGGGATATTGGTCCGTAATTCTCTTTCAATGCTGCATCTTTTTCCGGCTTAGGAATTAAGGTGATGCTGGCTTCATAGAAGGAATTTGGGAGGATTCCCTCTTTTTCGATTGTTCTGAATAGTTTGAAAAGGATTGGAGTTAGTTCTTCTTTAAATGTCTGGTAGAATTCAGCAGTGAATCCATCTGGTCCTGGGCTTTTCTTTTTTGGGAGGGCCTTTATTACTGTTTCAGTTTCTATCTCAGTTATGGGTCTGTTTAGGTTTTCTATGTCTTCCTGGTCCAATTTAGGTAGGTTGTATGTGTCCAGGAATCTGTCCATTTCTGATAAGTTTCCCTGTTTGCTGGCATACAAGTCCTTGTAGTAATTTCTGATGATTCTTTTGATTTCTGTGGTGTCTGTTGTTACGTTTCCTTTTTCATCTCTGATTTTATTGATTTGGGTCTTCTCTCTTCTTTTTTTTTTGTTAGCTGGGCCAATGGGGTGTCAATCTTGTTTATTTTGTTCAAAAAAGCAGCTCCTCGTTGGGCTGATTTTTTGTAATTTTTTTTGGATTCAATCCTGTTGATTTCGTCTAGAACCCGGTGTGCCAGCACCGCAAGGTGGAAGATTAGCCTATTGAGCCACAGTGCCAGCCTGGAAAAGTCCATCTCTGGATGGACTTTCTTCTTCTTTCTTCTTTTTCTTCTTTCTTCTTTCTGATGAAAAGTCAGCTGTGAGCCTAATTGGAGATCCTCTGAAAGTAATCTGGCATTTCTCTCTTGCACATTTTAGGATGTTTTCTTTTTGTTTCACTGTGGTGAATTTAATTACAACATGTCGTGGTGAGTTTCTCTTTTGGTCATGTTTATTAGGGGTTCTATGAGCTTCCTGTACTAGGATTTCTCTGCCCTTCTCCAAACCTGGAAAGTTCTCTGCTGGTATCTCACTAAAAATGCCTTCTAATCCTTTCTCTCTCTCCATGCCTTCAGGAATTCCTAGAACTCGAATCTTGGCTTTTTTAATAGTATCCTGTAGGTTTCCAACAATATTTTTTAGATTTCTAATTTCCTCTTCTTTTCTTTAGTTTGACTGTATAGTTTCCTGTGCTCTGTCTTCTAAGGCCGATATTCTCTCTTCTATTTCGCTGACTCTGTTTTTGAGGCTCTCGAATGTGTTCGTCACTTGATCTATGGAGTTCTTCAGTTCTGACTGATTTCTCTTCACTATTAGCCTTTCCTGTTCTACTAATTCCTGCATCATATTCTGATTCTGCCTTAAAGTTTCATTTTCCCGAGAGAGATGAAAGGGTGTTGTATTTTATCAAATGCGTTCTCTGCGTCTAGTGAGATCATCATATGGTTTTTCTTCTGCTGTCTGTCAATGTGGTGTATCACGTTGATTGTTTGGCGCACATGGAACCACCCCTGCATACCAGGGATAAATCCCACTTGGTCTGGGTGGATGATCTTTCTGATGTGTTGGTGCATTCTGTTGGCCAGGATTTTATTGAGGATTTTTGCATCCATGTTCATCAGGGATATTGGTCCGTAATTCTCTTTCAATGCTGCATCTTTTTCCGGCTTAGGAATTAAGGTGATGCTGGCTTCATAGAAGGAATTTGGGAGGATTCCCTCTTTTTCGATTGTTCTGAATAGTTTGAAAAGGATTGGAGTTAGTTCTTCTTTAAATGTCTGGTAGAATTCAGCAGTGAATCCATCTGGTCCTGGGCTTTTCTTTTTTGGGAGGGCCTTTATTACTGTTTCAGTTTCTATCTCAGTTATGGGTCTGTTTAGGTTTTCTATGTCTTCCTGGTCCAATTTAGGTAGGTTGTATGTGTCCAGGAATCTGTCCATTTCTGATAAGTTTCCCTGTTTGCTGGCATACAAGTCCTTGTAGTAATTTCTGATGATTCTTTTGATTTCTGTGGTGTCTGTTGTTACGTTTCCTTTTTCATCTCTGATTTTATTGATTTGGGTCTTCTCTCTTCTTTTTTTTTTTTTTTGTTAGCTGGGCCAATGGGGTGTCAATCTTGTTTATTTTGTTCAAAAAAGCAGCTCCTTGTTGGGCTGATTTTTTGTAATTTTTTTTGGATTCAATCCTGTTGATTTCGTCTAGAACCCGGTGTGCCAGCACCGCAAGGTGGAAGATTAGCCTATTGAGCCACAGTGCCAGCCTGGAAAAGTCCATCTCTGGATGGACTTTCTTCTTCTTTCTTCTTTTTCTTCTTTCTTCTTTCTGATGAAAAGTCAGCTGTGAGCCTAATTGGAGATCCTCTGAAAGTAATCTGGCATTTCTCTCTTGCACATTTTAGGATGTTTTCTTTTTGTTTCACTGTGGTGAATTTAATTACAACATGTCGTGGTGAGTTTCTCTTTTGGTCATGTTTATTAGGGGTTCTATGAGCTTCCTGTACTAGGATTTCTCTGCCCTTCTCCAAACCTGGAAAGTTCTCTGCTGGTATCTCACTAAAAATGCCTTCTAATCCTTTCTCTCTCTCCATGCCTTCAGGAATTCCTAGAACTCGAATCTTGGCTTTTTTAATAGTATCCTGTAGGTTTCCAACAATATTTTTTAGATTTCTAATTTCCTCTTCTTTTCTTTAGTTTGACTGTATAGTTTCCTGTGCTCTGTCTTCTAAGGCCGATATTCTCTCTTCTATTTCGCTGACTCTGTTTTTGAGGCTCTCGAATGTGTTCGTCACTTGATCTATGGAGTTCTTCAGTTCTGACTGATTTCTCTTCACTATTAGCCTTTCCTGTTCTACTAATTCCTGCATCATATTCTGATTCTGCCTTAAAGTTTCATTTTCCCGAGAGAGATGAAAGGGTGTTGTATTTTATCAAATGCGTTCTCTGCGTCTAGTGAGATCATCATATGGTTTTTCTTCTGCTGTCTGTCAATGTGGTGTATCACGTTGATTGTTTGGCGCACATGGAACCACCCCTGCATACCAGGGATAAATCCCACTTGGTCTGGGTGGATGATCTTTCTGATGTGTTGGTGCATTCTATTGGCCAGGATTTTATTGAGGATTTTTGCATCCATGTTCATCAGGGATATTGGTCCGTAATTCTCTTTCAATGCTGCATCTTTTTCCGGCTTAGGAATTAAGGTGATGCTGGCTTCATAGAAGGAATTTGGGAGGATTCCCTCTTTTTCGATTGTTCTGAATAGTTTGAAAAGGATTGGAGTTAGTTCTTCTTTAAATGTCTGGTAGAATTCAGCAGTGAATCCATCTGGTCCTGGGCTTTTCTTTTTTGGGAGGGCCTTTATTACTGTTTCAGTTTCTATCTCAGTTATGGGTCTGTTTAGGTTTTCTATGTCTTCCTGGTCCAATTTAGGTAGGTTGTATGTGTCCAGGAATCTGTCCATTTCTGATAAGTTTCCCTGTTTGCTGGCATACAAGTCCTTGTAGTAATTTCTGATGATTCTTTTGATTTCTGTGGTGTCTGTTGTTACGTTTCCTTTTTCATCTCTGATTTTATTGATTTGGGTCTTCTCTCTTCTTTTTTTTTTTGTTAGCTGGGCCAATGGGGTGTCAATCTTGTTTATTTTGTTCAAAAAAGCAGCTCCTCGTTGGGCTGATTTTTTGTAATTTTTTTTGGATTCAATCCTGTTGATTTCGTCTAGAACCCGGTGTGCCAGCACCGCAAGGTGGAAGATTAGCCTATTGAGCCACAGTGCCAGCCTGGAAAAGTCCATCTCTGGATGGACTTTCTTCTTCTTTCTTCTTTTTCTTCTTTCTTCTTTCTGATGAAAAGTCAGCTGTGAGCCTAATTGGAGATCCTCTGAAAGTAATCTGGCATTTCTCTCTTGCACATTTTAGGATGTTTTCTTTTTGTTTCACTGTGGTGAATTTAATTACAACATGTCGTGGTGAGTTTCTCTTTTGGTCATGTTTATTAGGGGTTCTATGAGCTTCCTGTACTAGGATTTCTCTGCCCTTCTCCAAACCTGGAAAGTTCTCTGCTGGTATCTCACTAAAAATGCCTTCTAATCCTTTCTCTCTCTCCATGCCTTCAGGAATTCCTAGAACTCGAATCTTGGCTTTTTTAATAGTATCCTGTAGGTTTCCAACAATATTTTTTAGATTTCTAATTTCCTCTTCTTTTCTTTAGTTTGACTGTATAGTTTCCTGTGCTCTGTCTTCTAAGGCCGATATTCTCTCTTCTATTTCGCTGACTCTGTTTTTGAGGCTCTCGAATGTGTTCGTCACTTGATCTATGGAGTTCTTCAGTTCTGACTGATTTCTCTTCACTATTAGCCTTTCCTGTTCTACTAATTCCTGCATCATATTCTGATTCTGCCTTAAAGTTTCATTTTCCCGAGAGAGATGAAAGGGTGTTGTATTTTATCAAATGCGTTCTCTGCGTCTAGTGAGATCATCATATGGTTTTTCTTCTGCTGTCTGTCAATGTGGTGTATCACGTTGATTGTTTGGCGCACATGGAACCACCCCTGCATACCAGGGATAAATCCCACTTGGTCTGGGTGGATGATCTTTCTGATGTGTTGGTGCATTCTGTTGGCCAGGATTTTATTGAGGATTTTTGCATCCATGTTCATCAGGGATATTGGTCCGTAATTCTCTTTCAATGCTGCATCTTTTTCCAGCTTAGGAATTAAGGTGATGCTGGCTTCATAGAAGGAATTTGGGAGGATTCCCTCTTTTTCGATTGTTCTGAATAGTTTGAAAAGGATTGGAGTTAGTTCTTCTTTAAATGTCTGGTAGAATTCAGCAGTGAATCCATCTGGTCCTGGGCTTTTCTTTTTTGGGAGGGCCTTTATTACTGTTTCAGTTTCTATCTCAGTTATGGGTCTGTTTAGGTTTTCTATGTCTTCCTGGTCCAATTTAGGTAGGTTGTATGTGTCCAGGAATCTGTCCATTTCTGATAAGTTTCCCTGTTTGCTGGCATACAAGTCCTTGTAGTAATTTCTGATGATTCTTTTGATTTCTGTGGTGTCTGTTGTTACGTTTCCTTTTTCATCTCTGATTTTATTGATTTGGGTCTTCTCTCTTCTTTTTTTTTTGTTAGCTGGGCCAATGGGGTGTCAATCTTGTTTATTTTGTTCAAAAAAGCAGCTCCTCGTTGGGCTGATTTTTTGTAATTTTTTTTGGATTCAATCCTGTTGATTTCGTCTAGAACCCGGTGTGCCAGCACCGCAAGGTGGAAGATTAGCCTATTGAGCCACAGTGCCAGCCTGGAAAAGTCCATCTCTGGATGGACTTTCTTCTTCTTTCTTCTTTTTCTTCTTTCTTCTTTCTGATGAAAAGTCAGCTGTGAGCCTAATTGGAGATCCTCTGAAAGTAATCTGGCATTTCTCTCTTGCACATTTTAGGATGTTTTCTTTTTGTTTCACTGTGGTGAATTTAATTACAACATGTCGTGGTGAGTTTCTCTTTTGGTCATGTTTATTAGGGGTTCTATGAGCTTCCTGTACTAGGATTTCTCTGCCCTTCTCCAAACCTGGAAAGTTCTCTGCTGGTATCTCACTAAAAATGCCTTCTAATCCTTTCTCTCTCTCCATGCCTTCAGGAATTCCTAGAACTCGAATCTTGGCTTTTTTAATAGTATCCTGTAGGTTTCCAACAATATTTTTTAGATTTCTAATTTCCTCTTCTTTTCTTTAGTTTGACTGTATAGTTTCCTGTGCTCTGTCTTCTAAGGCCGATATTCTCTCTTCTATTTTGCTGACTCTGTTTTTGAGGCTCTCGAATGTGTTCGTCACTTGATCTATGGAGTTCTTCAGTTCTGACTGATTTCTCTTCACTATTAGCCTTTCCTGTTCTACTAATTCCTGCATCATATTCTGATTCTGCCTTAAAGTTTCATTTTCCCGAGAGAGATGAAAGGGTGTTGTATTTTATCAAATGCGTTCTCTGCGTCTAGTGAGATCATCATATGGTTTTTCTTCTGCTGTCTGTCAATGTGGTGTATCACGTTGATTGTTTGGCGCACATGGAACCACCCCTGCATACCAGGGATAAATCCCACTTGGTCTGGGTGGATGATCTTTCTGATGTGTTGGTGCATTCTATTGGCCAGGATTTTATTGAGGATTTTTGCATCCATGTTCATCAGGGATATTGGTCCGTAATTCTCTTTCAATGCTGCATCTTTTTCCGGCTTAGGAATTAAGGTGATGCTGGCTTCATAGAAGGAATTTGGGAGGATTCCCTCTTTTTCGATTGTTCTGAATAGTTTGAAAAGGATTGGAGTTAGTTCTTCTTTAAATGTCTGGTAGAATTCAGCAGTGAATCCATCTGGTCCTGGGCTTTTCTTTTTTGGGAGGGCCTTTATTACTGTTTCAGTTTCTATCTCAGTTATGGGTCTGTTTAGGTTTTCTATGTCTTCCTGGTCCAATTTAGGTAGGTTGTATGTGTCCAGGAATCTGTCCATTTCTGATAAGTTTCCCTGTTTGCTGGCATACAAGTCCTTGTAGTAATTTCTGATGATTCTTTTGATTTCTGTGGTGTCTGTTGTTACGTTTCCTTTTTCATCTCTGATTTTATTGATTTGGGTCTTCTCTCTTCTTTTTTTTTTTTTGTTAGCTGGGCCAATGGGGTGTCAATCTTGTTTATTTTGTTCAAAAAAGCAGCTCCTCGTTGGGCTGATTTTTTGTAATTTTTTTTGGATTCAATCCTGTTGATTTCGTCTAGAACCCGGTGTGCCAGCACCGCAAGGTGGAAGATTAGCCTATTGAGCCACAGTGCCAGCCTGGAAAAGTCCATCTCTGGATGGACTTTCTTCTTCTTTCTTCTTTTTCTTCTTTCTTCTTTCTGATGAAAAGTCAGCTGTGAGCCTAATTGGAGATCCTCTGAAAGTAATCTGGCATTTCTCTCTTGCACATTTTAGGATGTTTTCTTTTTGTTTCACTGTGGTGAATTTAATTACAACATGTCGTGGTGAGTTTCTCTTTTGGTCATGTTTATTAGGGGTTCTATGAGCTTCCTGTACTAGGATTTCTCTGCCCTTCTCCAAACCTGGAAAGTTCTCTGCTGGTATCTCACTAAAAATGCCTTCTAATCCTTTCTCTCTCTCCATGCCTTCAGGAATTCCTAGAACTCGAATCTTGGCTTTTTTAATAGTATCCTGTAGGTTTCCAACAATATTTTTTAGATTTCTAATTTCCTCTTCTTTTCTTTAGTTTGACTGTATAGTTTCCTGTGCTCTGTCTTCTAAGGCCGATATTCTCTCTTCTATTTCGCTGACTCTGTTTTTGAGGCTCTCGAATGTGTTCGTCACTTGATCTATGGAGTTCTTCAGTTCTGACTGATTTCTCTTCACTATTAGCCTTTCCTGTTCTACTAATTCCTGCATCATATTCTGATTCTGCCTTAAAGTTTCATTTTCCCGAGAGAGATGAAAGGGTGTTGTATTTTATCAAATGCGTTCTCTGCGTCTAGTGAGATCATCATATGGTTTTTCTTCTGCTGTCTGTCAATGTGGTGTATCACGTTGATTGTTTGGCGCACATGGAACCACCCCTGCATACCAGGGATAAATCCCACTTGGTCTGGGTGGATGATCTTTCTGATGTGTTGGTGCATTCTGTTGGCCAGGATTTTATTGAGGATTTTTGCATCCATGTTCATCAGGGATATTGGTCCGTAATTCTCTTTCAATGCTGCATCTTTTTCCGGCTTAGGAATTAAGGTGATGCTGGCTTCATAGAAGGAATTTGGGAGGATTCCCTCTTTTTCGATTGTTCTGAATAGTTTGAAAAGGATTGGAGTTAGTTCTTCTTTAAATGTCTGGTAGAATTCAGCAGTGAATCCATCTGGTCCTGGGCTTTTCTTTTTTGGGAGGGCCTTTATTACTGTTTCAGTTTCTATCTCAGTTATGGGTCTGTTTAGGTTTTCTATGTCTTCCTGGTCCAATTTAGGTAGGTTGTATGTGTCCAGGAATCTGTCCATTTCTGATAAGTTTCCCTGTTTGCTGGCATACAAGTCCTTGTAGTAATTTCTGATGATTCTTTTGATTTCTGTGGTGTCTGTTGTTACGTTTCCTTTTTCATCTCTGATTTTATTGATTTGGGTCTTCTCTCTTCTTTTTTTTTTGTTAGCTGGGCCAATGGGGTGTCAATCTTGTTTATTTTGTTCAAAAAAGCAGCTCCTCGTTGGGCTGATTTTTTGTAATTTTTTTTGGATTCAATCCTGTTGATTTCGTCTAGAACCCGGTGTGCCAGCACCGCAAGGTGGAAGATTAGCCTATTGAGCCACAGTGCCAGCCTGGAAAAGTCCATCTCTGGATGGACTTTCTTCTTCTTTCTTCTTTTTCTTCTTTCTTCTTTCTGATGAAAAGTCAGCTGTGAGCCTAATTGGAGATCCTCTGAAAGTAATCTGGCATTTCTCTCTTGCACATTTTAGGATGTTTTCTTTTTGTTTCACTGTGGTGAATTTAATTACAACATGTCGTGGTGAGTTTCTCTTTTGGTCATGTTTATTAGGGGTTCTATGAGCTTCCTGTACTAGGATTTCTCTGCCCTTCTCCAAACCTGGAAAGTTCTCTGCTGGTATCTCACTAAAAATGCCTTCTAATCCTTTCTCTCTCTCCATGCCTTCAGGAATTCCTAGAACTCGAATCTTGGCTTTTTTAATAGTATCCTGTAGGTTTCCAACAATATTTTTTAGATTTCTAATTTCCTCTTCTTTTCTTTAGTTTGACTGTATAGTTTCCTGTGCTCTGTCTTCTAAGGCCGATATTCTCTCTTCTATTTTGCTGACTCTGTTTTTGAGGCTCTCGAATGTGTTCGTCACTTGATCTATGGAGTTCTTCAGTTCTGACTGATTTCTCTTCACTATTAGCCTTTCCTGTTCTACTAATTCCTGCATCATATTCTGATTCTGCCTTAAAGTTTCATTTTCCCGAGAGAGATGAAAGGGTGTTGTATTTTATCAAATGCGTTCTCTGCGTCTAGTGAGATCATCATATGGTTTTTCTTCTGCTGTCTGTCAATGTGGTGTATCACGTTGATTGTTTGGCGCACATGGAACCACCCCTGCATACCAGGGATAAATCCCACTTGGTCTGGGTGGATGATCTTTCTGATGTGTTGGTGCATTCTATTGGCCAGGATTTTATTGAGGATTTTTGCATCCATGTTCATCAGGGATATTGGTCCGTAATTCTCTTTCAATGCTGCATCTTTTTCCGGCTTAGGAATTAAGGTGATGCTGGCTTCATAGAAGGAATTTGGGAGGATTCCCTCTTTTTCGATTGTTCTGAATAGTTTGAAAAGGATTGGAGTTAGTTCTTCTTTAAATGTCTGGTAGAATTCAGCAGTGAATCCATCTGGTCCTGGGCTTTTCTTTTTTGGGAGGGCCTTTATTACTGTTTCAGTTTCTATCTCAGTTATGGGTCTGTTTAGGTTTTCTATGTCTTCCTGGTCCAATTTAGGTAGGTTGTATGTGTCCAGGAATCTGTCCATTTCTGATAAGTTTCCCTGTTTGCTGGCATACAAGTCCTTGTAGTAATTTCTGATGATTCTTTTGATTTCTGTGGTGTCTGTTGTTACGTTTCCTTTTTCATCTCTGATTTTATTGATTTGGGTCTTCTCTCTTCTTTTTTTTTTTTGTTAGCTGGGCCAATGGGGTGTCAATCTTGTTTATTTTGTTCAAAAAAGCAGCTCCTCGTTGGGCTGATTTTTTGTAATTTTTTTTGGATTCAATCCTGTTGATTTCGTCTAGAACCCGGTGTGCCAGCACCGCAAGGTGGAAGATTAGCCTATTGAGCCACAGTGCCAGCCTGGAAAAGTCCATCTCTGGATGGACTTTCTTCTTCTTTCTTCTTTTTCTTCTTTCTTCTTTCTGATGAAAAGTCAGCTGTGAGCCTAATTGGAGATCCTCTGAAAGTAATCTGGCATTTCTCTCTTGCACATTTTAGGATGTTTTCTTTTTGTTTCACTGTGGTGAATTTAATTACAACATGTCGTGGTGAGTTTCTCTTTTGGTCATGTTTATTAGGGGTTCTATGAGCTTCCTGTACTAGGATTTCTCTGCCCTTCTCCAAACCTGGAAAGTTCTCTGCTGGTATCTCACTAAAAATGCCTTCTAATCCTTTCTCTCTCTCCATGCCTTCAGGAATTCCTAGAACTCGAATCTTGGCTTTTTTAATAGTATCCTGTAGGTTTCCAACAATATTTTTTAGATTTCTAATTTCCTCTTCTTTTCTTTAGTTTGACTGTATAGTTTCCTGTGCTCTGTCTTCTAAGGCCGATATTCTCTCTTCTATTTCGCTGACTCTGTTTTTGAGGCTCTCGAATGTGTTCGTCACTTGATCTATGGAGTTCTTCAGTTCTGACTGATTTCTCTTCACTATTAGCCTTTCCTGTTCTACTAATTCCTGCATCATATTCTGATTCTGCCTTAAAGTTTCATTTTCCCGAGAGAGATGAAAGGGTGTTGTATTTTATCAAATGCGTTCTCTGCGTCTAGTGAGATCATCATATGGTTTTTCTTCTGCTGTCTGTCAATGTGGTGTATCACGTTGATTGTTTGGCGCACATGGAACCACCCCTGCATACCAGGGATAAATCCCACTTGGTCTGGGTGGATGATCTTTCTGATGTGTTGGTGCATTCTATTGGCCAGGATTTTATTGAGGATTTTTGCATCCATGTTCATCAGGGATATTGGTCCGTAATTCTCTTTCAATGCTGCATCTTTTTCCGGCTTAGGAATTAAGGTGATGCTGGCTTCATAGAAGGAATTTGGGAGGATTCCCTCTTTTTCGATTGTTCTGAATAGTTTGAAAAGGATTGGAGTTAGTTCTTCTTTAAATGTCTGGTAGAATTCAGCAGTGAATCCATCTGGTCCTGGGCTTTTCTTTTTTGGGAGGGCCTTTATTACTGTTTCAGTTTCTATCTCAGTTATGGGTCTGTTTAGGTTTTCTATGTCTTCCTGGTCCAATTTAGGTAGGTTGTATGTGTCCAGGAATCTGTCCATTTCTGATAAGTTTCCCTGTTTGCTGGCATACAAGTCCTTGTAGTAATTTCTGATGATTCTTTTGATTTCTGTGGTGTCTGTTGTTACGTTTCCTTTTTCATCTCTGATTTTATTGATTTGGGTCTTCTCTCTTCTTTTTTTTTTTGTTAGCTGGGCCAATGGGGTGTCAATCTTGTTTATTTTGTTCAAAAAAGCAGCTCCTCGTTGGGCTGATTTTTTGTAATTTTTTTTGGATTCAATCCTGTTGATTTCTTCTAGAACCCGGTGTGCCAGCACCGCAAGGTGGAAGATTAGCCTATTGAGCCACAGTGCCAGCCTGGAAAAGTCCATCTCTGGATGGACTTTCTTCTTCTTTCTTCTTTTTCTTCTTTCTTCTTTCTGATGAAAAGTCAGCTGTGAGCCTAATTGGAGATCCTCTGAAAGTAATCTGGCATTTCTCTCTTGCACATTTTAGGATGTTTTCTTTTTGTTTCACTGTGGTGAATTTAATTACAACATGTCGTGGTGAGTTTCTCTTTTGGTCATGTTTATTAGGGGTTCTATGAGCTTCCTGTACTAGGATTTCTCTGCCCTTCTCCAAACCTGGAAAGTTCTCTGCTGGTATCTCACTAAAAATGCCTTCTAATCCTTTCTCTCTCTCCATGCCTTCAGGAATTCCTAGAACTCGAATCTTGGCTTTTTTAATAGTATCCTGTAGGTTTCCAACAATATTTTTTAGATTTCTAATTTCCTCTTCTTTTCTTTAGTTTGACTGTATAGTTTCCTGTGCTCTGTCTTCTAAGGCCGATATTCTCTCTTCTATTTCGCTGACTCTGTTTTTGAGGCTCTCGAATGTGTTCGTCACTTGATCTATGGAGTTCTTCAGTTCTGACTGATTTCTCTTCACTATTAGCCTTTCCTGTTCTACTAATTCCTGCATCATATTCTGATTCTGCCTTAAAGTTTCATTTTCCCGAGAGAGATGAAAGGGTGTTGTATTTTATCAAATGCGTTCTCTGCGTCTAGTGAGATCATCATATGGTTTTTCTTCTGCTGTCTGTCAATGTGGTGTATCACGTTGATTGTTTGGCGCACATGGAACCACCCCTGCATACCAGGGATAAATCCCACTTGGTCTGGGTGGATGATCTTTCTGATGTGTTGGTGCATTCTGTTGGCCAGGATTTTATTGAGGATTTTTGCATCCATGTTCATCAGGGATATTGGTCCGTAATTCTCTTTCAATGCTGCATCTTTTTCCGGCTTAGGAATTAAGGTGATGCTGGCTTCATAGAAGGAATTTGGGAGGATTCCCTCTTTTTCGATTGTTCTGAATAGTTTGAAAAGGATTGGAGTTAGTTCTTCTTTAAATGTCTGGTAGAATTCAGCAGTGAATCCATCTGGTCCTGGGCTTTTCTTTTTTGGGAGGGCCTTTATTACTGTTTCAGTTTCTATCTCAGTTATGGGTCTGTTTAGGTTTTCTATGTCTTCCTGGTCCAATTTAGGTAGGTTGTATGTGTCCAGGAATCTGTCCATTTCTGATAAGTTTCCCTGTTTGCTGGCATACAAGTCCTTGTAGTAATTTCTGATGATTCTTTTGATTTCTGTGGTGTCTGTTGTTACGTTTCCTTTTTCATCTCTGATTTTATTGATTTGGGTCTTCTCTCTTCTTTTTTTTTTTTTGTTAGCTGGGCCAATGGGGTGTCAATCTTGTTTATTTTGTTCAAAAAAGCAGCTCCTCGTTGGGCTGATTTTTTGTAATTTTTTTTGGATTCAATCCTGTTGATTTCGTCTAGAACCCGGTGTGCCAGCACCGCAAGGTGGAAGATTAGCCTATTGAGCCACAGTGCCAGCCTGGAAAAGTCCATCTCTGGATGGACTTTCTTCTTCTTTCTTCTTTTTCTTCTTTCTTCTTTCTGATGAAAAGTCAGCTGTGAGCCTAATTGGAGATCCTCTGAAAGTAATCTGGCATTTCTCTCTTGCACATTTTAGGATGTTTTCTTTTTGTTTCACTGTGGTGAATTTAATTACAACATGTCGTGGTGAGTTTCTCTTTTGGTCATGTTTATTAGGGGTTCTATGAGCTTCCTGTACTAGGATTTCTCTGCCCTTCTCCAAACCTGGAAAGTTCTCTGCTGGTATCTCACTAAAAATGCCTTCTAATCCTTTCTCTCTCTCCATGCCTTCAGGAATTCCTAGAACTCGAATCTTGGCTTTTTTAATAGTATCCTGTAGGTTTCCAACAATATTTTTTAGATTTCTAATTTCCTCTTCTTTTCTTTAGTTTGACTGTATAGTTTCCTGTGCTCTGTCTTCTAAGGCCGATATTCTCTCTTCTATTTCGCTGACTCTGTTTTTGAGGCTCTCGAATGTGTTCGTCACTTGATCTATGGAGTTCTTCAGTTCTGACTGATTTCTCTTCACTATTAGCCTTTCCTGTTCTACTAATTCCTGCATCATATTCTGATTCTGCCTTAAAGTTTCATTTTCCCGAGAGAGATGAAAGGGTGTTGTATTTTATCAAATGCGTTCTCTGCGTCTAGTGAGATCATCATATGGTTTTTCTTCTGCTGTCTGTCAATGTGGTGTATCACGTTGATTGTTTGGCGCACATGGAACCACCCCTGCATACCAGGGATAAATCCCACTTGGTCTGGGTGGATGATCTTTCTGATGTGTTGGTGCATTCTGTTGGCCAGGATTTTATTGAGGATTTTTGCATCCATGTTCATCAGGGATATTGGTCCGTAATTCTCTTTCAATGCTGCATCTTTTTCCGGCTTAGGAATTAAGGTGATGCTGGCTTCATAGAAGGAATTTGGGAGGATTCCCTCTTTTTCGATTGTTCTGAATAGTTTGAAAAGGATTGGAGTTAGTTCTTCTTTAAATGTCTGGTAGAATTCAGCAGTGAATCCATCTGGTCCTGGGCTTTTCTTTTTTGGGAGGGCCTTTATTACTGTTTCAGTTTCTATCTCAGTTATGGGTCTGTTTAGGTTTTCTATGTCTTCCTGGTCCAATTTAGGTAGGTTGTATGTGTCCAGGAATCTGTCCATTTCTGATAAGTTTCCCTGTTTGCTGGCATACAAGTCCTTGTAGTAATTTCTGATGATTCTTTTGATTTCTGTGGTGTCTGTTGTTACGTTTCCTTTTTCATCTCTGATTTTATTGATTTGGGTCTTCTCTCTTCTTTTTTTTTTTTTGTTAGCTGGGCCAATGGGGTGTCAATCTTGTTTATTTTGTTCAAAAAAGCAGCTCCTCGTTGGGCTGATTTTTTGTAATTTTTTTTGGATTCAATCCTGTTGATTTCGTCTAGAACCCGGTGTGCCAGCACCGCAAGGTGGAAGATTAGCCTATTGAGCCACAGTGCCAGCCTGGAAAAGTCCATCTCTGGATGGACTTTCTTCTTCTTTCTTCTTTTTCTTCTTTCTTCTTTCTGATGAAAAGTCAGCTGTGAGCCTAATTGGAGATCCTCTGAAAGTAATCTGGCATTTCTCTCTTGCACATTTTAGGATGTTTTCTTTTTGTTTCACTGTGGTGAATTTAATTACAACATGTCGTGGTGAGTTTCTCTTTTGGTCATGTTTATTAGGGGTTCTATGAGCTTCCTGTACTAGGATTTCTCTGCCCTTCTCCAAACCTGGAAAGTTCTCTGCTGGTATCTCACTAAAAATGCCTTCTAATCCTTTCTCTCTCTCCATGCCTTCAGGAATTCCTAGAACTCGAATCTTGGCTTTTTTAATAGTATCCTGTAGGTTTCCAACAATATTTTTTAGATTTCTAATTTCCTCTTCTTTTCTTTAGTTTGACTGTATAGTTTCCTGTGCTCTGTCTTCTAAGGCCGATATTCTCTCTTCTATTTCGCTGACTCTGTTTTTGAGGCTCTCGAATGTGTTCGTCACTTGATCTATGGAGTTCTTCAGTTCTGACTGATTTCTCTTCACTATTAGCCTTTCCTGTTCTACTAATTCCTGCATCATATTCTGATTCTGCCTTAAAGTTTCATTTTCCCGAGAGAGATGAAAGGGTGTTGTATTTTATCAAATGCGTTCTCTGCGTCTAGTGAGATCATCATATGGTTTTTCTTCTGCTGTCTGTCAATGTGGTGTATCACGTTGATTGTTTGGCGCACATGGAACCACCCCTGCATACCAGGGATAAATCCCACTTGGTCTGGGTGGATGATCTTTCTGATGTGTTGGTGCATTCTATTGGCCAGGATTTTATTGAGGATTTTTGCATCCATGTTCATCAGGGATATTGGTCTGTAATTCTCTTTCAATGCTGCATCTTTTTCCGGCTTAGGAATTAAGGTGATGCTGGCTTCATAGAAGGAATTTGGGAGGATTCCCTCTTTTTCGATTGTTCTGAATAGTTTGAAAAGGATTGGAGTTAGTTCTTCTTTAAATGTCTGGTAGAATTCAGCAGTGAATCCATCTGGTCCTGGGCTTTTCTTTTTTGGGAGGGCCTTTATTACTGTTTCAGTTTCTATCTCAGTTATGGGTCTGTTTAGGTTTTCTATGTCTTCCTGGTCCAATTTAGGTAGGTTGTATGTGTCCAGGAATCTGTCCATTTCTGATAAGTTTCCCTGTTTGCTGGCATACAAGTCCTTGTAGTAATTTCTGATGATTCTTTTGATTTCTGTGGTGTCTGTTGTTACGTTTCCTTTTTCATCTCTGATTTTATTGATTTGGGTCTTCTCTCTTCTTTTTTTTTTGTTAGCTGGGCCAATGGGGTGTCAATCTTGTTTATTTTGTTCAAAAAAGCAGCTCCTCGTTGGGCTGATTTTTTGTAATTTTTTTTGGATTCAATCCTGTTGATTTCGTCTAGAACCCGGTGTGCCAGCACCGCAAGGTGGAAGATTAGCCTATTGAGCCACAGTGCCAGCCTGGAAAAGTCCATCTCTGGATGGACTTTCTTCTTCTTTCTTCTTTTTCTTCTTTCTTCTTTCTGATGAAAAGTCAGCTGTGAGCCTAATTGGAGATCCTCTGAAAGTAATCTGGCATTTCTCTCTTGCACATTTTAGGATGTTTTCTTTTTGTTTCACTGTGGTGAATTTAATTACAACATGTCGTGGTGAGTTTCTCTTTTGGTCATGTTTATTAGGGGTTCTATGAGCTTCCTGTACTAGGATTTCTCTGCCCTTCTCCAAACCTGGAAAGTTCTCTGCTGGTATCTCACTAAAAATGCCTTCTAATCCTTTCTCTCTCTCCATGCCTTCAGGAATTCCTAGAACTCGAATCTTGGCTTTTTTAATAGTATCCTGTAGGTTTCCAACAATATTTTTTAGATTTCTAATTTCCTCTTCTTTTCTTTAGTTTGACTGTATAGTTTCCTGTGCTCTGTCTTCTAAGGCTGATATTCTCTCTTCTATTTTGCTGACTCTGTTTTTGAGGCTCTCGAATGTGTTCGTCACTTGATCTATGGAGTTCTTCAGTTCTGACTGATTTCTCTTCACTATTAGCCTTTCCTGTTCTACTAATTCCTGCATCATATTCTGATTCTGCCTTAAAGTTTCATTTTCCCGAGAGAGATGAAAGGGTGTTGTATTTTATCAAATGCGTTCTCTGCGTCTAGTGAGATCATCATATGGTTTTTCTTCTGCTGTCTGTCAATGTGGTGTATCACGTTGATTGTTTGGCGCACATGGAACCACCCCTGCATACCAGGGATAAATCCCACTTGGTCTGGGTGGATGATCTTTCTGATGTGTTGGTGCATTCTATTGGCCAGGATTTTATTGAGGATTTTTGCATCCATGTTCATCAGGGATATTGGTCCGTAATTCTCTTTCAATGCTGCATCTTTTTCCGGCTTAGGAATTAAGGTGATGCTGGCTTCATAGAAGGAATTTGGGAGGATTCCCTCTTTTTCGATTGTTCTGAATAGTTTGAAAAGGATTGGAGTTAGTTCTTCTTTAAATGTCTGGTAGAATTCAGCAGTGAATCCATCTGGTCCTGGGCTTTTCTTTTTTGGGAGGGCCTTTATTACTGTTTCAGTTTCTATCTCAGTTATGGGTCTGTTTAGGTTTTCTATGTCTTCCTGGTCCAATTTAGGTAGGTTGTATGTGTCCAGGAATCTGTCCATTTCTGATAAGTTTTCCTGTTTGCTGGCATACAAGTCCTTGTAGTAATTTCTGATGATTCTTTTGATTTCTGTGGTGTCTGTTGTTACGTTTCCTTTTTCATCTCTGATTTTATTGATTTGGGTCTTCTCTCTTCTTTTTTTTTGTTAGCTGGGCCAATGGGGTGTCAATCTTGTTTATTTTGTTCAAAAAAGCAGCTCCTCGTTGGGCTGATTTTTTGTAATTTTTTTGGATTCAATCCTGTTGATTTCGTCTAGAACCCGGTGTGCCAGCGCCGCAAGGTGGAAGATCAGCCTATTGAGCCACAGTGCCAGCCTGGAAAAGTCCATCTCTGGATGGACTTTCTTCTTCTTTCTTCTTTTTCTTCTTTCTTCTTTCTGTTGAAAAGTCAGCTGTGAGCCTAATTGGAGATCCTCTGAAAGTAATCTGGCATTTCTCTCTTGCACATTTTAGGATGTTTTCTTTTTGTTTCACTGTGGTGAATTTAATTACAACATGTCGTGGTGAGTTTCTCTTTTGGTCATGTTTATTAGGGGTTCTATGAGCTTCCTGTACTAGGATTTCTCTGCCCTTCTCCAAACCTGGAAAGTTCTCTGCTGGTATCTCACTAAAAATGCCTTCTAATCCTTTCTCTCTCTCCATGCCTTCAGGAATTCCTAGAACTCGAATCTTGGCTTTTTTAATAGTATCCTGTAGGTTTCCAACAATATTTTTTAGATTTCTAATTTCCTCTTCTTTTCTTTAGTTTGACTGTATAGTTTCCTGTGCTCTGTCTTCTAAGGCCGATATTCTCTCTTCTATTTCGCTGACTCTGTTTTTGAGGCTCTCGAATGTGTTCGTCACTTGATCTATGGAGTTCTTCAGTTCTGACTGATTTCTCTTCACTATTAGCCTTTCCTGTTCTACTAATTCCTGCATCATATTCTGATTCTGCCTTAAAGTTTCATTTTCCCGAGAGAGATGAAAGGGTGTTGTATTTTATCAAATGCGTTCTCTGCGTCTAGTGAGATCATCATATGGTTTTTCTTCTGCTGTCTGTCAATGTGGTGTATCACGTTGATTGTTTGGCGCACATGGAACCATCCCTGCATACCAGGGATAAATCCCACTTGGTCTGGGTAGGTGATCTTTCTGATGTGTTGGTGCATTCTATTGGCCAGGATTTTATTGAGGATTTTTGCATCCATGTTCATCAGGGATATTGGTCTGTAATTCTCTTTCAATGCTGCATCTTTTTCCGGCTTAGGAATTAAGGTGATGCTGGCTTCATAGAAGGAATTTGGGAGGATTCCCTCTTTTTCGATTGTTCTGAATAGTTTGAAAAGGATTGGAGTTAGTTCTTCTTTAAATGTCTGGTAGAATTCAGCAGTGAATCCATCTGGTCCTGGGCTTTTCTTTTTTGGGAGGGCCTTTATTACTGTTTCAGTTTCTATCTCAGTTATGGGTCTGTTTAGGTTTTCTATGTCTTCCTGGTCCAATTTAGGTAGGTTGTATGTGTCCAGGAATCTGTCCATTTCTGATAAGTTTCCCTGTTTGCTGGCATACAAGTCCTTGTAGTAATTTCTGATGATTCTTTTGATTTCTGTGGTGTCTGTTGTTACGTTTCCTTTTTCATCTCTGATTTTATTGATTTGGGTCTTCTCTCTTCTTTTTTTTTTGTTAGCTGGGCCAATGGGGTGTCAATCTTGTTTATTTTGTTCAAAAAAGCAGCTCCTCGTTGGGCTGATTTTTTGTAATTTTTTTTGGATTCAATCCTGTTGATTTCGTCTAGAACCCGGTGTGCCAGCACCGCAAGGTGGAAGATTAGCCTATTGAGCCACAGTGCCAGCCTGGAAAAGTCCATCTCTGGATGGACTTTCTTCTTCTTTCTTCTTTTTCTTCTTTCTTCTTTCTGATGAAAAGTCAGCTGTGAGCCTAATTGGAGATCCTCTGAAAGTAATCTGGCATTTCTCTCTTGCACATTTTAGGATGTTTTCTTTTTGTTTCACTGTGGTGAATTTAATTACAACATGTCGTGGTGAGTTTCTCTTTTGGTCATGTTTATTAGGGGTTCTATGAGCTTCCTGTACTAGGATTTCTCTGCCCTTCTCCAAACCTGGAAAGTTCTCTGCTGGTATCTCACTAAAAATGCCTTCTAATCCTTTCTCTCTCTCCATGCCTTCAGGAATTCCTAGAACTCGAATCTTGGCTTTTTTAATAGTATCCTGTAGGTTTCCAACAATATTTTTTAGATTTCTAATTTCCTCTTCTTTTCTTTAGTTTGACTGTATAGTTTCCTGTGCTCTGTCTTCTAAGGCCGATATTCTCTCTTCTATTTCGCTGACTCTGTTTTTGAGGCTCTCGAATGTGTTCGTCACTTGATCTATGGAGTTCTTCAGTTCTGACTGATTTCTCTTCACTATTAGCCTTTCCTGTTCTACTAATTCCTGCATCATATTCTGATTCTGCCTTAAAGTTTCATTTTCCCGAGAGAGATGAAAGGGTGTTGTATTTTATCAAATGCGTTCTCTGCGTCTAGTGAGATCATCATATGGTTTTTCTTCTGCTGTCTGTCAATGTGGTGTATCACGTTGATTGTTTGGCGCACATGGAACCACCCCTGCATACCAGGGATAAATCCCACTTGGTCTGGGTGGATGATCTTTCTGATGTGTTGGTGCATTCTATTGGCCAGGATTTTATTGAGGATTTTTGCATCCATGTTCATCAGGGATATTGGTCTGTAATTCTCTTTCAATGCTGCATCTTTTTCCGGCTTAGGAATTAAGGTGATGCTGGCTTCATAGAAGGAATTTGGGAGGATTCCCTCTTTTTCGATTGTTCTGAATAGTTTGAAAAGGATTGGAGTTAGTTCTTCTTTAAATGTCTGGTAGAATTCAGCAGTGAATCCATCTGGTCCTGGGCTTTTCTTTTTTGGGAGGGCCTTTATTACTGTTTCAGTTTCTATCTCAGTTATGGGTCTGTTTAGGTTTTCTATGTCTTCCTGGTCCAATTTAGGTAGGTTGTATGTGTCCAGGAATCTGTCCATTTCTGATAAGTTTCCCTGTTTGCTGGCATACAAGTCCTTGTAGTAATTTCTGATGATTCTTTTGATTTCTGTGGTGTCTGTTGTTACGTTTCCTTTTTCATCTCTGATTTTATTGATTTGGGTCTTCTCTCTTCTTTTTTTTTTTGTTAGCTGGGCCAATGGGGTGTCAATCTTGTTTATTTTGTTCAAAAAAGCAGCTCCTCGTTGGGCTGATTTTTTGTAATTTTTTTTGGATTCAATCCTGTTGATTTCTTCTAGAACCCGGTGTGCCAGCACCGCAAGGTGGAAGATTAGCCTATTGAGCCACAGTGCCAGCCTGGAAAAGTCCATCTCTGGATGGACTTTCTTCTTCTTTCTTCTTTTTCTTCTTTCTTCTTTCTGATGAAAAGTCAGCTGTGAGCCTAATTGGAGATCCTCTGAAAGTAATCTGGCATTTCTCTCTTGCACATTTTAGGATGTTTTCTTTTTGTTTCACTGTGGTGAATTTAATTACAACATGTCGTGGTGAGTTTCTCTTTTGGTCATGTTTATTAGGGGTTCTATGAGCTTCCTGTACTAGGATTTCTCTGCCCTTCTCCAAACCTGGAAAGTTCTCTGCTGGTATCTCACTAAAAATGCCTTCTAATCCTTTCTCTCTCTCCATGCCTTCAGGAATTCCTAGAACTCGAATCTTGGCTTTTTTAATAGTATCCTGTAGGTTTCCAACAATATTTTTTAGATTTCTAATTTCCTCTTCTTTTCTTTAGTTTGACTGTATAGTTTCCTGTGCTCTGTCTTCTAAGGCCGATATTCTCTCTTCTATTTCGCTGACTCTGTTTTTGAGGCTCTCGAATGTGTTCGTCACTTGATCTATGGAGTTCTTCAGTTCTGACTGATTTCTCTTCACTATTAGCCTTTCCTGTTCTACTAATTCCTGCATCATATTCTGATTCTGCCTTAAAGTTTCATTTTCCCGAGAGAGATGAAAGGGTGTTGTATTTTATCAAATGCGTTCTCTGCGTCTAGTGAGATCATCATATGGTTTTTCTTCTGCTGTCTGTCAATGTGGTGTATCACGTTGATTGTTTGGCGCACATGGAACCACCCCTGCATACCAGGGATAAATCCCACTTGGTCTGGGTGGATGATCTTTCTGATGTGTTGGTGCATTCTATTGGCCAGGATTTTATTGAGGATTTTTGCATCCATGTTCATCAGGGATATTGGTCTGTAATTCTCTTTCAATGCTGCATCTTTTTCCGGCTTAGGAATTAAGGTGATGCTGGCTTCATAGAAGGAATTTGGGAGGATTCCCTCTTTTTCGATTGTTCTGAATAGTTTGAAAAGGATTGGAGTTAGTTCTTCTTTAAATGTCTGGTAGAATTCAGCAGTGAATCCATCTGGTCCTGGGCTTTTCTTTTTTGGGAGGGCCTTTATTACTGTTTCAGTTTCTATCTCAGTTATGGGTCTGTTTAGGTTTTCTATGTCTTCCTGGTCCAATTTAGGTAGGTTGTATGTGTCCAGGAATCTGTCCATTTCTGATAAGTTTCCCTGTTTGCTGGCATACAAGTCCTTGTAGTAATTTCTGATGATTCTTTTGATTTCTGTGGTGTCTGTTGTTACGTTTCCTTTTTCATCTCTGATTTTATTGATTTGGGTCTTCTCTCTTCTTTTTTTTTTTGTTAGCTGGGCCAATGGGGTGTCAATCTTGTTTATTTTGTTCAAAAAAGCAGCTCCTCGTTGGGCTGATTTTTTGTAATTTTTTTAGGATTCAATCCTGTTGATTTCTTCTAGAACCCGGTGTGCCAGCACCGCAAGGTGGAAGATTAGCCTATTGAGCCACAGTGCCAGCCTGGAAAAGTCCATCTCTGGATGGACTTTCTTCTTCTTTCTTCTTTTTCTTCTTTCTTCTTTCTGATGAAAAGTCAGCTGTGAGCCTAATTGGAGATCCTCTGAAAGTAATCTGGCATTTCTCTCTTGCACATTTTAGGATGTTTTCTTTTTGTTTCACTGTGGTGAATTTAATTACAACATGTCGTGGTGAGTTTCTCTTTTGGTCATGTTTATTAGGGGTTCTATGAGCTTCCTGTACTAGGATTTCTCTGCCCTTCTCCAAACCTGGAAAGTTCTCTGCTGGTATCTCACTAAAAATGCCTTCTAATCCTTTCTCTCTCTCCATGCCTTCAGGAATTCCTAGAACTCGAATCTTGGCTTTTTTAATAGTATCCTGTAGGTTTCCAACAATATTTTTTAGATTTCTAATTTCCTCTTCTTTTCTTTAGTTTGACTGTATAGTTTCCTGTGCTCTGTCTTCTAAGGCCGATATTCTCTCTTCTATTTCGCTGACTCTGTTTTTGAGGCTCTCGAATGTGTTCGTCACTTGATCTATGGAGTTCTTCAGTTCTGACTGATTTCTCTTCACTATTAGCCTTTCCTGTTCTACTAATTCCTGCATCATATTCTGATTCTGCCTTAAAGTTTCATTTTCCCGAGAGAGATGAAAGGGTGTTGTATTTTATCAAATGCGTTCTCTGCGTCTAGTGAGATCATCATATGGTTTTTCTTCTGCTGTCTGTCAATGTGGTGTATCACGTTGATTGTTTGGCGCACATGGAACCATCCCTGCATACCAGGGATAAATCCCACTTGGTCTGGGTGGATGATCTTTCTGATGTGTTGGTGCATTCTATTGGCCAGGATTTTATTGAGGATTTTTGCATCCATGTTCATCAGGGATATTGGTCTGTAATTCTCTTTCAATGCTGCATCTTTTTCCGGCTTAGGAATTAAGGTGATGCTGGCTTCATAGAAGGAATTTGGGAGGATTCCCTCTTTTTCGATTGTTCTGAATAGTTTGAAAAGGATTGGAGTTAGTTCTTCTTTAAATGTCTGGTAGAATTCAGCAGTGAATCCATCTGGTCCTGGGCTTTTCTTTTTTGGGAGGGCCTTTATTACTGTTTCAGTTTCTATCTCAGTTATGGGTCTGTTTAGGTTTTCTATGTCTTCCTGGTCCAATTTAGGTAGGTTGTATGTGTCCAGGAATCTGTCCATTTCTGATAAGTTTCCCTGTTTGCTGGCATACAAGTCCTTGTAGTAATTTCTGATGATTCTTTTGATTTCTGTGGTGTCTGTTGTTACGTTTCCTTTTTCATCTCTGATTTTATTGATTTGGGTCTTCTCTCTTCTTTTTTTTTTTTGTTAGCTGGGCCAATGGGGTGTCAATCTTGTTTATTTTGTTCAAAAAAGCAGCTCCTCGTTGGGCTGATTTTTTGTATTTTTTTTTGGATTCAATCCTGTTGATTTCGTCTAGAACCCGGTGTGCCAGCACCGCAAGGTGGAAGATTAGCCTATTGAGCCACAGTGCCAGCCTGGAAAAGTCCATCTCTGGATGGACTTTCTTCTTCTTTCTTCTTTTTCTTCTTTCTTCTTTCTGATGAAAAGTCAGCTGTGAGCCTAATTGGAGATCCTCTGAAAGTAATCTGGCATTTCTCTCTTGCACATTTTAGGATGTTTTCTTTTTGTTTCACTGTGGTGAATTTAATTACAACATGTCGTGGTGAGTTTCTCTTTTGGTCATGTTTATTAGGGGTTCTATGAGCTTCCTGTACTAGGATTTCTCTGCCCTTCTCCAAACCTGGAAAGTTCTCTGCTGGTATCTCACTAAAAATGCCTTCTAATCCTTTCTCTCTCTCCATGCCTTCAGGAATTCCTAGAACTCGAATCTTGGCTTTTTTAATAGTATCCTGTAGGTTTCCAACAATATTTTTTAGATTTCTAATTTCCTCTTCTTTTCTTTAGTTTGACTGTATAGTTTCCTGTGCTCTGTCTTCTAAGGCCGATATTCTCTCTTCTATTTCGCTGACTCTGTTTTTGAGGCTCTCGAATGTGTTCGTCACTTGATCTATGGAGTTCTTCAGTTCTGACTGATTTCTCTTCACTATTAGCCTTTCCTGTTCTACTAATTCCTGCATCATATTCTGATTCTGCCTTAAAGTTTCATTTTCCCGAGAGAGATGAAAGGGTGTTGTATTTTATCAAATGCGTTCTCTGCGTCTAGTGAGATCATCATATGGTTTTTCTTCTGCTGTCTGTCAATGTGGTGTATCACGTTGATTGTTTGGCGCACATGGAACCACCCCTGCATACCAGGGATAAATCCCACTTGGTCTGGGTGGATGATCTTTCTGATGTGTTGGTGCATTCTATTGGCCAGGATTTTATTGAGGATTTTTGCATCCATGTTCATCAGGGATATTGGTCCGTAATTCTCTTTCAATGCTGCATCTTTTTCCGGCTTAGGAATTAAGGTGATGCTGGCTTCATAGAAGGAATTTGGGAGGATTCCCTCTTTTTCGATTGTTCTGAATAGTTTGAAAAGGATTGGAGTTAGTTCTTCTTTAAATGTCTGGTAGAATTCAGCAGTGAATCCATCTGGTCCTGGGCTTTTCTTTTTTGGGAGGGCCTTTATTACTGTTTCAGTTTCTATCTCAGTTATGGGTCTGTTTAGGTTTTCTATGTCTTCCTGGTCCAATTTAGGTAGGTTGTATGTGTCCAGGAATCTGTCCATTTCTGATAAGTTTTCCTGTTTGCTGGCATACAAGTCCTTGTAGTAATTTCTGATGATTCTTTTGATTTCTGTGGTGTCTGTTGTTACGTTTCCTTTTTCATCTCTGATTTTATTGATTTGGGTCTTCTCTCTTCTTTTTTTTTTGTTAGCTGGGCCAATGGGGTGTCAATCTTGTTTATTTTGTTCAAAAAAGCAGCTCCTCGTTGGGCTGATTTTTTGTAATTTTTTTGGATTCAATCCTGTTGATTTCGTCTAGAACCCGGTGTGCCAGCGCCGCAAGGTGGAAGATCAGCCTATTGAGCCACAGTGCCAGCCTGGAAAAGTCCATCTCTGGATGGACTTTCTTCTTCTTTCTTCTTTTTCTTCTTTCTTCTTTCTGTTGAAAAGTCAGCTGTGAGCCTAATTGGAGATCCTCTGAAAGTAATCTGGCATTTCTCTCTTGCACATTTTAGGATGTTTTCTTTTTGTTTCACTGTGGTGAATTTAATTACAACATGTCGTGGTGAGTTTCTCTTTTGGTCATGTTTATTAGGGGTTCTATGAGCTTCCTGTACTAGGATTTCTCTGCCCTTCTCCAAACCTGGAAAGTTCTCTGCTGGTATCTCACTAAAAATGCCTTCTAATCCTTTCTCTCTCTCCATGCCTTCAGGAATTCCTAGAACTCGAATCTTGGCTTTTTTAATAGTATCCTGTAGGTTTCCAACAATATTTTTTAGATTTCTAATTTCCTCTTCTTTTCTTTAGTTTGACTGTATAGTTTCCTGTGCTCTGTCTTCTAAGGCCGATATTCTCTCTTCTATTTCGCTGACTCTGTTTTTGAGGCTCTCGAATGTGTTCGTCACTTGATCTATGGAGTTCTTCAGTTCTGACTGATTTCTCTTCACTATTAGCCTTTCCTGTTCTACTAATTCCTGCATCATATTCTGATTCTGCCTTAAAGTTTCATTTTCCCGAGAGAGATGAAAGGGTGTTGTATTTTATCAAATGCGTTCTCTGCGTCTAGTGAGATCATCATATGGTTTTTCTTCTGCTGTCTGTCAATGTGGTGTATCACGTTGATTGTTTGGCGCACATGGAACCATCCCTGCATACCAGGGATAAATCCCACTTGGTCTGGGTAGGTGATCTTTCTGATGTGTTGGTGCATTCTATTGGCCAGGATTTTATTGAGGATTTTTGCATCCATGTTCATCAGGGATATTGGTCTGTAATTCTCTTTCAATGCTGCATCTTTTTCCGGCTTAGGAATTAAGGTGATGCTGGCTTCATAGAAGGAATTTGGGAGGATTCCCTCTTTTTCGATTGTTCTGAATAGTTTGAAAAGGATTGGAGTTAGTTCTTCTTTAAATGTCTGGTAGAATTCAGCAGTGAATCCATCTGGTCCTGGGCTTTTCTTTTTTGGGAGGGCCTTTATTACTGTTTCAGTTTCTATCTCAGTTATGGGTCTGTTTAGGTTTTCTATGTCTTCCTGGTCCAATTTAGGTAGGTTGTATGTGTCCAGGAATCTGTCCATTTCTGATAAGTTTCCCTGTTTGCTGGCATACAAGTCCTTGTAGTAATTTCTGATGATTCTTTTGATTTCTGTGGTGTCTGTTGTTACGTTTCCTTTTTCATCTCTGATTTTATTGATTTGGGTCTTCTCTCTTCTTTTTTTTTTTGTTAGCTGGGCCAATGGGGTTTCAATCTTGTTTATTTTGTTCAAAAAAGCAGCTCCTCGTTGGGCTGATTTTTTGTAATTTTTTTTGGATTCAATCCTGTTGATTTCGTCTAGAACCCGGTGTGCCAGCACCGCAAGGTGGAAGATTAGCCTATTGAGCCACAGTGCCAGCCTGGAAAAGTCCATCTCTGGATGGACTTTCTTCTTCTTTCTTCTTTTTCTTCTTTCTTCTTTCTGATGAAAAGTCAGCTGTGAGCCTAATTGGAGATCCTCTGAAAGTAATCTGGCATTTCTCTCTTGCACATTTTAGGATGTTTTCTTTTTGTTTCACTGTGGTGAATTTAATTACAACATGTCGTGGTGAGTTTCTCTTTTGGTCATGTTTATTAGGGGTTCTATGAGCTTCCTGTACTAGGATTTCTCTGCCCTTCTCCAAACCTGGAAAGTTCTCTGCTGGTATCTCACTAAAAATGCCTTCTAATCCTTTCTCTCTCTCCATGCCTTCAGGAATTCCTAGAACTCGAATCTTGGCTTTTTTAATAGTATCCTGTAGGTTTCCAACAATACTTTTTAGATTTCTAATTTCCTCTTCTTTTCTTTAGTTTGACTGTATAGTTTCCTGTGCTCTGTCTTCTAAGGCCGATATTCTCTCTTCTATTTCGCTGACTCTGTTTTTGAGGCTCTCGAATGTTTTCGTCACTTGATCTATGGAGTTCTTCAGTTCTGACTGATTTCTCTTCACTATTAGCCTTTCCTGTTCTACTAATTCCTGCATCATATTCTGATTCTGCCTTAAAGTTTCATTTTCCCGAGAGAGATGAAAGGGTGTTGTATTTTATCAAATGCGTTCTCTGCGTCTAGTGAGATCATCATATGGTTTTTCTTCTGCTGTCTGTCAATGTGGTGTATCACGTTGATTGTTTGGCGCACATGGAACCACCCCTGCATACCAGGGATAAATCCCACTTGGTCTGGGTGGATGATCTTTCTGATGTGTTGGTGCATTCTATTGGCCAGGATTTTATTGAGGATTTTTGCATCCATGTTCATCAGGGATATTGGTCTGTAATTCTCTTTCAATGCTGCATCTTTTTCCGGCTTAGGAATTAAGGTGATGCTGGCTTCATAGAAGGAATTTGGGAGGATTCCCTCTTTTTCGAGTGTTCTGAATAGTTTGAAAAGGATTGGAGTTAGTTCTTCTTTAAATGTCTGGTAGAATTCAGCAGTGAATCCATCTGGTCCTGGGCTTTTCTTTTTTGGGAGGGCCTTTATTGCTGTTTCAGTTTCTATCTCAGTTATGGGTCTGTTTAGGTTTTCTATGTCTTCCTGGTCCAATTTAGGTAGGTTGTATGTGTCCAGGAATCTGTCCATTTCTGATAAGTTTTCCTGTTTGCTGGCATACAAGTCCTTGTAGTAATTTCTGATGATTCTTTTGATTTCTGTGGTGTCTGTTGTTACGTTTCCTTTTTCATCTCTGATTTTATTGATTTGGGTCTTCTCTCTTCTTTTTTTTTTTTTGTTAGCTGGGCCAATGGGGTGTCAATCTTGTTTATTTTGTTCAAAAAAGCAGCTCCTCGTTGGGCTGATTTTTTGTAATTTTTTTTGGATTCAATCCTGTTGATTTCGTCTAGAACCCGGTGTGCCAGCACCGCAAGGTGGAAGATTAGCCTATTGAGCCACAGTGCCAGCCTGGAAAAGTCCATCTCTGGATGGACTTTCTTCTTCTTTCTTCTTTTTCTTCTTTCTTCTTTCTGATGAAAAGTCAGCTGTGAGCCTAATTGGAGATCCTCTGAAAGTAATCTGGCATTTCTCTCTTGCACATTTTAGGATGTTTTCTTTTTGTTTCACTGTGGTGAATTTAATTACAACATGTCGTGGTGAGTTTCTCTTTTGGTCATGTTTATTAGGGGTTCTATGAGCTTCCTGTACTAGGATTTCTCTGCCCTTCTCCAAACCTGGAAAGTTCTCTGCTGGTATCTCACTAAAAATGCCTTCTAATCCTTTCTCTCTCTCCATGCCTTCAGGAATTCCTAGAACTCGAATCTTGGCTTTTTAATAGTATCCTGTAGGTTTCCAACAATATTTTTTAGATTTCTAATTTCCTCTTCTTTTCTTTAGTTTGACTGTATAGTTTCCTGTGCTCTGTCTTCTAAGGCCGATATTCTCTCTTCTATTTCGCTGACTCTGTTTTTGAGGCTCTCGAATGTGTTCGTCACTTGATCTATGGAGTTCTTCAGTTCTGACTGATTTCTCTTCACTATTAGCCTTTCCTGTTCTACTAATTCCTGCATCATATTCTGATTCTGCCTTAAAGTTTCATTTTCCCGAGAGAGATGAAAGGGTGTTGTATTTTATCAAATGCGTTCTCTGCGTCTAGTGAGATCATCATATGGTTTTTCTTCTGCTGTCTGTCAATGTGGTGTATCACGTTGATTGTTTGGCGCACATGGAACCACCCCTGCATACCAGGGATAAATCCCACTTGGTCTGGGTGGATGATCTTTCTGATGTGTTGGTGCATTCTATTGGCCAGGATTTTATTGAGGATTTTTGCATCCATGTTCATCAGGGATATTGGTCTGTAATTCTCTTTCAATGCTGCATCTTTTTCCGGCTTAGGAATTAAGGTGATGCTGGCTTCATAGAAGGAATTTGGGAGGATTCCCTCTTTTTCGAGTGTTCTGAATAGTTTGAAAAGGATTGGAGTTAGTTCTTCTTTAAATGTCTGGTAGAATTCAGCAGTGAATCCATCTGGTCCTGGGCTTTTCTTTTTTGGGAGGGCCTTTATTGCTGTTTCAGTTTCTATCTCAGTTATGGGTCTGTTTAGGTTTTCTATGTCTTCCTGGTCCAATTTAGGTAGGTTGTATGTGTCCAGGAATCTGTCCATTTCTGATAAGTTTTCCTGTTTGCTGGCATACAAGTCCTTGTAGTAATTTCTGATGATTCTTTTGATTTCTGTGGTGTCTGTTGTTACGTTTCCTTTTTCATCTCTGATTTTATTGATTTGGGTCTTCTCTCTTCTTTTTTTTTTTTTGTTAGCTGGGCCAATGGGGTGTCAATCTTGTTTATTTTGTTCAAAAAAGCAGCTCCTCGTTGGGCTGATTTTTTGTAATTTTTTTTGGATTCAATCCTGTTGATTTCGTCTAGAACCCGGTGTGCCAGCACCGCAAGGTGGAAGATTAGCCTATTGAGCCACAGTGCCAGCCTGGAAAAGTCCATCTCTGGATGGACTTTCTTCTTCTTTCTTCTTTTTCTTCTTTCTTCTTTCTGATGAAAAGTCAGCTGTGAGCCTAATTGGAGATCCTCTGAAAGTAATCTGGCATTTCTCTCTTGCACATTTTAGGATGTTTTCTTTTTGTTTCACTGTGGTGAATTTAATTACAACATGTCGTGGTGAGTTTCTCTTTTGGTCATGTTTATTAGGGGTTCTATGAGCTTCCTGTACTAGGATTTCTCTGCCCTTCTCCAAACCTGGAAAGTTCTCTGCTGGTATCTCACTAAAAATGCCTTCTAATCCTTTCTCTCTCTCCATGCCTTCAGGAATTCCTAGAACTCGAATCTTGGCTTTTTTAATAGTATCCTGTAGGTTTCCAACAATATTTTTTAGATTTCTAATTTCCTCTTCTTTTCTTTAGTTTGACTGTATAGTTTCCTGTGCTCTGTCTTCTAAGGCCGATATTCTCTCTTCTATTTCGCTGACTCTGTTTTTGAGGCTCTCGAATGTGTTCGTCACTTGATCTATGGAGTTCTTCAGTTCTGACTGATTTCTCTTCACTATTAGCCTTTCCTGTTCTACTAATTCCTGCATCATATTCTGATTCTGCCTTAAAGTTTCATTTTCCCGAGAGAGATGAAAGGGTGTTGTATTTTATCAAATGCGTTCTCTGCGTCTAGTGAGATCATCATATGGTTTTTCTTCTGCTGTCTGTCAATGTGGTGTATCACGTTGATTGTTTGGCGCACATGGAACCATCCCTGCATACCAGGGATAAATCCCACTTGGTCTGGGTGGATGATCTTTCTGATGTGTTGGTGCATTCTATTGGCCAGGATTTTATTGAGGATTTTTGCATCCATGTTCATCAGGGATATTGGTCTGTAATTCTCTTTCAATGCTGCATCTTTTTCCGGCTTAGGAATTAAGGTGATGCTGGCTTCATAGAAGGAATTTGGGAGGATTCCCTCTTTTTCGAGTGTTCTGAATAGTTTGAAAAGGATTGGAGTTAGTTCTTCTTTAAATGTCTGGTAGAATTCAGCAGTGAATCCATCTGGTCCTGGGCTTTTCTTTTTTGGGAGGGCCTTTATTACTGTTTCAGTTTCTATCTCAGTTATGGGTCTGTTTAGGTTTTCTATGTCTTCCTGGTCCTATTTAGGTAGGTTGTATGTGTTCAGGAATCTGTCCATTTCTGATAAGTTTTCCTGTTTGCTGGCATACAAGTCCTTGTAGTAATTTCTGATGATTCTTTTGATTTCTGTGGTGTCTGTTGTTACGTTTCCTTTTTCATCTCTGATTTTATTGATTTGGGTCTTCTCTCTTCTTTTTTTTTTTGTTAGCTGGGCCAATGGGGTTTCAATCTTGTTTATTTTGTTCAAAAAAGCAGCTCCTCGTTGGGCTGATTTTTTGTAATTTTTTTTGGATTCAATCCTGTTGATTTCGTCTAGAACCCGGTGTGCCAGCACCGCAAGGTGGAAGATTAGCCTATTGAGCCACAGTGCCAGCCTGGAAAAGTCCATCTCTGGATGGACTTTCTTCTTCTTTCTTCTTTTTCTTTTTTCTTCTTTCCTCCTTTTCCGCCTCCTCCTCCTCCGCCTCCTCCTCCTCCTCCGCATCCTCCTCCTTCTCCGTGGCCCTCCCTCCTCTACCTACGCCCCCTCCTCCTCTGCCGCTGGCCCCCTCCCTCCGCCCTCCGCACGCATCCTCCTCCTCCAGCCTCCTCCTCCTCCTCCGTGGCCTCCTCCTCCTCTGCCGCCGCCCTCCACCGCCTCCTCCTCCGCCGCCTCCTCCTCTTCCTCCGCCGCCTCCTCCTCTGCCGCTTCCTCCTCACCTCTGCCTCCTCCTCCTCCGTGGCCTCCTCCTCCTCTGCCGCCCCGCCTCATCTGCCTCCTCCTCTTCTTCCGCCGCCTCCTCCTCCTCTGCTGCAGCCCTCCTCTGCCGCCTCCTCTGCCTCCTCCTCCTCCGTCGTGGCCTCCTCCTCCTCTGCCGCCGCCTCCTCCTCCGCCTCCTCCTCCTCTGCCTTCTCCTCCGCCGCCCCCTCTGCCTTCTCCTCTGCCTCCCTACAAGGAGGAGCAGGAGGAGGCGGCGGAGGTGGAGGAAAGAAGAAAGAAAAAGAAGAAGAAGAAAGTCCATCCAGAGATGGACTTTTCCAGGCTGGCGCTGTGCTCAATAGGCTAATTTTCCGCCTTGCGAGTCACCAGCACACTGGGTTTTAGTCCCGGTCGGGGCTCCGGATTGTGTCCCGGTTGCTCCTCTTCCAGGCCAGCTCTGCTGTGACCCGGGAGTGCAGTGGAGGATGGCCCAAGTCTTTGGGCCCTGCACCCCATGGGAGACCAGCTGGCCTGGAAGAGGGGCAACCGGGATAGAATCCGGTGCCCCAACCGGGACTAGAACCCAGTGTGCCAGCACTGAGGTGGAAGATTAGCCTATTGAGCCACAGCGCCAGCCTGGAAAAGTCCATCTCTGGGTGGACTTTCTTCTTCTTCTTTTTCTTCTTTCTTCTTTCCTCCTCCTCTGCCGCCTCCTCCTCCTCCATCGCATCCTCCTCCTCCTCCTCCTCCACTGCCACTTCCTCCTCCTCCGCCGCTTCCTCCTCCTCCTCCTCCTCCTCCGCCTCCTCCTCCTCCTCCTCCCCCTCCTCCTCCTCCTCCTCCTCCCCTTTCTCCTTCTCCTACCCCTCCCATTCCCCCTCCGCCACCTCCTCCTGCTCCTCCTTGGAGGAGGTGGAGGAGGAGGAGGAGGAGGAGTGGAGGAGGAGGAGGATGCGATGGAGGAGGAGGAGGAGGAGGAGGAGGCTATGGAGGAGGAGGAGGCGGCGGAGGAGGCGGTGGCGGAGGCTGAGGAGGAGGAAAGAAGAAAGAAGAAAAAGAAGAAAGAAGAAGAAGAAGGAGAAGAAAGTCCATCCAGAGATGGACTTTTCCAGGCTGGCGCTGTGGCTCAATAGGCTAATCTTACGCTTTGCGGCACCAGCACACTGGGTTCTAGTCCTGGTCAGGGCACCGGATTGTGTCCCGGTTGCTCCTCTTCCAGGCCAGCTCTCTGCTGTGTCCCGGGAGTGCAGTGGAGGATGGCCCAAGTCTTTGGGCCCTGCACCCCATGGGAGACCAGCTGGCCTGGAAGAGGGGCAACCGGGATAGAATCCGGTGCCCCAACCGGGACTAGAACCCGGTGTGCTGGCACCGAGGTGGAAGATTAGCCTATTGAGCCACAGCGCCAGCCTGGAAAAGTCCATCTCTGGATGGACTTTCTTCTTCTTCTTCTTCTTCTTCTTCTTCTTCTTCTTCTTTTTCTTCTTTCTTCTTTCCTCCTCCTCCTCCTCCTCCTCCTCCTCCGCCGCCGCCGCCGCTGCCTCCTCCTCCGCCGCCTCCCCCTCCCCTGCCCCCTCCCCCTTCCCTCCATTAAAAGGCCTTTAGAGGGGTAAAAATGACATCACCCACGTCTCCGTCTCCACCTCACCTTCACGCCGTCCACCGGCGATTCCTGCAGAGCCGCAGCTGTGCCAATGGCTCCCAGAAAAGGCGTCTGTAGGACAGTATCGGGCTTGCCGCAGTCTATAACCTGCCCTGCTGCCGTTCCCTCTGCACCACCGTAGCTCATGTCTGTGCGTGCTTCTCGCTCCCTTTGCAGGTACAGCCGAGACCACCTGGTGGAGGGGGAACCGTACGCCGGTTACGATAGGCACAATGCAGAGGTGGCAGCCTTCCATTTGGACAGGTATGTGGAATCTCCGTGCTGGGTGATTTGTTTTCTCTTAAAAAACTCTCTTGAAGAGGACTTGTGGCCTTCTGCAACTGAGGACACCTTTTCCACCAGGGGCCATTGGATATATGTTATAACACGTATATAACACATATATGCACGTATATAGCATATACAACACATGTATAACATGTTATGTATGTGCATATATGTGTTATATATAACATATATATGTTGTAACATCGTTTGTGGGCTGTATAAAATTACTAACTTAAAAGTTAGCCTGATAAAGATTTACTGAATTTCAGGTTCCACCAACAGCTTCCTTGGCAGGGCCAGACCAAATGATTTATATATCTTGTTCTAAAGAGTACAACAGTGGGGCTGTCGCTGTGGTGTAGTGGGTTATGCTACCACCTGCAAAACTGGCATCCACATGGGTACCAGTTTGAGTCCCAGCTTCTCCACTCTGATCCAGCTCGCTACTCATGGCCTGGGAAGCAGAGGAGGATGACCAAAGTGCTTGGGCCCCTGCGCCCATGTGGGAGACCTGGAAGAAGCTCCTGGCTTTGGATCAGCCCAGCTCCGGCTGTTGAGGCCATTTAGGTAGTATGACCCAGCAGATGGGAGATTTCTCTCTTTCTCTCTCTCTCTCTCTCTAACTCTATCATTCAAATAAATCTTTTAAAAATAAGAAATAAAGGGTACAGTACTAATAGCTTGTCTCCTTTGTCGCTTGTAGATTGCTGATTGACGTGCCATGAAATTTGTAGGAGCACCTTGTAATTTGGGTGGCACTGGAAATACCAGAGTAAATGTTTTAAGCGCTGGCTTTTCAGGTCGTTTCATGCCTGGCGTGTCCTCTGGTAAACAATATGGCCTATGAAAAACTGGTTTGCACTCAAACCCCTGAACTGAATTGGTCTTAAACTAGGTGAGCAGTTCTGCAGTTTGGTTTTCAGCTTCAAGTATGACTGACTGACCTCAAAGCTAGGAACATGCAACATGACATACATAGTGAGCTTTAGTGTCCTTTCAGCAAAGCAGGTGCCACCTCATAAACCAGAGTAACTCCAGAATACAAACAGGTGTGAATTCTGAGCTTATGGGTTAGCTAGGAAACATTAATGTTTTATCTTCACTAGGTTGCCAGTCGAGAACCTTGTAGTGTTCCTGTTACCTTTCTGACCAGCCTTTTCAGTCTGGTGTGTTGACAGACTTTACACGTAGTATATATTGACAGAAATTACACATAGTTTATGTATACTTAAAATGAATCTGTAAGGAAGGTTGAAATAATAAAATGATTTTTTTGTCCTTTTTCTGGAATGAGAAGGATTTTCTGAGTATGTGTACAAATTTATACGTACACTAAAATGCTAACAAAAAATAGATTAAAAACACAAGCAGTTAATTCAATAGCAGTTATCAGTTGCTAATAAATATGGCAGGGGGATGTGTGTTCATTCTTCCGGAAACTTTTAAAGATCCAAATGAGACATTAGGATACTATTTTCACCTGGTAAAAATGGTTAAGATTTTAAATCAAGATAATTTTAAATCAAGATAATACCTTTTGGGGAGGAATAATAAATCAAGATTCATATGCTGCTTATGACATTGTTAATTGGTTCAGTCTATTAACTCTGACATTACGTATGAGAAACCTTAATGTTCCTAACCTCTAAACAAGTAACTGCATTTGTATGCACATATGTGAGATAGTTCTAGGAATTACCCTAAAGAAGTAAAAATTCAAAGGTATATGTACAACCATTTTAGCTGTAATACTTTGAGTAGTGAAAAACTGGTAGCAGACTACTGATAGGGACATGGTTAAACAGATGTTTACAACATTCAGGAGTTTTTAAAGTTATTTATTTTACTTGTTTGGGTAGGAGGGTGGAGTCTCCCATCTGCTGTGCAGGCAGTGGCTTGGCCAGACCAAAGCTGGGAGTCTGGAACTGAATCTGGGTTGTGGGGACCAAACCCCTTGAGCCATCGCCTGCTGCCTGCCGGTTGCAGCTCAGGAGGGCGCTGGAGCCAGAGTTAGGGCTCTCAGGAACTCTGGTGGGGGTTGCTGGTGTCCCGTGCAGTGTCTTGGCCTTGCAGTGCCGTGGATTTTTGCTGCCTCTTTTAAGACGTTGGAAAAGTCCTGCCCTCCATGACAGGAATTGGGCTTTCCGAGACCTTGGTTCCTGTTTGCCTATTTTCTTCATTCTCAACCCTATCCTGTTTTCAGTTTGTTGGACACCACTTGGACATGAAGATCTTTATTTTTCCATTTCTAGCTCAGTTTTTTTATAGTATTCAACACTCTAGTTTTTGTTAGCATAATATATGTAAATGCTATCCAGTTGTTATTTTATATTTCCTCAGTTGCTTGCAAAGTTAAGCTCTACACAGCAGAACACCTGTAGTTAACTATAGAGTGAAGTATTCTTCATACAAAAATAATTACTTGTGATGTGAATTACGTAGTGCTTATGACTTGAGCTTCACAGGTCTGGTGTTGAGAAGTCCGTCCCTCCCTCCCTCCAGGTATGACACCCTCCAGCCAGTCCCCCTCCCTTGTTTGTTAACTGCCACTGCAGCTGGGCTCAGGTGCCACCGTAGCACTGACTCTTGGTGCTAAAGTGGCTGTTCTTTGACCTAGCAGTAGTCAGCGGGGAGAAAAAATACTTCTCAACATTCTTTCTTTCTTTCTTTCTTTCTTTCTTTTTTTAAAGATTTATTTATTTTACTTGAAAGTCACAGTTACACAGAGAGAGGAGAAGTAGAGACAGAGAGAGAGAGAGATAGGTCTTCAATCTGATGGTTTACTCCCCAGTTGGCTGCAATGGCCGGAGCTGTGCTGATCTGAAGCCAGGAGATTGTTCTGAGTCTCCCACGTGGGTGCAGGGCCCAAGGGCTTGGGCCATCTTCTGCTGCTTTCCCAGGCCACAACAGAGAGCTGGATTGGAAGTAGAGCAGCCAGGACATGAACCGGCACCCGTATGGCACACTGCAGGTGGCAGCTTTACCTACAGTGCCGCAGCACCAGCCCCTCAACATTGTTTTTCATCCGTGGCCCCTGACACCTTGCTGCTCCAGGTTGTTCTTTCTCTATCACAGTCAGACTTAATCCCCTTCTCTTGTGGGGGTTTTCTCTCAATTTTTAAGTTGTTTTGACAGATCTGTTGATTTCCTTGCTAGTGTGGCTTTTGCTGCAATTAGGTGTAGGGCAGAATCAGCAGCTATAAGCAATGGATAACTTATTACATGGCCTTTTTCATTTTCTTAAAAGTTCATATTTATTTATTGAGAGGCAAAGAGAGAGAACAGAGCTCACACCCACTAGTTTACTCTCCAGATGCCCACGATGGCTGGGCTGCACTGGGAGCTGGGAACCCAGTCCAAGTCTCCCACCTGGGGCAGGAACCCAATTACTTGAACCGTTACTGCTGCCTGTGAGTGTCTGCACTTAGTAAGTAGCTAGAGTCAGGGCCGGAGACTGGCATTGAACCCAGGCACTCTGATATGGAGCACTGCTCTGCTAAATAGCCATCATTAAAGACTTCCTAGGGGCCAGAGTAGTGGCCTGTGATTGCCAGCATCTGCCTATGGGCACCAGTTTGTGTCCCAGTTGCTCACTTCCTGTCCAGCTCTCTGCTGTTGTGTCTGGGAAAGCAGCAGAGAATGCCCAGGTGCTTGGGGCCCATGTACCCACGAGGGAGACCTGGATGAAGCTCCTGGCTTTGGCCTGTCCCAGCCCTGGCTGTTGCAGCCATCTGGGATGTGAACCAGTGAATGGAAGATCCCTCTCCCTCCCCCTCTCCCCCTCTCCCTCTCCCCCCCCTCCCCCCTCCCCTTCTCCCCCTCCCCCTCTCCCTTTCCCCCTCCCCCTCCCCTCTCTCCCCTCCCCCTCTCCCTCTCCCTCTCCTCCCTCTCACTCGAACTCTCCCTCTCCTTGAAAGTCAGAGTTAGAGAAGAAGCAGAGAGAGCGAGAGAGAGGTCTTCCATCCTCTCGTTTACTCCCCAATTGGCCGTAACAGCCGGAGCTCTGCCGATATGAAACCAGGAGTCAGGAGCTGCCTCCGGGTCTCCCATGCGGGTGCAGGGGGCCCAAGCAGTGGGCCATCCCTCCACTGCTTTCCCAGGCCACAGCAGAAAACTGGATTGGAAGTGGAGCAGCCGGGTCCCGAACTGTCGCCCATATGGGAAGCTGGCACTGCAGGTGGTAGCTTTACCTGCTACACCACAGCGCCAGCCAATAAATAAATTTTTAAAAAGAAAATACTTATATGCCAGAATGCCAGCAATTATTTCCATGTGGTTATAGATTATCTTTATTTCTTCACTATAAATTTTCTGGGTGTTCCAGACTCTGGCCCTCCAAATTTTCTTCTGTGTGTATTTTTTAGCCGAAAATTCATTGAAAAGTGATCGTTTTCAACCGTGAGGTAGTGCTTTCCAAACGCATTAGAGTGAGAGAACAGATCTCAAGTGTGTGTGGTTTTAAGTTGCACTGAGAATTTCTTGTTGCAGATCAGTCTGTGTTGTCGGTGTGCTGTTTTATGCAGAGCTTCGAACCCGTGTTTGTGTTGAGGTCCATTTTTTCTAATGCTTTGTTAATATATTTTTTCATTTGTACTATGAAAATGTCTAATGAAAGTGGAGAGAATAGTACAATGAGCGCATGTACCCCACTTCCTAGATTTAACAGCAGTTCCTGTTTTGCAGATTTGATTCATCTTTTCTGCTGAAGTGCACGGTAGATTTTACACATCCTAGCATTGAACACCTTTACACATTTAAAATGATTAACCATAATTTTGATTCTGTTACTTAAAAATATATCCCTTGGGGATCTTCCCCTTGTTTTCCACCTTCCATCCAGGATTCTGGGTTTCCGCCGAGCGCCATTGGTGGTTGGCAGGTTTGTCAATCTGCGGACAGAGATCAAGCCTGTGGCCACGGAGCAGCTGCTGAGCACTTTCCTAACTGCGGGTAAGAAGATCACAGGTTAGCTAGGGGGGCAGTTCACCGCCAGGTGGGGGCGGGGCCTTGCTGACCAGCTGGCTGCTGACTTTGAGGCTCCAGGTTGCAGAGGGAAGTGGCTGTAGAGGTAGATGGAAGGGAAGAGCAGGTTTCCCGGCGTGCACTCTGTTGGCCTGGAAAGTCAGGGGCGGCCAGGGCAAGCAGGCTGGCCCTGCATTGCCTTCTGCTGGTTTTACAGCTAATCCCCAAACTCAGAACTTGGCCGAAATCAGTTGCTGTCTCGCATACCGTTCATTTTCCTGGGGGATTTTTCATATAAGTGTGCTTTCTTGAGAACTGTCTTCCTGTCTTCTGAGAATTGAGGAAACCCTAAGGCAGTTCTGTAAAAGGGCCAGAAATTCCCCTGTAGCCTCACACTGGGCCTGGAGGATCTGCAGTGCCTCTCACTATGCTGCGAGGGCCAGCCCGTAGCTCACTGCGCAGACTGGCCATGGGGCCCCCGGCCTCTGTTTTCCATGATCCCTTCTGAGATAAGGAACCTGACCTGAACTCCTCAGTCCTACTCTCCTCACGGGCATGAGAAGAATGTAGGGATCCTGTGGTCTCTTGTCTCAGCCTTTTCCTAGGGACTCATTTTCAGTGACACAGGGCTCTGCATGGTGGTGTGACTGTCGAAACAGACATTGCAAGGTGAACTTGCCCTTGCTTTCTGCTCGAGTGAAAGGACGTGCATTTAGAATGGGGTACAACGGAATAGTTCAGGACGTGTGTGGGGTTCAGCATTCAGAACTGAGACCTGCAGTGCTCAGGTCTGCCTTTCTTACATACAGATAACCAGAGGCAGACAGTCTCTCTGCTGTTTCTGCAGTCACCTTTGGTGTTCAGTTTTATGCTTGGCAGCCTTGAGTTTCTGGCAGGTGATGGGATGGAGGGAGGGGAGGATGGGAGAGAAGACAGGAAGAACAAGGCAGGGTCCCTGCTCTTCAAGGACTTCCAGAAAGTTCACTCTCATACACTGTGTGAAGTGTAGGGGACAAAGAGGCCAGAGAAATGCCTGTAGAGGAGGTTATTAGCACTTGGACTAAATATCGAGGAGTCAGCACAAGTTACCCAGGCAGCAGAGAGGAGGACATTGGGCGGAATGATAGGCAGTAGTAAAGGGAGCCAGGTAGGAAGGTCTGAGAGTCACACAGCTCGGTGCACTTGGGGGATGGCCGGTTTCTGGGTGCTCCTCCAGCATAGGGCGGGTGAGGAGGTTTGGCTGGAAGTGAGGTTTCTATTAATGACAGATATCAGTGCAGCCTTTGGTGGTGGGGGTGGTCTCTTTTAGATTTCTAGATTCAAAGCAAAAATGAAGGGAAGTGCAGGAATTTCCCAAATGCCTCCTGTCCCCACACAGGCCTCCTCCACAGGTCCCCTCCGTTGTGAACAGCCCACATCAGCGTGGTGTAGTTGTTAACTGAGACAGATCATAGTCGCCCAAACTCTGCAGTTGATAATGAGCATTCACTCAATGTTGCACACTTGTGTGAGTGTGCTCAGATACATAACGGCAGGCGTATTTCATTATAGTATCACACAGGCTATTTTCACTGACCTAAAAATCTTCAGGTTGCCAGTTTTCTAACTGTTGAGTTTGGTTTTTATTTTATTTCTTTAATTTTTTTTTCTGTTTTTTTTTTTTTTTTGAGAGGCAGACAGACAGAGGGCTCCCCCAATGTCTGTACCAGCCAGGCCGAGCCAGGCCGTAGCTGGAGCAAGAGCTCGATGCAGATCACCATGTGCGAGGCAGAGACCCAACCACTGAGCCATCACTGCCGCCTCCCAGGGTGTGCATTACCAGGAAGCTGGGGCCGGTAGTGAGCAGGGACTCCGGTATGGGCTGCAGACATCCCAGCCAATTTCATAGCTGTTAGACCAAACGCCCGCTCCGATTGTTCAATTTTGCAAGTAGTTTCTCCTGCTCTGACTTGTCTTCTCATTTTCTTGATACTTTTTTTTTTAAATTATTTATTTGAAAGGCAGAGTTACAGAGAAGGTGTGGCAGAGGCAGAGACAGATCCTCCTTCCTCTGGTTCACTCCCCAAATGGCCTCAACAGCCAGGGCTGGGCCAGGCCAAAGCCAGGAGCTTCTTCCAGGTCTCCCACATGGGTACAGGGGCCCAAGCATTTGTGCCATCTTCCACTGCTTTCCCAGGTGCATTAGCAGGGAGCTGGATCAGAAGCAGAGCACCCAGGACTGGAACTGGCACCTGTATGGGATGCCAGTGTATCAGGCAGTGGCTTAACCTGCTTTGCCACAACACCAGCCCATTGATACATTTTTAAAATTTTTAAAAAGATTTATTTATTTATTTGAAAGGGAAAGTATTCTCTTAGCAAAGAGAGGCAGAGGCAAAGGCAGAAAGAGAGAAGTCTTCTATCCACTGGTTCACTCCCCAGCTAGCCGCAACAGCCAGAGCTGTGCTGATCCAAAGCCAGGAGCTTCTTCTGGGTCTCCCATGGGGGTGCAGGAGTCCAAGGAGTTAGGCCATCTTCTACTGCTTTCCCAGGCCACAGCAGAGAGCTGGATGGGAAGTGGAGCAGCTGGTTCTCGAATCAGCGCCCATATGGGAAGCCGGCACTTCAGGCCAGGGCGTTAACCTGCTGCACCACAGGGCCAGCTCCTCCCTTACTTTTTAGATAGTTGCAGAACAGGTTCCCTCTTGCAGAGCCAGACATTTCTGCATACCAGGTCCTTTCCACAGAGCCCTCAGGGAGGTAAGAGCGTTTCTTACCTTCAGTTGGTTCATTTATTTTTATTTGAAAGGCAGAGTAGAGAGAGAGAAAGGGAGAGATCCTCTTTCCACTGGTTCACTCTTCAAATGGTCACAAAAGCCAGGGCTGGGCCAGACCAAAGCCAGGAGCTTCATCCAGGGCTCTCTTGTGTGTGGCAGGGGCCCAAACACTTAGGCCATCTTCTGCTGCTTTCCCAGGTGCATTAGTAGGGAGCTGGATGGGAAGTGGAGCAGCCGGGACTTGAACTGGCGCCTGTATGGGGTGCTGGCTTCACAGGTAGCAGCCTAACCCGCTGTGCCCCAGCAACGGTCCTGGCTGGTGTTTTCATCAGTTTTTGTGCCTCTGTCAGAATATCCAGAATGGGTCATTTAAAATGAACGGGAATGTACGGGTTCACAGTTCTGGCGCCCAGGACGTCCAGGACCAAGGTGCTGGCGTCTGATGAAGGCTTTGCTGCTACGTCATCACAAGGTGGGAGGCAGAAAGGCAGAGAGAGCGAGCGAGCACAAGGGGGCACTGAGCTGGCCTTGGCGCAGGAGCACCGATTCCGCCTCTGAGGGCAGAGCCATCCTCCTGGCCTAACCATTTCTTCAAGATCCCACCTCTCAGCACCGTGGTGCAGCAGGTTAAGCTGCCGCCTGCAACGCCAGCATCCCCTATGAGCACCGGTTCAAGTCCCAGCTGCTGCACTTCCAATCGAGCTCCCTGCTGAAAGCCTGGGAAAGCTATTAGTGGAAGATGGCCCCAGTGCTTGGGCCCCTGCACCCACATGGGAAACCCGGATGAAGATCCTGGCTTCTGGCTTTGGCCTGGCCCAACCCTGGGCATTGTGGCCATCTGGGGAGTGAACCACAGGATGGAAGATCAATCAATCTCCTCTCACTCTGCCTTTCAAATACATAAATAAGTCCTTAGTAAATAAATAAATTTTGTTGCGGGGCATGAGTACAGCCATGGTGCGGCCAGGCCAGGCCCTGGGGCTCTGCATGTGCGGGCGCCCCCGCCCAAGCTGCGTGGGATGGAGCCGCGTGGAGCCGAGCCTGTGAACTAACCCAAGCCAGGGCCCGTGGAGCCAGCCGGCAGGTGTCCCGGGGATGGCAGCACAGGGAGGGGCCCGGCGTGTGCGCACGTGGCCCCCGGACTGGGCGGCGCCAAGGAGGGGCAAAGAAGATGGCACCCAGAGGAAGTAAGATGGGCGGGACTCAAGCTGATTGGCTACGCAACATCAGGGGAGGTAACAAGACTAGTATAGACATATGGCTAGTCCTATAGAAATCCCCCCGTAAAGTGACCTTTAAAGTGATTGGTTGGTTCTTAGCCCTGCCCCAATGACTCTGCAGTTTTGTGCTATAAAAGGTTTGGTTTCACATGGAATAAATGAGTCCTTGCTAGACTTGGCTCCCCACTGCATCTGATTGTCTCCAGGATCGGGAGGCTGGGGAATGGGCTAGCGGCACACTCACCTTTCCTCGGACCCAGTCCATCCTTGTACGGGTGGACTCAGACCCTGCATCTGGCGCCCAACGTGGGGCTCGAAGGACACGTCCAGAACGTTCGGCCGAGGCTAAGCGGTCTCTCAGGGTGAGTGAAACCCTAGATGGGTAATGCAACTTCAGCAAAAAAGGGCCCAACCCTGAAAGCTCTATTGCTTATGCTCAGGTCCACATGGGCAAGGGTTGAGAAAATAGTCATAGATAGAGAAAAACATCTGGGGATAGCCACTCTGCTGGGGTTCTTCCCTACCATCTCCAAAGCCTCATTTCACCCGGAGGGCCTGCTTCCTCCTGTAAGGGAACAAGGCGGTGAAGCCTCCTCCCCAGCCTGCAGCAATGCTGCTAAGGCATTCTCCCAACAACAGGGAGAGGATAAGTGCCCTGTGTTGGGAGCCATAGATCCAGTTCGGCCTTCCCGGGAGTTGGAAAAGGGCTCACCCCAGTGTTGCCAGGAGGGTGGGCTGCATCAGGTGTCGGCCACAGAGGAAGAGTGCAGAAAGGAGGAAGCCTGGGCTGACTTTAGCAAACAGCGAGCAGCTCAGAGCCTGAGGAGGGCAGGGGCAGGGGAGGCGGCCGTAGATGTGCCTGCAGCCACAGCTCCCCCTCCCCATGAAAGGGCTCAGGGACGAACGGGACTTCCTGCCTCCTATGTTCCGCAAGTGGCGGCTGAGGTGGGGACAGGCAACCTCAAGTCCTGGCGTGATCCTGGGAGTAATTAATTGGGCATGTGCATTGGATCGCCCCCCTCCTTCTCAGGCCAGAGGGGGCGATTCACGACCGGCACCAGCTAAAATCCAGGCCTTTCCAGGTCAATTTAAAGTCTGGGAGAGCCAGGCTGCAAGCTTGGTACCCCTGAGAGGCGAAAGACCTCAAGGAGCTCCGCAAGGCGGTCGCTGAGGATGGCCCCAATTCACCATGGGTGCTTACTCTGCTTCAGGACATAGCATATCACCCCTGTGTGCCTAAGGATTGGCCTGACTGTGCAAGGGCTACCTTCAGTGGCCCACAATTCATTAAATGGGTGGCATATTACAAGGAGAAATCCAGGAATTGGCCGAAGCTAATAGGCAGGCATGGCCAGATATCACTCGCTAGGGCTGCTTTTTCCTCTCTATTTACAATTCAATGCCCTCCTCACTTGGAGGGGGGAAGGGAACTGGCCTTACCTAAGGGAACAAGAACCTCAGTCCACTAACAGTTTCCAACCTAATGAGTCTTTCTTTGCAGTTAATAAAACTTTTCCTCCAGCCCTACAGAAGCCTCTCATTCCCTGCCGCTTTGTTTCAGGATGTGTTTCCCTGTCCTAAGCAATGGGCTCCTATGCTGATGATCAGTTCTTTTCTGTGCTGCTGTAGCTAACTTATCTAATGAGAGTTTGCGTGTGTCTTGAAGGTTTCGCGTTTTATTGGATTTGTCTGTCTTTAATGTTTGAGTGATTACCTAACTGATCAGATCTAGCTCATGGACTTGGTTAAAATACTCAGGTTATAGGTACTAGTTTTGGCTGAGTGGTTTGACTAACAGTTTAAATTCTCAAGTGGAGTCTAACAACTTTGGGGCTTCTAGTAGGATCCTTGGAACTCTCAAAGGATGGGGCTCTAAATTTGTTAAAGTAACAACTGTTTGAGTCAATTCAAATTAAGCAAAGTGTATTAAAATGTACTAAATAATGTCAGACCTATGTTGTATTCAAGTTTTTGCTTTCCAGCTAAAGTGGTCTTATACATGTCCTTAATAAATAGTTCTGAGTTATGTGAGAATTTTGTGTGCTAACTCCTATGTTCAAGGTTTTTATTTCTGGTTTATTCAACAACAACAACAAAAACATAAAATTCATGTTCTGTCAAGGTAATCTATTGTATACTCTACTGTCTCAAGTTCAGATTAATAATAATTAAAAAACATTAAGTCTTAAAAAACTATGTTAAATATCATTAAATCTGGTCTAAAAATGTTAAGATCACCCTGTCTAATAAGGGGCTGTCATTTCAGGATGTTAAGGAATTCTATTTTAACCAGATACTGTAAGCTCTCTTGGCACCCTTAACAAAATTTCTAAAAATCAAAGTTCTAAATTCTCTAAACTTTTGATATCTCCAAAAGGGCCCCTGGAGATGTCAAAAGATAAATCTCTCATCTTACAAAGATAATAATCAATCGGGATGTTTAGATTAAAAGTACTACCAAGACGTAAAATAATTCAACACTCCACTAAAAATTCCTCACAACCCACAGGAACAGGCTATAGTGGGAAAAAAAAAACATCAATGCCTCAAGAAACAGTTGTTAAAAACAAAAAGGGGGAGTGGCTACCCCCCATATACAGTTACATAAGGCCTTGTTTACCATCAATATTTTAAATTTTTCAAAAGGGTCAAGGGAATCAAGGTTCCAAAAACATTGGGAACATTTAACCCCTAAACCACAGATGCTCGTTAGATGGAGAGATCCTCTCACCCGACTCTGGAGAGGGCCTGACCCACTGATTCAGTTGGGAAGAGGATTTGGCTGTGTGTTCCCCATAGGGGAGTTGACTCCGATTTGGATACCAGCCAGAAATATCAGGCCTATGCCCGATGCAAGTAACAATCCACCCAGGGAGCGGTTTGCCCCTGAGGGAGATTCCCTTGTCTTTCCTCTTCCAAGAAATGGATGGAGATCCAGAGGCAGGTGATGATGCGGACACTACTCTTCGCTGTGAACCTAACAAGAAGTGCCCAGCCCAGTGATGGGGGATGTGATGACCCAAACGTGATCATCAAAACACTTCGGGAGGACCTAAAAAAGACTAAGAACTCCAAGAAAGCCTCTTTTGGACGGGCCTGAATGGACTCTTGCCCTACCTCCTCCCTCTTCTTGGACTGCTGCTTGCCCTGCTGTTAATCCTTGCTATTGGCCCATGCATAATGAATAGGCTTATACAGTTTATACAACAGCGCATAGAGGCAACAAGGGTAAAGACAGGTTGAGGCTCATTACCAGAGGCTGGTAGCCGCAGAGGGCTACAATCCCCTGAACTGGGGAAGCGCCCCCGGTGCTCTCCACATTGCCAATGATGGGTAAGATTCCGGATGGACCGGAACAACCTAAGACAGGCGGTGGAGAAAGCTCACCACGCTCCCATAATTACAAGTCACGCGACACCCCAAGACGGGTAAAGCACCCAGCGTCCTGCACCAACCTAAGACAGGGCTCATGGCCAAGCTGCCTGGGTTACCGATGACGGGTAAGGGCAAGGACGGCTGGGGGCAACCTAAGACAGGGATCGCGTGTTAAAACAAAAAGGGGGAATCTGCGGGGCATGAGTACAGCCATGGTGCGGCCAGGCCAGGCCCTGGGGCTCTGCATGCGCGGGCGCCCCCGCCCAAGCTGCGTGGGATGGAGCCGCGTGGAGCCGAGCCTGTGAACTAACCCAAGCCAGGGCCCGCGGAGCCAGCCCGCAGGTGTCCCGGGGATGGCAGCACAGGGAGGGGCCCGGCGTGTGCGCACGTGGCCCCCGGACTGGGCGGCGCCAAGGAGGGGCAAAGAAGATGGCGCCCAGAGGAAGTAAGATGGGCGGGACTCAAGCTGATTGGCTACGCAACATCAGGGGAGGTAACAAGACTAGTATAGACATATGGCTAGTCCTATAGAAATCCCCCCGTAAAGTGACCTTTAAAGTGATTGGTTGGTTCTTAGCCCTGCCCCAATGACTCTGCAGTTTTGTGCTATAAAAGGTTTGGTTTCACATGGAATAAATGAGTCCTTGCTAGACTTAGCTCTCCCGCTGCATCTGATTGTCTCTGGGATCGGGAGGCTGGGGAACGGGCGAGCGGCGCACTCACCTTTCCTCGGACCCAGTCCATCCTTGTATGGGTGGACTCAGACCTTGCATTTTGTAATACTAATAATAACCCAAGAAATTTTTAAAATTCAGACATTTTGAGGAAAATGTAAACTACCCATTAACATCTAAGCATTAATTTCTATTAACATGTTGTTTATTTCATCAACAGGTTCTGTTTCATATCTTAACAGTGTATAAACACCAAACGTGACTTCGCACCTGCTTCTGCTGCTCTTTCCACAGTTGAATCCAAATTCACCCAAAAAATATATCTCAAGAAAACACTGTTAGGGCCTGACATGAATCTCTTAGGGAAACTCAGTTCTTTTTTCTTTTCACCTAGAGCAAGCAAACCTTTCCCAGGCTCCCAAAGCAGACTGAAGTAAGACTCGGGCAGGAGCCTGTCCAGCTGCCTGTGATCTCTGCCATCCTTGTTTCCCTTCTGAAGTGAGTCTCCCCCTCCACCTTTAAGGCATTTGTTCACCACAGCAGCTGCTCCAAAGAAGTCAGCAGCCCTGTTCGTGCCATTCCCGTGAGGAGAGGCAGCGCACTGTGCAGGTGATGGCGTTCCCCTCACCGGTAGCCAGACTGACCTGTGACTCGGGCCGCGCAGGGCGCTAGAAGCAGAAGTTTCAGCCTCCTGAGCCTTTGAAATCAAGGAAGCTGGCAGGATGGAGCCTTAAGGTGTGACCCCTGTTGGATTCGCCTTCACTGTGCAGTTCTGAACGCGAGCTCATGTTCTTCCATCTCTTCTTGGCTGAAACAGTGGTTGAGTTCCGTGTTCTGGCAGTGTGATTGTGACACGTGACACCTGTAGACTACAGGGCCAGAGGACAGGCCTGGCGCCCCCTCCCACTTGGACTCAGAGCCCCAGGCCTTGGTTTCTTTTAAATGTGGCCACACAAACTAAGTGCCAGCCATGGGAGACCAGTTGTGCGCAGCCAGTGCCACCCCTTCAAAAACAGCATCAACACTTGGGCCCCAATTTTCTCACTTTGGAAGAACAATGAGTAACCTGTAACTAAGCAGCATGAAATTAAGAAGCTTTTTTTACTTTTGTATTCTGAGATGAGCTGATAGATATCAGCACACAAAACTGAAATGAGTTGACGGGAGACATTCATTCCTGCTTGTGTGTGGCCAGAGACGTTCACAGTTCAGTTCAAGAATACCTAGGGTAGTGGTTGCTGCAGAGCGCTGGGACCCAGCTGGTGGGTGGCAGGAGGAGAGACAGCGGCTGTGCCCTCCTTCGCAAGTGCTCGCTGAACTCCATAGGGCTTGGTGTCCGTTCAGACCTGATGCCTTCAGAATGCCACGCCGAACTGAACCCGGAGCTGTCCTCCACCTGGGAACTCCAGTCATAACCCTGCAAGCAGCAGAGGCTGCTAAGCAAAAAGGCAGGAGGGAAGGCTCTGCCTTGCAAAATGTCTCCCCTTTTCCTCAGCGCATTTGCAGAAAATTTATCTCATTCGTGTCCCTACAATTTCCTAACTGATGATGCTGAAAGTGGTTAAAATTAGAGTGGTGCAGCATGGCATGATGCTGAACGTAGAAATGTATGTCTTCAGTCAGAACTGGCTGAAGCTGAGAGCGGCAAGATGGCGGAATAGGAAGGGAGCACACCGATAGTCTGCGGAGAGACAGTTTAGTAAAAGTGGAGATACTGCAGGTTCAAGGAAGAGTAGGGGAAGAAACAGCAGAGAAAACCCTTCCGGAACTGGAGATTCACAGTGGACCTGCGTGGAGAGCGTGGGAGCCCGCAGTTTGGGACACCAGCAGCAGATTCAACACACCAGCGCTGGAACGCGAGGTGAGCAGAATCTCAGAATAGCCCGAGATACCAGGAGGGAAGCGGAAAAGGGAGCCTAGAGCGAACAAGGCTTGAAACCCTGCAGGGAAAAGTTCACCAGGCTAACTAGAAGAGAGAGAGAGAGAGGGAAAAAAAAAAAAGTGACCCGTACGGACACGAGCTTCTCTCTCTCCGCTCACCTCTCAAAGGTGAGCAAGACACAGAGCAGGCGCCATTTTGGAATACGTCATAAGCAGGGCGACCTCGGGTCGGCACCGGCCCCGAGCCTAGCAGAAAAACCTGACTCTGGGTGGGAGGGGTGAAATAACAGGAGATTAGAACCTAATGAATGTGTGGTGCTAATGAACTGAGACTGTGAAAAAAGAGACTGTGGGGGAGAGAACTCACGGAAATCACGAATTCATGTGAGTACTCTCCAGAGACGCTACAGTTCAGTAGCCTTGGCAGCCCAGTGGGAGACTACAGGAGAATCTGAGCCCACACTAAGGGCCGCAAAGATTCCTTCTCTGGTCCTTGGGAAAGAGCTTCCGAACTCTGGTTCCTGTGGGTATATCATTCGCCTGCTAACCACCCCCAATTCCATTCAGCTGTGTGGAATTACTTCCCTTTTGAACCAAAAAAAAAAAAAAAAACAGAGAGAGATTTACCACGCCTAACCTGGGAGTGTCTCCTTTGACACACCCTCAACCCTGAGGAACCAAACAGAGCTCTCAGGCCACACCCATCTCAAGCCTCTAAGGCTCCATCAAAAGCAGACAGTCCACTTAATCTAGAGTCATAGTATAACAAGAAAAAAACACCACAGTGAAGAAACCAATATGCCAAACAACAAACGCAAAAACCGAGGTAATAAGAACAAGGAAGACACTATGGCATCCCCAAATGAAAAAGACACCCCAATTCAAGATTACAAAGATGATGAGATAGAAGAGATGCAAGAAGCAGATCTCAAAAAATTGATAAGAACACTAAGAAGTACTCAAAAACAAATTCTTGAACTACAGAAATCCTTAATGGACAAGGTAGAAAATCTCTCTCGTGAAAATGAAATATTAAGGAGAAATCAAGCTGAAATGAAACAACTAGTAGAACATGAAACTGTGATAGTGACGAGAAATCATAATGAAGTGAAGAATTCAATAGATCAAATGAAAAACACATTCGAGAGCCTTACAAACAGAATGGGTGAGGCAGAAGAGAGAATATCGGACTTAGAAGACAGAGCACAGGAAACTATACAGTCAAACCAAAGAAAAGAAGAGGAAATTAGAAATCTAAAAAATATTGTTGGGAATCTACAGGATACTATTAAAAAACCCAACATTCGAGTTCTAGGAGTTCCTGAAGGCATGGAGAGGGAGAAAGGATTAGAATGCCTTTTTAGTGAGATAATAGCAGAAAATTTCCCAGTTTTGGAGAAGGACAGAGACATCCTAGTACAGGAAGCTCATAGAACCCCTAGTAAACATGACCAAAAGAGGTCCTCACCACGACATGTTGTAATTAAACTCACCACAGTGAAACAGAAAGAAAAGATCCTAAAATGCGCAAGAGAGAAACGTCAAATTACACTCAGAGGATCTCCAATTAGACTCACAGCAGACTTCTCATCAGAAACCCTACAAGCTAGAAGGGAATGGCGAGACATAGCCCAGGTACTTAGAGAGAAAAACTGCCAGCCCAGAATATTATATCCTGCCAAGCTCTCATTTGTGAATGAAGGTGAAATAAAGACCTTTCATAACAAACAAAAATTGAAAGAATTTGTTGCCACTCGTCCAGCCCTGCAAAAGATACTTAAAGATGTGTTACACACAGAAACACAGAAACACGGCCAGCAACATGAAAGAAGATAAATGAAGGGAACCTCACAGCAAAAGATCACAGGGAATTCAAAGCATACATTTGGATAAAGACATTATGGGACATGTACTCTATAGAATACTATACAGCAGTCAAAAACAATGAAATCCTGTCATTTGCAATAAGATGGAGGAATCTGGAAAACATCATTCTGCGTGAATTAAGCCAGTCCCAAAGGGACAAATATCATGTTCTCCCTGATCAGTGACAACTAATTGAGCACCAAAGGGGAAACCTATTGAAGTGAAATGGACTCTATGAGAAACAGTAACTTGATCAGCTCTTGAGCTGACTGTTGTTGTACAATGTAATACTTTATCCATTTTAGTATTTTTTTATTCTAGTACTATTGGTTGAACTCTGTAATTAACAAACAATTATTCTTAGGTGTTTAAATTTTAACTGAAAAGTGATTCCTGTGAAATATAAGAGTGGGAATAAGAGAGGGAGGAGATGTACAATTTGGGACATGCTCAATCGGAACTGCCCCAAATGATGGAGTTAGAAACAGGCCAGGGAATTCCAATACAATCCCATCAAGGTAGCATGTACCAAGGCCATCTCACTAGTCCAAGTGATCAATTTCAGTTCACAATTGATCACACTGATAGGTCTAAGAGTCAAAGGGATCACACAAACAAGACTAGTGTCTGCTAATACTAACTGATAGAATCAAAAAGGGAGAGAATGATCCAACATGGGAAGCGAGATACACAGCAGACTCATAGAATGGCAGATGTCCTAAATAGCACTCTGGCCTCAGAATCAGCCCTTAAAGCATTCAGATCTGGCTCAAGAGCCCATGAGAATATTCTAGGCATGGAAAGCCAAGACACTCTGGAAAAAAAAGAAGACCTAAATGAAAGATCTCTGTGAGTGAGATCCCAGTGGAACGAATGGGGCCATCAAAGAAGGAGGTACCTTTCTCTGAAGGGAGGAGAGAACCTCCACTTTGACTATGAACCTGTTGGAATAAGATTGAAGTCAGCAAATCATAAAGGTTTCCATGGCCTCAGCAACTCATGACTAGAGCCTAGGGAGATTACTGACGCCATAAACAAGAGTGTCAAATTGTTAAATCAACTTCAGGAGTCACTGTGTACTTACGTCTCATGTGGGATCTGTCCTTAATGTGTTGTCCAATGTGAAGTAATGCTATAACTAGCACTGAAACAGTATTTTACACTTTGTGTTTCTGTGTGGGTGCAAACTGATGAAATCTTTACTTAGTATATACTGAATCAATCTTCTGTAGATAGATAATTAAAAATGAAAAAAAAATCTTGGTGTTAAATTGGAAATTGCCTAGAAAATTAATCAATTTTTAAAAAAATATATCTTGTAGGATCTCTGTCCTTAATGTGCTATACATTGTGAATTAATACTATAACTAGTACTCCAACAGTATTTTTCACTTTGTGTTGCTATGTGAGGGCAAACTATTGAAATCTTTACTTAATATATAGTAAACTGATCTTCTGTATATAAAGAGAATTGAAAATGAATCTTGATGTGAAGCAAGGGGAGAGGGAGTGGGAAAGGGGAGGGTTGCGGTTGGGGGGGAAGTTATGGGGGGGAAGCCATTGCAATCTATAAGCTGTATTTTGGAAATTTATATTCTTTAAATAAAAGCGTTATAAAAAAAAAAAAAGAACTGGCTGAAGCTGGAAGACTCTATGTAGGCAAATTTTGGAGGGAAAAAAGCTGATAACCCTAAAAATTCACAGACACGGAGATCTATTTGGGAAAAAGAGGAAGACACCTTTTTGCAACGTTTTGTGAGTTAGTCATTAGGATCTAAGGCCATCACAGGCAGGTCTCTGGGGGTAGGGGTCAGCTCTGACGTTTGGAGGAGGAACGTTAGTTACGGGGGTTTCCTTCTAAAGCTGTTGGCTGGTTTGAGGCTGCAGAGTGGGCCAGGAGGGGCACAGTAATTGCAGACAATGGAGTCATCCTCGCTCAGAGGATTGTGGGGTGATGTGTCAGTGAGGCATTTCTCCCTGTTTGTGTGGGGTTAATGTCAGAGGAAGTTGAAGTGAAAGGAGGAACTTGGGGTGGATTCCTTTGTGCATCGTTTTGGGCAAGTCGAATCCCATCTGGAACAGTTGCTCAGTGTCACCGGATGGCAGCGTTGTTTCCTAAAGAAATCCCTCAGTTCTTAAACGAAGGCAAGCCCTGGCCTGCCCTGCAGCCTCTCTTGTGTGTGCTCCCTGAATTTGGTTTTAATGGTAAAGCAGCCGCCGGGGCCGCCAGTCATCCTGGGAGCCGGGGCCACAGGCGGCAGCACTAAAGGTGTGTGTGTGTTTATATAGTCATGGATGTGTTCTCACGGGAAAATGTATTTATTTTGACATAGGGAAACACTGACCTTACGTCGCTGGTAAGAGGCTCTCTTCTCAGTCCCTGGGCGTGGACCCCGAGGGACAGAACGATGGTGCATCCCGCAGACACGCCTGGAGCGAGCCCGCTGCGCCAGCTCTGGCCCACGAGCTGACTGGGCCCGACTGCGGAGCTGCTTCTCCGGGGGCGGCACCGTCCTCCCTCGACTGCACAAGTCTCGGTGGAAAGGTAGGGGCTGGACGCTGTGCTGCCACCGGGGTTCAGGACCGAGGTGTTCCTCGCGAACTGAATGTCGGGGAACTGGGAAGAGCGTACTGGAAAGCTAATTGATTTGCTTACGGGGAGGTGTAGGAAGCACTGCCCTCTGTTCTGATCCGCCAAGGAGTCCCTTTGGGAGCTTCTGCACAAATAGAGGTTGTACTTGGTGAGACGCCAGACGAGACAGATATGCACCTACATTTCTAATGTGTTCCATGGATTTCGATTCTGACAAAAAAATGAATAAAGATTTTAATAAATACGGGTGTATCTCTTTCTCTCCGTCTCCACCCCACCCTCTCTCTGCTTCTCAGGGTATTCCCACTGTTGCCCATTCTAGTTGCCTATGGTTTTTTTTATGGTTTAAAAGCAAGATTTATCTAAGTTAGAGACCTCCAGCCAGAGTGGCATGGAGGGGGCTCCAAGAGGCAAAACCCAAAGGTTTTTGGTGGTTCTGGGGTTTTTAAGCACAATTTTGGGGAAGAAGAAAACTTGCCAGCGTGACATTCAGTTACAAGGCAGGGACAAAACCCACCCAAAGACCTGATTGGTCATCATATTCGCCCAGACCTGATTGGTCATCGTATTCACCCTGCGTGGCTTGCTCATGATAACAGAGCCGTCGGAAGGGTGGGATGCCTCATTCTGCCTGTGTTCTCAGGGACAGAAGACTGCATTTTGCACGCACTTCCACAGGGGTTGCGTCACTGTATTCAGGGAGGAGACCTTGAACTCTCCCAGGTCGTACCCTACCAAAACCTCACACAGCATCCTTCCTAGGTGCTTTTTCTGTATGTAGCAGATCGCTCTGAGCTCGCAGCTGCTTCCCCCACCCTCCAAGACTGACTGAAAGACCAAGCAACAGAAATCTTCCATCTGCTGGTTCACTCCTCAAATGCCCTCGACAGCGGGGGCTGGGCCAGGTTGCAGCAAGGGTCCAGGAACTCCCTCCAGGTCTCCCGCAGGAGTGGCAGGGATGGACGTACTTGGACCGTCATCCGCTGCTTTCCAGGCTCGTTAGCAGGGAGCGGCGTCGGAAGCAGCCGGTTGTAAGTGCTGGTGTAACCTGCGCCACCATGCCGGCCCCTTGTAGCTGCTTAGAGGTAAAGAATTTTGGCTGGTGCCACAGCTCACTAGGCTAATCCTCCGCCTTGCAGTGCTGGCTCACTGGGTTCTAGTCCCGATTGGGGCACCGGATTCTGTCCCGGTAGCCCCTCTTCCAGGCCAGCTCTCTGCTGTGGCCCGGGAGTGCAGCGGAGGATGGCCCAAGTGCTTGGGCCCTGCACCCGCGTGGGAGACCAGGAGAAGCACCTGGCTCCTGCCATCGGATCAGCGCGGTGCACCGGCTGCAGCGCGTGGGCCGCGGTGGCCATTGACACCAGACTGGAATACCAGTCGTGAACCAACGGCAAAAGGAAGACCTTTCTCTGTCTCTCTCTCTCACTGTCCACTCTGCCTGTTAAAAAAAAAAAAAAGACTAGGTATTGCAATGCACAGAGCAAGGGGCTGGGCAGCTGTCACTCGGGTCCCAGACTCCAGGCTAAGTGTGTGCGGGCCTCTGAGATCCTAGGAAAATAAATACGTACCGAGGCTGTTAGCCTCAGGAGCAACAAGTGAATCCAAGGCTGCCATTGAGACGTTAACTCTGTTAACACCAGGGACGACTGTGCTACTCCCTGGACGCGATTGCAAGCTAAGAGTTACATGAGCCAGTGGTGCTGCCGGTGGTGCTGGTGAGACCTGGCCCTAGGATGCATCTGACCGGCTGGCACACCCACCCTTAAAGCCACTAGAGGTCATGAGGCACGTGCCCTGCATCAGCTGTGTCCGTCTAGGACACACCGGCCCTCGACTTCAGTAACTGACGATTTTCTGACAGTCTTGTCCCATGCTCTGCGTCCTGGAAAAAGGCACTCTGTGGACCAGCCCTGTGGCGGAGCAGGTGAAGCCACCACTTGGGACACAGGCGTCCCTACAGGCGCCGGTTCAAATCCAGGCTGCTCTGCTTCCGATCCAGCTCCCTGCTAACGGGCCTGGGAGAGCAGCAGAAGACGGCCCCAAGTCTCTGAGTCCCTGCACCCAGGGGGGAGACCTGGGTGGACTTCCTGACTCCAGCCCCAGTTGTGGCACTTTGGGAAGTGTACCAGCGGATGAAGATCTCTCTCCCGGTCACTCTGCCTTTTTAATGATTTTTTTAAGATAAGGGACTCCAAGGCAAGGAGGCCCTGAAATCCTTGGTGGCTTCCGCTGGGCTTGCATGAGCAAGCGGCAGACCCAGTCAAGAAAGTGCACACAGAGCCACCCTAACCTCCTTTTCATGAGAGAGAACTGTGAGGGGTCAGACGGCTGGATAAATAGGTAGTTGGGTGGTCCCGATGGAATTTGGGGTGTAAAATACTTGCTTCCTTCCCCCCAAAAAGGTTATCTTTAGAAGGAACAAACAGGCCGCCCTCCACTTGTACCATGAGCACAGCAAGGGGTTGGTGATGTCCCTCTGCCTTCAGGAGTCTCCTAGCCCACCCTTCTGGAGGGTTTTTTGTTTTCTCCTGTGCAAGCAAGATAGGGTAAAGGAATGCAAATCAGGTCTTTTGAGGGTTCTAGTCCCACCTGGTGCCTGGTATTCCAGTCTGGTTGTCAAGTTTGCTTTTTTCCCTCCGAAATTGTACTTAAAAAGCCCAGTGCTACAGGTCCTTTGGGGTCTCCCTCTGTTGGAAGCTCACCTCCATGTGGCTCTGGCTGCAGGGCTTTGACTCTTACTAAACCTTTGACTCTCTCTGCTTGTCCGCTTGGGAACGCTTCTTCCGTGTGAGGCAAAGAACCGAGCTAACAGTTTCCCCGTAGCAGAATCTCATTCACGGGAAACCTTGTGATTTCCTCGAGACTCGGGGGTTTCCAAAGCCAAGAACCTCGGGCCCGGAGCTCAGCTGCTGGACCCGCGGAGCGCTCACTTCCCCATCCACAGGGCAGCCGCCCGGCCGCGCCCAGAGAGCCGATCCCTTGCGCTCACAGGCGTGGCGCGTCGGAGGTGCCCCCGAGGGGCAGCGGGGGGGCCCGGCAGCGGCCATTCCCAGGCGCCAGCTCGCCTAGCCTGCCCCCCGGGCAGCGGCACCACCCCGGAATAGCCCTCTGCCCCGCGGCCGGCGCGGCGGGCGCTGAGGGCGCACCAATCGCCGCCCGGCCCGGCGCTCGCAGACGTCCCGGGCCCGGCCATGCCTCGCGGCCCGCAGCGCCCGCTCGGCCGAGGCCTCCTGCAGGTGCAGGTGCAGGTGCAGGTGCAGGTGCAGGTGCAGGTGCAGGTGCAGGTGCAGGTGCAGGTGCAGGTGCAGGTTCTGCTTGCTGCGGCCGCCGCCGGCGCGCCCGAGGGCCCCGGCGCCGCGGAGTAGCCGGGCTCGGCGTGGCTCTGGCGGAGCCTCCAGCGCCTGCCCGAGTGGCTGAGGGCGGCCGGGGCCCTCTCCAGGCGGTACTGGGAGCTCTTCAGCAGCTGCCGAGTGTGGCCTGGCGACTGCGAGGAGGCCGAGGCCGCCGCGACGCCCCCTGGTAAGAGCCGGTGCCGCCGCCCCCCGCCAGGCCTGGGCAGGAGCCCAGCGGAGTCGCAACCCCTCCGAACCCCCCCGGCCGTGACCCCGGCAGACCTGGCGCCCGGGGACTACGGTGCTGGTCTGTCGTCAGCCTTGTTGGCTTTGAAGCGATGGACGCCACGGTGCCTCTCCCGCTGCGGCCTCTGGAGGCCGGGTGTGAGCTCGCGCTGCACCCCGGAGCTGACTTGGGGGTCTGGCTTCGGCACACCGGCTGGCAGTGTTGTCGCCTCCCGGTCATGGGCCAGGGGATCCCGTCCCCCCATCTCACGGCAACTCCTTTTCCAGGCTGGAGCCTCCCCGTGTTGGGCCAGCAGTACCTGGAGATCCTGGCCACGTGGTACTGCAGCGTCCAGACCTGCTGCGACACCAGGGACTGCAGGATCTCCAACAACGTCACAGGTGGGACCCCTGTGACCTCAAGGAGCTGGGGAGACCAGCGGAAATGTGAGGGTGCAGGGGCCAAGCACCCCCCAGCAGGAATTGCTACCCTCCCCCGCCCCCCAGCTAGGACACGGGAGAGGAAATGGCTGGGTGGAGGGCAGACTGGGTTGTCACCAGGACTGACAGGTTCCATCCCAGCCACCTGTCCCCTCGCTGAGTCCCGCCATCCCTGGGAGCGTGGAAGAGGAAGAGCTGGCATCTATTAAGCCCCTACTCTGTGCAGGAACGTGATGGGTCTGTAGCCGGTAACCTTTCAGGGTCAGGCCAGAGCACCTGTCTCCCTGTACCTGGGAACGCCACCCTCAGAGGGAGTCCTCCCTCTAAGAAGCGGGGTGCCTTGTGCAGTAACTGAGGGAGTGAGACCCTGCACACCTGCGCACTCTGCTCAGTTGGTTTGGTGGCTGGACGTTACCAGATGAAATTACATCAGTTCAAGAACCCTGAAATTGAGGGACACAGCCAGTCAGGGGTTTCCAACAATACGGGAGAATTGTCACTTCCAAGTGATGGGATCTTAATCTTCAAAGTAGCACCCCATGAAAACAAGGCTATTGTTCCCTTGGGGCCAATAACCTTTGAAAGTCAGGTCTTGTCTCTTCTCTTGGAGCTGCTCTCCACTCTGTGTCTCGGCACTGACAGCCTCACTGGAGATTCCAAAGAAGCCAGAGTCCAAAAAAAGACAGCAGAGTGTACCTGCCCTGGAATGCCCAGCTGTGTCTGGCTACACTGTGCAGACCCAGAACACTGAAATTCGAATCAGCAAGTAGCTTTTCCCAAGCATGCATATCTCACTACACTGTTAAATCTGAACTAGAAGCTAGTGTGGCAGAGTGGAAGAAACCCTGAGTGTTTTTTTAAAGATGTATTTATGTATTTGAAAGTCAGAGCTACAAAGAGACAGGAGGAGAGCGAGTGAGCTTCCAACCACTGGTCTACTCCCCAGATGGCCCCGACCGCCTGCATTGAGCCAGGCCAGAGCCAGGAGCCAAAAGCCTCTTTCAGGTCTCCCACATAGCAGGGGCCCAAGCACTTGAACCATCTTCCCCGGCTTTTCCCAGGCCATAAGCAGGGAGTTGGGTAGCAAGTACAGCAGCCAGGACGTGAGTCAGTGCCCATATGGGATGCCGGCATGGCAGGCAGTGGCTTTACCCACCACAATGCCGGTCCAGCCCTAAATAATTAAAGGTAGCAGAACTGCCCCATCATCTTTCAATAGCTGTGAGACCTTGGACAAGTCATTTAATTTTAGTGCACCTCAAGGTATCCTCATCAGAGCCAGTGCTGTGGCATAGCGGGTAAAGCCACCACCTGCAGTGCCAGCATCCCACATTGGCGCCAGTTTGAGTCCCGGCTGCTCCACTTCCAATCCAGCTCTCTGCTATAGCCTGGGAAAGCAGTAGAAGATGGCCCAAGTCCTTGGGCTCCTGCTTCTGTGTGGGAGACCAGGAAGAAGCTCCTCCCTTCTAATTGGCACAGCTCTGGCCATTGCAGCCAATTGGGGAGTGAACCAGAGGATGGAAGACCCCTCTCTCTGCCTTTCCTTCTCTGTGTAACTCGGACTTCCAAATAAATAAATCTTATAAAAAAAGTTTCCTCATCTATAAAAATGTTATTCATTCAGCAAATTATTTCCCAATGGGTAGAATATGTCCCAGATGTTGGGGATGTAAAAGGCAATCAGATTTCAACTGGAGAAAGAAAGGTCACTAACCAAGCAGTTATCCTAGTGCAGATTCTGAGTCGTGGATGCAGTAGAGCCACAGTGGAGGGTTCTGGGCTTTCGTGAGGTGAAGGAGGCTTTCCCAAGGGCAGCCGTGTGTGAGCTGAGACCAGAGTGCGAGTACTAGTCCCGCCTTAGTGTCACGAGGGGAGCCTCCCGCCGGCAAACTGCAAGGCTGGAGCACCGGCCAGCCCGCGACGTGGAACGAACGTTCACTCCTTAGGTTTCTCCTCCGTTTCTCCCCCATGCTGCATGGACTGAAACAGTGAACTTTGCAGGAAGAAATTAAAATGAATTTGAAATTTAGGTCTTAACCCAGTCACAGATAAACCCGTGCCCACTCAGGCATCAGTGGGAAGACTGAAGGTGCGACTGCATCGGTGTGTGGATGCCCACCCCCATCCCCAGGGACCGGGATATAAACAGCTGGTCTCTTTCTGGTTGGGTTGCTGATATTTCGGTTCGTAATGGAGAAAGGGTGCTGTTAATCCGGTTTTCTTATTGGAGAGTCTGTGTTGACTTTGCCAGGCTGGGTAGGACAGCCTGCCCGTGAGGCTGGGGTAGGGCTTATTCCTGCCAGATCCTGAGTGCTGGTGGGGGGTCCTTTCATTATGGATGGGATCAGGTGGGGCGGGGCACTGGAACGTGGAGCTGTGAGCTCCCCTCTGCTCTCAGAGGGGCCTCCCTGGGCCCCTTGACCAAAGCCACAGGAGACCTTCCAGCCCTCTGTAGTCACAGATCACCTTGTACCACCTCCTTCCTTCCCTCCCTCGGGTCCCCCCACTGTCATCCCAGCCCCACCTCCCGTACACGCGGCCTCTGCATCCCAGCTCTGGCTCTCCCATCCTGCGTGGTTCTCCTCAGCCCTCCTTCCACACCATGTCCATCCCTCCCTGAGACAGCACACAGCACAGGGGCCAACACAACCTCCACCTCCTCTGAGCCGGCCCCTCCCCAACCTAAGCCAGCGTTGACCTCTCTCCTCCGTAACTTCCCAATATTTAGTGTTTACTTGCTCCTGTTGCTCTTGAAAACTAAACTTCTCAGGGCATTTTCTGTTTACAGAGTGCTCTCGTGTGTGTCGCTGACTTTCACAACCCTGACGGGCAGTGATGTCAGTGCTGTGGTTATCTTACATCTGAGAGTTGAGCCTGACGTCCGTGAGCCGTGTTGCCTACCCTTGGTGAAGCAGAGCCAGACTCAGAGTTCCAGGTTGCCCGAAGAAACTCCTGGGATGGGAACCTGGGCAGGCGCTTCTCTCTCTCCCCTTCAGCACCGTATCAATGACACAATAGGTACTGAACTAAAACCCTTCTATAGATGGGTGGAATCCATACTTACCTGCAGGGGAAAATCATCCCAATGGCATATTTTATTGATGCAAATCATTGCAGCTCATGCTATTAGCCTCTTTGCATGTCAAGAACTATATGCTTGTGGCATTATTTTTGTTACGGCAACTCAGTAAACAGCCTAAGACACACACACACACACACACACAACCCCCCAGAGGTCAGTCAAAGGGCACCACAAAGGCAGGCACTGCTCCCTCTGCCCGCTGGAGCCTCCTGGCAGTGGATGGAGTGCGCGTGTCGGAACTGGCTCAGCAGGGTGGACATGCTTGGCTGGCCCTGGGAACCAGAGGTCCTCTGTGTACACAGGAGATCCAGGCTACCCAGCACTGGGACTGTGTGTGGGTCTCGCTCCAGGTGAAGAGCGGCCCTGCTGGGGTGGGGTGGGGGTTGGAGGTGGGTGGGGGGATGTCCAGCCAGCCATTCCCGGTTGGAGGCAGGAAGACCTCCTAGCAGTGCAGTGAAGTTCCCGAGGAGTATGGGCCTCCTGGGTACTCAGCAGCATTGAGAAGTGGCTGTTTTTGCCACGGCCCCTACCTCTGCCTGGAGTAGCACCAGTTAGGGCTCTGTATCTGTCCACTTCCTAGCAGCCCAGGCACACATTCACACGCCTGTCTGCTTTGGCCTCGAACCCTGTGAGGCAGGTGTTCACTGCCCGTTGTATGCGTACTTTGGGAAGTCTGTGTGTGTGAACCTTTAGACTGTCCCCAGCTTCCTTCCAGAGAGGCTGCATGTGTTCCGGATTTTTCCACATTTGGGAGATGGAGAGGAATTGAGGCCCTCAGCAGCTGAGTGGCTCTCCCAGGGGCACACACTGAGTAAGGCGTCCCTGCCCCATACACAGTCCAGCTGTCCCCTCCACTCAGGGTTCTGCAGAACTGCCCTTTAGCCAACTGACTCACGGGAAAGCCGGCAAGAGCAGAAGCAACTAAGAGCAGGAAAGCCAGGGCAAGGGCCCACCCAGCGCTGCAGGAACATGACGTCCACTCCCTTCTCTGCCTGCTCCCGGCCGCTCCCATGCCCAGAACCCTTCCTGCCTTCTAACCGGAGGGCCAGGGTGCCACATTTACACCAAGGCTGTCCTTGACATATGTCACCTTCCCTATGTGAGCTTGGCTTTCAAAAATGCCACACCAGGCAGTCCAAACACCCCGCCAATGGTCATTACAGGCACAAAGGGAGGAAATTGGGCTTCGGGCCTAAAGGGACAGAAAGCTTAGCGTTACAACGGTGCTGATGAAAAGCACCTACGGGTCTGGTCAAGGGGAAACTGCTCATGCTACATTCTGTCCCTTAGGATTACCAATCAATCAGGAATTTCTCCCCACCCAATCCCACCACGGCTGCTGTGCAGGTACTAAGCTTCCTTCACCGTGGCTCATCAGAAGGTATCGTTTTACCCACGGTTGCTCAAGCATCCCTGACTTCCCAGGCCTCTGAGCAGGCATGTAAATGAATGCAGTCTGAGCTCTGTGAGGTCACGTTGCCTCCTTGACCACAGGCTGCAAATGCAGCAGGTTAGGCTGCGTGCTGGCCTGGGGCAGTGAGCGCCTCTGCCCGTGCAGGCACAGAGCTGTGGGCTAGGGGGAGGTGGAGGATCAGACTGTAACCGCAAAGGCAACTTGTCATATAACTGGATCAGTAGATGCAGTCACACAGGGTGTCCTGAGGTTTAAGCAGTGACCCAAGAGAATAAAACCTCCACACTGAAAAGAAATGGTTAGAACATTGCCCACCCTTCTTTCTTTCAGGCTGTGGTCTTGCAGATCAAAGTCCCAAATGCCTGGCCTCTGTACTGTGGGGCCAGGGTGCTGAACCTGGGCCACAGGTTTCAACGCAAAGGGCTGAGCTCCCAGATGACCATTTTGGATGGGCTCACATGACCTGCTGGGAAGACCAATGAGTTTGCAGGCTGGCACCCGGAAATCTGGTCCTAGCTGTGTTATTAACCTGCATGACCTAGCTAGGGCATTTCTCTCTGTGAGCCTCACTTTTGCTACACACAAAATAGGAATAAAAATCCTTTCTTGCTCTAACACTGGTGTGTGAGAGTCTTTTTTTTAAGGCTATATTTATTTGAAAGGCAGAGTTACAGAGAGAGAGGGAGAGACAGAGAGAGAGATCTTCCATCCACAGGTTCACCCTCCAAATGACTGCAAAGGCTGGAGTGGGGCCAATCTGAAGTCAGGAGCCAGGACTTCCTCCCGGTCTCCCCCCGTGGGCTCACGTGCCCAAGCACTTGGGTCTTCTTCCACTGCTTTCCCAGGTGCATTAGCAGGGAGATGGATTGGAAGTGGAGCAGCTGGGACTTGATCCAGCACCCATATAGGATGTTGGCATCACAGACAATAGCTTATGCCACAGCGCCACTCTCATGAGAGTCATGTTTATGAAAGTGATTTGTAGAGGGTGGAGCAGAGGTAATACATTAGATGCAGATAAACCCACAAGCCTTCCTAGTTTCCCACCTGAGTCTACCCAAGCCTGTCTGTAACAGGTGTTATATACAAGGCTCTGTCCTTATAGTGGATTAAGATCTGCCTAGAAACTGCTGCAAACCATTGCCCTGGACATAGACAAATAGAGTCCCCCAAGCCCTCCATGGAGCAGCCACGGCGGGGAAGGCACTGCACGGGGCTGAGGGGGGCTCTGTGACTCACTATCCAGCCGCCGCCATCCGTGTCCATGTCACAGTACACCTGCAAGGGCCGGTTGGGGTCACCGTTCAGGTAGATGGTGTAGAGGCCACTGGCAGCATTGCTGTTCTGCTGAACCTGAGTGCAGTCCGAAGGGTGTGGAAACCTGGCATCAACTGGGAGCCGAGCAGATTGGTTTTGTTAGAAGGGCAAGGAAGAAGGGCAGTGGGAAGCTTTCATAATCGCCTACGAGCTTGCTTCCTCCAACCTTTCACCCCGTCTTCATTCCTCGCTCACTCTCAAGCTCTGTAAATGCATCAGGGTTAAGGTCAAGTTCACATCACCTCTTCCCCCAAGCCACCTCCCCCACAAAGTAACACTTGGCTCCTCTCCCCTCTTCCGTCTCTCCACTGCGACACGGGTTTCTCTTGAACCCATGAGCCCATTTTCACGTCTCCCCACTGAGAGAAATCTCCAACTCTGGACCTACTTGCAGCACCCTGAACACCCCGCCTTGCTTCTCCCACGTGTGCTGTCTGCTGCAGTGTCCTTCAGAGAGCAGGAGTACAGGGTACCTGTGGAGAGGGTGGCGGAGACAGTCTTGCTCCGGCAATCCCCATTGAAGGCGACCAAGGAGACGGGGTAGGTGACACCATGCTCAAGGTCTTGCAGCTCAAACCTCTGCTTGCCTCTTCGAAGCTGCACCTCCTACCAGGAAAGGAAGGGCAGGCGGTGACTCAAGCCCTGGCTCCCTACATGTCAACAGCACTGGCCGGTGTTGATGGCACAAGCTCTCTGAGGGCTCAGTGGCAGCCCAGGATCCCTGGGAGTCCCAGTCACTTCTCAGGAGTGCCATGCCATGGAGATTCGGCATCACCAGGTGCGTCAGCAGAGAACACTGCCACTGCAGGAGCACTGGGCAGGGGTCCTGGGACTTCCGCTTTCACACAGGGCATGGACTTCAGCCGCCATGGGCAGCAAGAGGTTGGCAGGCTAAGGAGCTGTTAAAGGGGGGAGTGAAACTGGCCCCCGATATCTGTGAGACACGGTGGTAGCTGGTATTGCTATAAACTTCTTTCTGAACCTGTGTTACTCCCCTATAAACACAGGACTAACTTTCCTAGCTGGGTCACCATAAGCATCAATTGAGATGCTGAATAATCAAAGTACCCCTCCCATGTTTCTCTCCTTCTTTCTTCCTGGCCAAAGAAGAGAAAAATGATAATTTTCCTTTGGGACAAAGTTTTGAAAATATTGCTGGCCTTCAGATTGCAAGGGGAGACAGACCCTTTGAAACAGGGTGAAGCTGTTCATTCAGTATGTACTGAGTAGCTCACAGGTGCCACGCACTGATTTGAGCAATGGCATAAAGCAATAAACAAAATAGGCAAAAATTCCCTTCCCTTTTATCAGGGAAGACCAACAGTAAGCAAATTGACCTGCTGCAGATACACAGCCAGCAACTATGCATTGGTCAGCTGGGAACAGCCATTAAGGGTTGTGTGAGACCACGGGGTTCACAAATGACCGTGTGTAGCACTGTCCCCTGCACATGGCAGGTGAGCATAGGAGCCCACTGAGAGAGTAGATGGCCGTGCGACCCATCCAGTTGACTGACCCCACTCCGAGGCTGCAAAGAGAAGGCCCAAGAGAAAAGACAAGAGAGTTGCAGTACCTTCACCGTGCCGTTAGGGAGCTGGTAGGTGAGTATGTAGCCATCGATCTGAGCCAAGGGAGGCGTCCAGGTCAGGACCCCACCAGACTGGGTTACAGCAAACGGACGGAAGTTTTTCGGAGGGTCAATTTCTGTACATAAAAAGTCAGGTCAGCCAAGGCAAGGTCCTTTTTGACAGATGAAAAATTACTGCATTTTCTCCCTCCAGTTTCATTTCTTTTCCTCCCTTCCAACGAGCAGCAGGCCGGCCCCGTTCTTCCTTGCCAAGCAGCTTCCCGGGGGGAGGGAGGATAAGAGTGGTCTACATCAGCACATGGGTTCTCACAGGTGGCAGGGCTGCTCAGCTGATGTGGAAAGATGAGAGAGCACAGACCTGGAAGGCTGCACACATGGAGACCAGGATGACTCAGCAAACAGCTGCCTGGGAGGACATCTGAAATGCAGATGGGCCTCCCACAGCTCGCACTGGGAAAGTACCCAAGACCCACCTGCAGCTCCAAGGAGCAGACAGGACCCTACATGGACTGAGATTTCTGACCAACATGCAGAACAGAGGCTGATGATGGAGGGTAAGTTGGTAGAGAATTATAAAGCTATGCCTCTTACATACCATAGGAACACAGAGTCGTATTTTATACACATCTAAGTGTGTGGCCCTAGACGCACATCCAGGAGAGGGACAGGAGAGGGGGCAGCACTTGTCTAAAGAACGTGAGCGGGGGGGGGGGAGCAGAGAGCCTTCTAGAAGAATCTCCATGGCTCCCTACCCCAAGAGCAGAGGGAACTTGTGGGTGTGTGAGAATGCATGATAGACCAGGAAAGAAATGTCTAACAGAAACGCTGATCAACATCGTATTAGCTGGTCAGATGGCTCATTTTTTTTAACCAAATAAGACATGAATGGAAAATTCCACTTTGAAAAAAAGGAATCATCATAGACAGTGATTTTAATTTAGAAGTTCCCAAACAGATGTCTCCAAGCTATTTTCTCCCCAGTAGCATTTCAGTTGAGAACTGAATTGCAGCATTTTAATAGAAATCAGACAGCTGTTGTTTTGAATTAGGGTGTTTTGACAAATTTTGAGTTTCTGTAATATCAGCTTGGTTTGATTTTCTGAAGCATAACATCTGGCATGGATTTGATTCTACCCATCACATGGAAAAATTGAATTTCCTGTTTGCAAAATCAAAGCAAGACTGCAACTATTTAAGTATCTAAAGCTCGCTTTTGCCACCTCTTTGATTGCTTATGGATCCCCAGTTGCAGAGGGTGGGGGTTCGTTTGAGATAAATGTAAAAAGATGATACTCTCACTATTGTTGTCTTTAAAATTAGAAAAAGAAAAGATAAAGAAGAAAGAGAGGAAAGAAACTGCAAAGGAGAGAAGGAGCAACAGAGAAAGGAGTAGAGGGGGGAAGGTAGGAGGTCCCAGTCAGCGGCTTCCCCTGGAGAGCCACACTAGGTACTAAGGCATCTGGGATGGGAAAACAATACTTTTTTCCAGTTTGAAGATTTTTCCCATAAGCATAGATGACGTTGGGGATTAACAATCCTGGCTAATTTTAATGAATAAAAATCATGAAGAAATTCAAGGCACGGGTAACTCTATGGCCACACTTGCTGCACTGGACCCAGAGGGGATGGGCAGGCCCCTCCTGCACTCCGAGGTGTGACCTGATTTCATGACCTCAGCATTGGAGGGAAGGGCCCCACGTACACAAAATCCACATGGCCCGGGGCACCTGTAAGCATCAGCTGGGGATGGGAGGGAGGAATGGTTCCACCATTGGCCCCTAGCCAGACAAGGAAACCAAAGAGGCTCCTGCCCCTCTCTCTGGGCAGAGGGCCTGAGAGCTGGCTGAGGGCAGCCTCCTAGGCTCATCCGTCACACCACTACCCTTGAAGGTCACGCTGCTCCAAGGCCCAAGGGAACCCTGCTGATGACCATCCTCGCAGGAAGCCAGCACCCTGCCTGCTCCCCTCCCACCCAGTCATGCAGAAAGACTTCCCTGGTAAGTGTGGAGGTTCCCTGGTCCCAGCCCCGTCCAGTTACCTGTCAGGGCCTTGGTGTTGGCCTTCTTGCTGTCCCGGCTCCCCTTCTTAGCCCACACCTGGACCGCGTACTCCACGCCCAGCCTCAGGCCCGTGAGCACGGTGCTGCTCCGCTCCTTGCCCACCGGCACCTCCTTGCTCTCGCCGTCGGCCGAGGTATAGCGCACCACATACCTGTCGATGTTGGCCCGCACCGGCTCCCAGGACACGGTGGCCGTGTTCTCTGTCACCCAGTTGGTCACCAGGTTTTTGGGGCTGTCGATTTCTTTTTTAAAAGATTTAGACAAAACTGGACTTCAGAACCAAGACAGGGCATCCGTACACCCAATCACTCTCCACTCCGGTCATGGTGAGGAATGGTATTAACCCACTTAAAACAGGTATAAGAGGCCCCCCGGGCAATGCAGGACAAACCACTGGGCATGCAAAGGAATCAGACCTTCACCACGGTTATCAATAGAGGAGCCTCCTGTTTACACAAAAGTAATCAAAGTCTCCCCGAGCCACAAGCTAAGCACCCAAGGCTGCTATTGCAACAATCTCTCTCCTGACTCCCATGGTTCCTAGTTTGCTTTTTTCTTTTTGATTTTTTTTTTTTTTGACAGATAGAGTGGATAGTGAGAGAGAGAGACAGAGAGAAAGGTCTTCCTTTGCCATTGGTTCACCCTCCAATGGCCACTGTGGCCGGCACACTGCCGCCGGCGCACTGCGCTGATCCGATGGCAGGAGCCAGGTGCTTCTCCTGGTCTCCCATACAAATGCAGGACCCAAGCACTTGGGCCATCCTCCACTGCACTCCCGGGCCACAGCAGAGAGCTGGACTGGAAGAGGGGCAACCAGGACAGAATCCGGCACCCCAATCGGGACTAGAACCCGGTGTGCCGGCACCGCAAGATGGAGGATTAGCCTATTGAGCCATGGCGCCGGCCTTAATTTCTTATATATCCACTCAATTGTAATTTTTGCTTATGACATTCATATGATCTGACCTTTGCCAAATACCCCATTGTCACCCCATGGTGACTCTTTTTGACACAATTTGTGATCCTATCTTGTTTTCTGATATATGAAAGATGTTCTTAAAAAAATTTTTTCAGCTGGTGCCACAGCTTACTCGGCTAATCTTCTGCCTGTGGCGCCAGCACTCCGGGTTCTAGTCCCAGTTGGGGCGCTGGATTCTGTCCCGGTTGCCCCTCTTCCAGTCCAGTTCTCTGCTGTGTCCTGGAAAGCAGAAGATGGCCCAAGTCCTTGGGTCTCTGCATCCACTTGGGAGACCCAGAGGAGGCTCCTGGCTCCTGGCTTCGGATCGGCACGGTGTGCCAGCCGTAGCAGCCATTGTGGGGCGAACCAACGAAAAAGGAAGTCCTTTCTCTCTGTTTCTCTCTCTCTCTCTCAATGTCCACTCTGCCTGTCCAAAAAAAAAAATGTTTTTTTAAATATATTTACTCGTTTGAAAGGCGCAGTTAGCGAGAGAGTGGGAGAGACAGAGAGATCTTCCATCTGCTAGTTCACTCCCCAGATGGCCATATCGGCCAGGGCTAGACCAGGCAGAAGCCAGGAGCTTCATCTAGGTCTCCCATATGGGACAGGAGCCCAAGGACTTGGCCCATCTTCTGCTGCTTTCCCAAGACTATTAGCAGGAAGTTGGATCAGAAGTAGAGCAGCAAGGACTGGAACCTGCGCCCATAAAGGATGCTGGCACTGCAGATAGTAGTTTAACCTACTACATCCCAGTGAGCCTCCTCTTCTTACCCTCTTGTCCCAAACTTGAAATCAAACTTTCTTCAAGAAGTCCTAGCTCCTCTTAGTAGAAAGAGACCAGAGTCAGAGATGTTCATTGCTAATGGGTTTCCACTGCTTATAGTTCTCTCAGTAGACAAAGCTAGAAATACGTGGTTTTTAAAATAAGAAATCATAAATCATCAATAGATGCAGAAGAAATTTGATAAAATCCAGTATCTATTTGTAATTAAAAAAATAAAAACTCAACCAACTAGAAAGAGAAATTCCTTTACCTGATAAAAAAAACTATCTGAAAAAATCCATAGCCAGGGCCCAGCACTGTGGCTATCAGGTAAAGCCACCTCCTGCACTGTTGGCATCCCATAAGAGTGCCAGTTCAAGTCCCAGCTGCTCTACTTCCAGTCCAGCTCTCTGCTTTGGCCTGGGAAAGCAGTGGAAGATGGCCTAAGTCCTTGGGCCCCTGTACCCATGTAGGAGACCCAGAAGAGACTCCCAGCCTCAGATCAGCCCAGTTCTGGCCATGTTGGCCATTTAGAGAGTGAACCAATGATGGAACAGCTTTCTCTCAAGCTCTTCCTCTCTCTACCTGTAACTCTGCCTCTCAAATAAATGAAACTTTAAAAAAAAAAAAAAACTACAGCTAACATCACACTTAATGAAAAATATATTCAAGGCTTTCCCATTGAAATCAAGAACAAAGAGAAAATAAATATACATTCTCATCATTTCTGTTCAGTGTTGCACCTGCAACTCTAGCCAATTTGGCAACAAAAACAAATAAAAGATTGAAAATCAAGAAATAAAACTGTCTTTATTTATAAATGCTATGAATATTATGTATGGAAAATCCTAAGGAATTCTGTGAAAAAACTGCTAAAATAGACACATTCTGCAAGGTAGCAGGATACAGGAGCAATATGTAAAATCCATTGTATTTCTATAAACTAGCATCAGTCTGAAAATGAAATTAAGAAAACAATTCCATTCTCAATAGCATCAAGAATTTAAAAAAACTTAGAAATAAATTTAATAAAAAAGTAGAGCTTGTACACTAACATCTGTAAAATACTATTCAAAGATTTAAATCAATGGAAAGACATCCCATGATCAGAGATTGGAAGACTTAATGTCATTATCATAACACTCCCCAAATTGGTCTACAAATTCAACACAATCACCATCAAAATCTCAGCTAATTTTTTTGACAAGCTAATCCTAAAATTCTTATGGAAATGCAATACACCCAGAACAGCCAATCTTTGAAAAAAAAAATTCATTCTATTTCCAATTAAAATTTAATACTACCAAGTCCTTAATTACTCAATTTTATATCTACTTTACACTAAAAATCTTGGTTCCTATCATTGACATAAGTACATGTGTTTTATCTTATAAACAGTGGCAAAATACCAAAACCAATATAATGAATAACAAAATGACTTCATGTGATTTTTTTTAAGATTTTTTTCCTGCTTCTTTTTTTTTCTTTTTTTTTTTGTATAGAGACCATTAGGATGTACAATCAAAATATGATGATTTGGGGGTGGGAACTTTGCCTTGTAGTTGTCAGTTACGATGCCTGCATTCCCTGTGAGAGGGCCTGGGTTCAGCTCCCAGTTCCAGCTCCCAGTTCCAGCTTCCTACCACTGCAGAGTCTAGAAGACAGCAGGCAGTGGCTCTCATAGTTGGGTCCCTGTCTGGAAGATCCAGATTGAGTTCTCAACTCCTGGCTCAGGCTCAGCCCAGTACTGGCCACTGCAGGCACTGTAGAGTAAGCCAGTAGAGGGGTCTCCAAATCTCTCTGCCTTTCTCTGAACAAAACATGAATTTAAAAAAATTTTTATAAAATGTGATTTAAAGATATTGAAAACAATTTCTCTGTGGTTGTCCCATGAACATAGGTTCATTTATTTTTAATGTTTAAGTATTGCTTTGCTTTTTCCTTTAAAAAAAAAAACTCAGTTCATTTGTTTGAAAGAGAGAGAGCTCTTCCATCCCAAATGGCCACAACAGCCCAGGGTGAACCAGACTGAAGCTAGCAGTGGTGTGGCAGGGGCTCAGTTACTTCAGTCACGCTCTGCTGTTTCCCAGCACACTAGAAGGGAGCTGGACCAGAAGCGGAGCAGCCAGAACTAGAATCAGCACTCCGGTATAGATGGGGGCGGCTTAACCCACTCCAACTCCTTTTGATCTTTTGTTTCAATTATATAAAACACAATTCTAAATTATAAACAAGGAACACTTGGGCAATTGTTAACTTCTAATCCTAACCTCTCTATCCGGTTAGTACTTCCCCCCAAAAGTAAACAAACATTACTTTTGGAAGTTTCTTCCCATTGCTTTTTGAAAGCATGAGGAAATATAGCTACACACATAATTTCCTTCATTCCCTACATGACCAGTAGTACCACACGCACCCTGTCCATACCTTGCTCTTCCATGTAAGAGTATATCCTGGAGATCACTCCAGGGGAGTATATAGATCCTTCTCCATGTTTTTATAGCTGCAGTAATAGTAATCCATCTTGCAGGTACACCATAGTTTATGCGACCAGGCCCCTCTGACGGGCATCTGAATTGTTTTTAGTTTTGCCATTATAAACACTGCTGTAATAAGTAACCTTCTGTGTGCTTTTATATTTTTTGCCAATGATTTCTCAGGATAGAATCCTAGAAGTGGGACTGCTGATCAAAGGGTAAATACATCATTTTGCTAAATATTGCTCCCTTCTCCACAGGGACTGCATCATTTGTACTTTTTCACTAATTTGCCTCTTCCATTCTTGTCCACCTTCAATTCATTCTCCCTATCTTATAAAAGGAGTCATATGATCCTGTTTAATCCTTCAGTGGCTTCCTATTGCATTTAGAATAAAATCCAATCTCTTCATAGTATCTGTGAAAACTTAAATGATTACTGCCTCCGTAGCAAGTTAAAATTAGATTTGAGCAACAGAGACCCAAAATAATAATAGCTTAAACTAGAGAATTTACCTCTCAGACAATTCAGTTTGGAGGCCATCCAAGGCTTGCACTGGCATTCAGCTTAAGAAGTCCTCAGGGCACACACTTGTCTCACCCATGCTCTGTGATCTCTAGGACATGACCTTCATCCATGTGACCTAACAGAGTAGCTAGAGTACCAATCATTACATCAATGTTTCAGGCAGCAAACTGGGAAGAGAGAATAGAAGGCACAGGGCATACATGCCTAGAAGCTCTCTATGAGACTTTCATGTTTATCCCAAGGTCAGACCGTATTCATAGGACTATACCTACCCACAAGAAAGGCTGGAAAATATCATCCTTATTCTGGACAGCTAGGTGCCCCCCGGCCAAAAACTGGGAGATAGCAATGCGATAGCAGCAATGCTGCACAACCTCCCACTGTCATCTGTATTAGTCTACGCACCCCCATTCACTATACTCCAACCACGGACTTCCTCGGTTCTGCAAATAAGCCAAATTCTTACCTATCTCAAGGCCTTTGTTCCTGGGCCCGCATTGTGGCATAGCAGGTAAATCCATCATCTGCAATGTCAGCATCCCATATGGGCACCAGTTTGTGTCCCAGCTGCTCCTTTTCCAATACAGCTCCCTGCTCTTGGCCTGGTAAAAGCAACAGAAGATGGCCCAAGTGCTTGGGCCCCTGCCTTCTTGTGAGAGACCCTAATGAGGTTCCTGGCTCCTGGCTTCAGGCTGGCGCAGCCCTGGCTGGTGCAGCCATCTGGAGAGTGAATCAGCAGACAGAAGATCTCTCTCTCGGCCTGTGCCGCAGCTCAATAGGCTAATCCTCTGCCTGCAGCACTGGCACACCAGGTTCTAGTCCCGGTCACTCCTCTTCCTGTCCAGCTCTCTGCTGTGGCCCGGGAGTGCAGTGGAGGATGGCCCACTGACAAGTGCTCCCCCATGGGAGCTCCCCCATGGGAGACCAGGAGAAGCACCTGGCTTTGGATCAGCGCAGTACGCCGGCCACAGTGGCCACTGGAGAGGGTGGCCCCTCTCCAGGGAAGACCTTTCTCTCTCTCTCTCTCTCTCTCTCAGTGTCCACTCTGCCTGTCAAAAAAAAAAAAAAAAGAAGAAGATCTCTCTCTCTCCCCCTGTCTTTCAAATAAATAAAACTTTAAAGAAAAAAAGAAAGGCCTCTGTTCCTGTTTCCCCTGTGTAGCACGGCTTCCCCAGACCCTCACCTGGCTAGTCCCCTCATCATTCAGGCCTCAGCTCAGACCTTCTCTGACTACAGCGTAGAGTAGGCCCCGCCCCAGCACTCCCTTTTCAGATCCCAATGCTTTATTCTTCACACATTTGTCTCTTTGGAAGTATCTTTAGCCCTTCCTTCACTAGGGTATAATTTCTATAGCAAAGGAAGTCTTTTGTCTTCTTTGTCGCTGTATTCCTATTACCCAGCAGCTCTGAGGACACTGCGGAGCTCAGTGTCAAGCAGACAAACAAATGTCTGACTCAGAAGCCCCAGCTTTCCCCTACCTGTGCTGCTTCTAGTGTATCTGAAGCAAGACCCCGATCCAGAACTTACCCTGTGTTTTACAAGGAGTCTATTAATGTTACTTTCTTTCAAACACGATTTTTCTAAAAATTGTTTCTAAACTAAACTAATCTTACAGTAAGAAGAAATCCAGGGCGGGGCAGGGTTGTGGCTGAACAGGTTAATGCCCTGGCCTGAAGCGCCGGCATCCCATATGAGCACCAGTTTGAAACCTGATTGCTCCTCTTCCGATCCAGCTCTCTGCAAGGCCTGGGAAAGCAGTAAAACTCCTTGGGCCCCTGCACCCATGTGGAGACCTGGAAGAAGCTCCTGGCTCCTGGATTTGGATCGGCGCAGCTCTGGCCATTGTGGACAATTGGGGAGTGAACCATCAGATGAAGACCTCTCTCTCTCTCTGACTGCCACTCCTCTCTCTGTGTAACTCTTTCAAGTAAATAAATAAATCTTTAAAAAAAAAAAAAAGAAGAAGAAGAAGAAATCTGAGGCCAATGCTGTGGCACAGTGGGTTAAAGCACTGGCCTGAAGCACCAGCATCCCATATGGGTGCCAGTTCTAGTCCCAGCTGCTCCACTTCCCATCCAGCTCTCTGTTATGGCCTGGGAAAGCAGTAGAGGATGGCCCAAGTCCTTGGGTCCCTGCATCCGCATGGGAGACCCAGAAGAGGCTCCTGTCTTCGGATTGGCACAGCTCCAGCTGTTACGGCCAATTGGGGAGTGAACCAGCGGATGGAAGACCTCTCTCTCTCTCTCTCTGCCTCTCCTCTCTCTGTGTAACTCTGACTTTCAAATAAATAAATAAGCAAGTCTCTTAAGTTGCTCCATCTCACAGTTTTTATATGTAAAATCGAAGAACTGTTTAAAATTCATTTACAGATATTTACCAAATACTCTACAAAAGTAGGGCCATGAAGGTTAAGCAAGATAACTTCTGCCCTCAAAAGGGGCAGAGGCCTTTCAACTCTACAATGTGTGGGGTTCTATATAATTATTGGTTTGGACACTTTGTACTAGAGAAAGGCCTACCACTTCCCACAACGGAGATATTAATTAAAAGGTGTCATTAAGACGCTGATAAACACACTGCTTCATTTTAAAAGTGAATATTTAATTTAACATTGCAGTAGGAATTGAACAGTATTAAAAACAGAAGCACAGTAGTGGCTAAAGAGATGCATATTACTTTTTAGTTTCCTTTTGAGGGGATTTTCATTGCCATTTCTCTCTGTGGTCAAACACCTGCTAGGAAAATGTCTTTAGAAGACACAAATTCTCTGAATGCAAGTCTAAAATGTTTAAAATGTATTAAAGGCTTTGAAGACCCAAATCAGAAATACCCAATATCAGATATACCTCACTTGAATCCTGAAGTTTGACATCATAAACATTTGTAAAAAGATGACAGAACTGCACAACTCAGCATTTCCCTATAGACTGGCACCCTAGTTCATGATCCGTACACGAGCACATGGCTGTGGCTCAGCCATGACGTTCTTTGTTCTAGATTCTTCTTGGCTTCCATCTGAGCAACTTCAAAGCGCTGTGAGGAAAACATAGAAATAGATACCATTTCTCCTGCGTCCCTCTCAGCGTAGTAGCTAGGCACATAGTCATTTAGAAAAGGGTATATAATCCACATCTTACAGTCCATAGAAGACCTCACTCAATCTGAAAAATTGCCAGTTCTGTCAAATATGCCAACACACCAATAAGGTATTTATGACAAATAATCTGTGGAGGAAAAAAAGACATTTAAAATTAGAATAGCATTACAAATAAAATAGACCTTTAAAAAAGAACAGCATTATAACAACACAGTAGTTTGATAATGGAGTGATAAATGTCACAGTGGTCTAATTTCTGGATTTAGGTCGTTAAGCACATGCAATATACTTTCACTTTTGTATCTTCTGTAGTCTTCCTATTTTGTTCTGCAGTACTGGTCTCTTCTCGCCAAAATTTTCTCCTAACATGGCCTCTGGTTTGGAAAGCATGAGTACAGTGTTTAAAGATGATCAATTTCTTGGAACCTAGGAGATGAGTTCAAACCTTGACTCCTCTTTCCAAGCTATCTTACACATGTCACTTAAAATCATCATGGGGGCCAGCATCGTAGGTGGAGTCTTAACCCACTATGCCACAACATGGGCCCCAATAAATACATCTTTTAAAAAATAATATGGGGGGCCGGCACTGTGGCATAGTGGGTAAAGCCGTCGCCTGCAGTGCAGGCATCCCATATGGGTGCCAGTTCGAGTCCCAGTTGCTCCACTTCCAATCCAGCTCTCTGCTATGGCCTGGGAAAGCAAAAGATGGCCCAAGTCCTTGGGCCCCTGCACCCACGTGGGAGACCCAGAAGCTCCTGGCTCCTGGCTTTGGATCGGCACAGCTCTGGCCATTGCAGCCAACTGGGGAGTAAACCAGTGGATGGAAGACCTCTCTCTCTCTCTCTCTCTCTCTTTGCCTCTCCTTCTCTCTCTGTGTAACTCTGAGTTTCAAATAAACAAATAAATCTTTTAAAAAATAAATAAACAATATGAATTGGGGCTGGCATTGTGACATAGCGGGTTAAGCCTCCACCTGCAGTGCCAGCATCCCACATGGGTACCAATTCGAGTCCCAGCTGCTACACTTTCCACCCAACTCCCTGCTAATGCACCTGGGAAAACATCAGAAACCCACGTGGGAGACTCAGAAGAAGCTCCAGGCTCCTGGTTTCAGCCTACCCCAGCCCAGCTGTTAAGGCCACGTGGGGAGTGAACTAGTGGGGAGTGAACCAATGAACTAGACAATGTCTCTCACTCTCTACCTGTGTCTATCTTTCTCTATCCCCTCCTTCTCTCTCTAACTCTAGCTTTCAAATAAATAAAAAATTAGTCTTAAAAAAATAAAACTATCATGGCATCAGTTTCTTTAAGATAAAATGAGATTAAAAACAGCTAAGTAAAGACTACAATCAGGTCTGTTAATTTCCCAACATATTGGCAAGACCACAGGAAGCTTTCACACTGTGGCTATGTATATACTTTCTGTTTATTTGATATTTCTTGTAATAAACAGTTCATGAGAGTAAAACAATGTCTGTATTACCTCTTTCCCAATGGGGATAGAAAATTCTAGAATATAAAGATGACATCATCTTGTTCTATGTTTCTGACTATAATCTTCTTATCTAACATATAAAATCCTCTAATACTCTGATAATTATTTCAACATTTGACAGGAAATAATTTGGAAAGTTACAAAGTTATAAAATAATGCATATTACCAAAGTTTATAGCACATGGTATATAGTGCCCTCCCATTATAAAGCTGCAATAAAACTTTGGTAATTTAGTTATAAAGCACAAAATAAAGTCTCTCTACAGGAGCTGGTGCTGTGGCATAGTGGGTTAAGCCTCTGTCTTCAGCGCTGGCATCCCATATAGGAGCCAGTTCTAGTTCCAGCTGCTCCACTTCTGATCCAGCTCTCTGTTATGGCCTGGGAAAGTCCTTGGGCCCCTGAACCCGCATGGGAGACCCAGAAGAGGCTCCTGGTTCCAGTTCCCTGCTGATGCCCTGGGAGGGCAGTGGAAGATGGCCCTGGTGCTTGGGTCCCTGTGCCCACGTAGGAGACCCAGAAGAAGCTCCTGGCTGCTGGCTCGGTCTGGCCCAGGCCTGGCCAATGCAGCCATTTGGGGAGTGAACCAGCGGATGGAAGATTTCTCTGTCTCTCTCTCTCTGTAACTCTGCCTCTCAAATAAATAAATAAATCTTCTTTTTAAAAAAAGTCTCTCTACTGTCTTAAATTGGCATACATTCAAATGCATCTCTTCTATATGGAAAACACAATCACCATACATGTTGGAAACCCCGTAACAATAAGGAAAAATTACTTAGATTTGTTCAAACTAACCTTTATCTTTCCATCAGTATGTGCTGAAGCTACAGATGTTGAAACACGAACCAATCTTGTGGCTGATAAGTGAATTCTGAAATGTCTATAAAAATGTGAATAAAGACAGTCCATGAATAAGTCAACTTCCTCCTGGGTAACCTCCCCAGGTGTTTTGTGGACACCGTCCCACAAAGCTTTTGCATCCTCTGGATGTATCGCATAAGAAATGTCCAGGCTTTGAGGGCTACAGGGTACAGACCACAGAAACTCAGTAGTAGCCACATAACGGTCCATTTTGCATGCAGTCCACATAGCAGCCATCCAGGAAAGATTAAATGCATTGATTGCTAAAGGACTGAAGTAACAGTCAAAAGTTTTCTGAAACCAAGTTCCGATAATGGCTGTGTTAGACTCTGTTCCATTTGCAAGGAATAAGGGTAAACAGGTGAAATCTTCCGAAACTGTTTCCAGAAGACTATCTCCAAACACACAGCAGAACCAACCGGTCCACAACACCTTCCCTTCTCTGTCCTCAGATGGCAACTGAGATTTTGACAGAATCTACAAAGAAAAGTAAAACAGATTCGTTAGCACTACATATAGTCTTACATCAAAATTAGTACATTAAAAATAAGAAAATCTAATGTATTAGCTTGCCAAAAAGCACAAAAGGAATAAGTTCCCTAATCATTATTAGGGTTTATCAAAATAACTGAGCTTACTGCCAATATTAGTATTTTTTTTTTTTAGATTTATTTATTAACTTGAAAGGCAGAGTTAGAGAGAAAGAGACAGTCCACTGGTTCCCTGCCCAGGTTTAGCAGCAAGAGGCGGGCTTGGACCGGGCTGAAGCAAGAAGCCTGGACTCCTGGCTGGTCTCCCACGTGGGTGACGGGGCCCAAGAAGGCTGGACTCCTGGCTGGTCCCCCACATGGGTGACGGGGCCCACGATGCCTGGACTCCTGGCTGGTCCCCCACATGGGTGAAGGGGCCCAAGAAGCCTGGACTCCTGGCTGGTCTCCCACGTGGGTGATGGGGCCCAAGAAGCCTGGACTCCTGGCTGGTCCCCCGCATGGGTGACGGGGCCCACGAAGCCTGGACTCCTGGCTGGTCCCCCACATGGGTGACGGGGCCCGAGAAGCCTGGACTCCTGGCTGGCCTCCCACATGGGTGACGGGGCCCACGAAGCCTGGACTCCTGGCTGGTCCCCCACATGGGTGACGGGACCCAAGAATCCTGACTCCTGGCTGGTCCCCCACATGGGTGACGGGGCCCACGAAGCCTGGACTCCTGGCTGGTCTCTCACATGGGTGACAGGGCCCAAGAAGCCTGGACTCCTGGCTGGTCCCCCACATGGGTGACGGGGCCTGAGAATCCTGGACTCCTGGCTGGTCCCCGGCATGGGTGACAGGGGCCCGAGAAGCCTGGACTCCTGGCTGGTTTCCCACATGGGTGACAGGCCCGAGAAGCCTGGACTTCTGGCTGGTCCCCCACATGGGTGACAGGGCCCGAGAAGCCTGGACTCCTGGCTGGTCCCCCACATGGGTGACAGGGCCCGAGAATCCTGGACTCCTGGCTGGTCCCCCGCATGGGTGACGGGGCCCCAGAAGCCTGGACTCCTGGCTGGTCCCCCACATGGGTGACAGGGGCCCACGAAGCCTGGACTCCTGGCTGGTCCCCCACATGGGTGACAGGGCCCAAGAAGCCTGGACTCCTGGCTGGTCCCCCACATGGGTGATGGGGCCCACGAAGCCTGGACTCCTGGCTGGTCCCCCACATGGGTGACGGGGCCCCAGAAGCCTGGACTCCTGGCTGGTCCCCCACATGGGTGACGGGGCCCATGAAGCCTGGACTCCTGGCTGGTCCCCCACATGGGTGACAGGGCCTGAGAATCCTGGACTCCTGGCTGGTCCCCCACATGGGTGACGGGGCCCGAGAAGCCTGGACTCCTGGCTGGTCCCCCACATGGGTGACAGGGGCCCACGAAGCCTGGACTCCTGGCTGGTCCCCCACATGGGTGACGGGGCCCGAGAAGCCTGGACTCCTGGCTGGTCCCCCACATGGGTGACAGGGGCCCACGAAGCCTGGACTCCTGGCTGGTCCCCCACATGGGTGACGGGGCCCACGAAGCCTGGACTCCTGGCTGGTCCCCCACATGGGTGACAGGGGCCCACGAAGCCTGGACTCCTGGCTGGTCCCCCACATGGGTGACGGGGCCCACGAAGCCTGGACTCCTGGCTGGTCCCCCACATGGGTGACGGGGCCCGAGAAGCCTGGACTCCTGGCTGGTCCCCCACATGGGTGACGGGGCCCACGAAGCCTGGACTCCTGGCTGGTCCCCCACATGGGTGACGGGGCCCACGAAGCCTGGACTCCTGGCTGGTCCCCCACATGGGTGACGGGGCCCACGAAGCCTGGACTCCTGGCTGGTCTCCCACATGGGTGACAGGGGCCCACGAAGCCTGGACTCCTGGCTGGTCCCCCACATGGGTGACGGGGCCCACGAAGCCTGGACTCCTGGCTGGTCTCTCACATGGGTGACAGGGCCCGAGAAGCCTGGACTCCTGGCTGGTCCCCCACATGGGTGACGGGGTCCGAGAAGCCTGGACTCCTGGCTGGTCCCCCACATGGGTGACGGGGCCTGAGAATCCTGGACTCCTGGCTGGTCCCCCGCATGGGTGACAGGGGCCCACGAAGCCTGGACTCCTGGCTGGTTTCCCACATGGGTGACGGGGCCCGAGAAGCCTGGACTCCTGGCTGGTCCCCCACATGGGTGACAGGGCCCGAGAATCCTGGACTCCTGGCTGGTCCCCCACATGGGTGACGGGGCCCGAGAAGCCTGGACTCCTGGCTGGTCCCCCACATGGGTGACGGGGCCCAAGAAGCCTGGACTCCTGGCTGGCCTCCCACATGGGTGACGGGGCCCACGAAGTCTGGACTCCTGGCTGGTTTCCCACATGGGTGACGGGGCCCACAAAGCCTGGACTCCTGGCTGGTCTCCCACATGGGTGATGGGGCCCAAGGATATGGACCATCTCCAGCTGCCTTTCCAGGCACACAAATAGGGAGCTGGATAGGAAATAGGACAGCCAGGACTCAAACCCCATATGGGATGTCAGTGTTGCAGGCAGCAGTTTAACCTGCCACACCACAATGCCAGCCCCTACTGCCAGTATTCTGAAGATGTGGTATATGTCAACATTTTGGTGCAACCAAAATACAAAATAAGAGTTGCCAAGGTCCATGATGCAGTACAGTGAATTAAGTTGTCTTTTGCAATGCTGACAGCCCATATTGAAACACCGGCTCAAGTCCCAGCTGCTCGGTTTCCAGTCCAGCTCCCTGCTAATTTATCAGGAACGGCAGTGGAGGGTGGCTCAAGTGCTTGAGTCTAGGCTACCCACATGGGAGATTTGGAAGGGGTTCCAGGCTACTGGCTTCAGCCTGGCTCAACCCCTGGCAGTTGCAGCCTATTTGGGGAGAGAACCAGCAGATGGAAGATACTCTCTTCCCTCCCTCCCTCTCTTTCTGTCATTCTGTCTTTCAAACAAATAAATAAATCTTTTTAAAAAATGAGATGCCACTATGGCATAATCAGGTGCTGTATTCTGAAAAAAGAAAATTTCAACTTCATAAGGGACTACAAAAGGTCACCAAATCCAATGAACTTGAACCTTCTATTGAGGAAGACAGTTCTTTCTGGCAACTTAAAATTATTTTTCATATGTTAGGCCTATTCTTTCTAATCTGCTGTTCTATTTTATTCTTTACATAAAACAAATCAAACCTAATCTCTCTTCTACAGGAAGAGTTGCTAAAATATTTGATGGTCTCATATATATTATGAAGTTCAACATCTCCAATTTTTTCAATCATTTGTCCTGTGACATATATCCATGCTCCCTAACTATCCTAGTCACTCTTCTCTCAAATTCCTCTGCATAAGAATAATTTATAAGAGAACATAATTACTTCAGAAAGATTTAATTGTGAGATTATCACTGTTTGGGGCTGGCACAGTGGTGTAGTGGGTTAAGTCACTTCCTACAGACCAGCATCCCAAATGGGCACTGGTTTAATTCCTGGCAGCTCCACTTCTGATCCAGCTCCCTTCTAGCACGCCTGGGAAAGCAGTGAAAGGTGGCTGAAGTCCTTCAGCCCCCACATCCACATCAGAGACCTGGAAGAAGCTCTTGACTCCTGGCTTCAGTCTGGCCTAGCTCCGGCCATTGCGGCTATTTGGGGAGTAAACCAGCGGATGGAAGATCGATCGATCTTTCTCTCTCTCTCTCTCCCTCTCTTGGTAATTCTTTCAAATAAAATAAATAATCTTTGAAAAAATAATCACTATCCTTGACCTAGGTTATACTTCTATGAATGTAACCCCAGATTATAGTTTTCTGGGTTTATAGCTTTATAGAAATTAGCTCCCCATTCATTTTTTCTTTTAATAGGCAAATCTCCCTCAACTTGTATTAAGAAAGTAAACTGACTCCTACTTAAATTTAAATTTCTGGGGTCCTCACTGTGGCGCAGGGGGTTAAGACGACACCTGCAGTGCTGGCATCCCATATGAGCACCAGTGTGAGTCCTGGCTGCTCCACTTCAATCCAGCTCCTTGCTACTGTACTGGGAAGGCAGAGGAAGATGGATCAAGTGTTTTAGGCCCTGCCACATATGTGGGAGACCCAGAAGAAGCTCCAGGCTCATGGCTTTGACCTAGCCCAGCCTCAGCTGTTGTAGCCATCTGTTGTAGCAGACAGAAGATCTCTCTCTCTCTGCCTCTACCTCTTGCTCTGTAATTCTGCCTTTCAAATAAATCAATCTTTAAAAAATAAAATAAAATTTAAATTTCTTTCAATTTGGCCCATTGAGCCATTCCATTCAGATTGTTTAGGATGGGGCCAACACTGGTGCAGCAGGTTAAAGACCCTGCCTGCAGCACCAGCATCCCATATGGGTGCCAGTTCTAGTCTTGGCTGCTCCACTTCCTATCCAACTCCCTGTTGATTTATGTGCTTGGGCCCCTGCACCTACGTGAGAAACCTGGAAGAAGCTCCTGGCTCTGGCTTCAGATCAGCTCAGTTCCTATCATTGCGGCCATTTGGGGAGTGAACCAATGGATGGAAGACCTCTCTCTCTGTCTCTCCCTCTCTCTGTAACTCTTTCAAATAAATAAAATAAATCTTAAAAAAAAAAAAAAAGATTGTTTAGGATCTTTATTTCTACTTGACTATCTCTTCAAATTTTAAATTTGAAAGTCTAATGACAAACATACCTTCCAGATATTCATGAAACTTTTTGTTAAGTATTGACAAGGCTAAGGTTAAGATCACAATCATGTATCAGATCCCTTTAGTGACGAGCATTTACACGGTTAGATTTCCTCTTTTTGCTTAACAGATTATAAAAGACTCTCGATATCTTGAAGCCCAGATGTATTATGTTTATCATACTTTTGTCAGCTATGAGTCGTGTAACTCTGACCAAAAATGAGGTTTAATTTGAAAACTACTGGAATATTGCACTAGGAATTCAAGAGGTCACTTCCAATCCTCACAAGACCATTTGCATAACTAAAGACATGCAAGTAACAAAACTTCTGTGAGCATCAGCTGCTTCCCTTGGCAAACAGTACTAATTATCTCCCCAGTATCCATTTTTCTGTCTGCTATAAAACAGTCCCTTTACTTGAAGTAGCAAAGTACCCACTAAAAAATTTCTTTTAAAGATTTATTTATTTGAAAGGCAGAGTTACAGACAGAGAGACAGAGAGAGAGGGATCCTCCACCCACTGGTTCACTCCCCAAATGGCCACAACAGGCCAAGTCTGGGCCAGATTGAAGCCAGGAGCCAGGAGCTCCTTCCAGGTCTCCCACATGGGTGCAGAGGCCCAAGCACTTGGACCATCTTCAACTGCTTTCCCAGGCCATTAGCAGAGAGCTGAATCAGAAGAGGAGCTGCCAGGACACAAACTGGTGCCCATATGGGATGCCAGCACCACAGGCAGAAGCTTAGCCTACTACATACACCACAGCATCAGCCCCAAAAAGCAAATTTGTCTGGCCTCCCTTCCAAGCAGGATGCACACAGGTGCTGGGTCTCAGCAATATTTAGTCTGTGTCAGACAGCCTGTTTGTCCTTCCTGCCTGGGGCCAAGCATCCTGTTTACAGCCCCAAAGCCATCTTCTACACACAGCGGCTTTATGGGTGAAGCCATGCTCTAAGCCCCCAGATTGTCAGTGATTTACTTCATCAAGCACCATACCAGCCTGGAACGCCTTACCTCATTTTTTTTCTTTTTTGTAAGACTAATAAACCTCTATCTCCTGTCCTAAGGCTTTCTGCTACATTCCGCTGCATCTCACCCTACTGTAAGATCGCCAATCCACGGCCTGCACCAGCAGTCGGCCAGGGTTTCTTTCAACGGCTGGACAGTAACTATTTTAGGCTTTGCTGGTCATAGGATCTTTGTCCCACTACTCAACGCTGCTGTTGTAGCCCAAAATAGTCACAAACAACACAAAAGTAGATGAAAAGGGCTATGTTCCAATTATCCCTTATTTACAAGAAAAAACAGCAGGTAACATCTGGCCTTGTAAGCCATAGTTTACCAGTCTCTGATCTATATAAACAAGCAAAAAAATAGGTTTTCAACTGCGTGAGACTTTAACTTCCTTATCAGTGACTAAGATTAGTTAACTGAGAAGACACAGAAGCAACAGGCATGAGTAGCATATAAAATAAATCCACTAAATCAACTGAAAGACAGTCGTATCACCTTTATACACTACTCATGAGAAAGAATGTCAAACACTACTACATTTCTGAGAGTCACCTGGCATAACATATCACAATAACTAAAGATATGCTATTTTTTACTACAATTATACTTTTAGGAAATTAATTTTAATAAAAACCATAGAATTATACAGATGCATCTTCAAAATGTTTGATTTCTAAAGGCAAATATTAATTAGTGAAATTAATTACAAATATTAACGAGTGAAAATGCTATAATGTGAAAATAATAAGCAGTATAAGCATGATTTTAAAACCATATAGATGGGGCCAGTGCTGTGGTGTAGCAGGTAAAGCCACCTCCTGCAGTGCCAGCATCCCATATGGACACCAGGTCAAGTTTCAGCTATTCCACTTCCAATCCAGCTCTCTGCTTTGACCTGGGAAGGCAGTAGAAGATGGCTCAAGCCCTTGGGCCCCTGCTCCCGCGTGGGAGACCCGGAGGAAATTTCTGGCTCCTGGCTTTGGACAGGCACATCTCTGGCCATTGAGGCCATCTGGGGAGTGAACCAGCGGATGGAAGACCTCTCTCTCTGTCTCTGTGCCTCTCCTTCTCTCTGTGTGTAACTCTTTCAAATAAATAAATAAATCTTTAAAAAAAAAAAGACTGTATAGATACTCAGATGTGCATTAACATGTTAAAACTGATTTTTTTTAACTTTGTACTTTTATGTATTTTCTAAATTTCCTAAAATAAACAAAATTTTAGACACAGACTCACACATTTCCTATACATATAGGAAAAAGATTTTTAGATTGGCTATATCAAAATTTGGTTAAACATAACTTAGAACAGGTTAAAATAACAACTTGGGAATTTAAAAAAAGTAAGAAAATACCACAACAAATTCCAAACCATGAAACTGCAGCTTCTTTTCCCCAAGGAAGCAAATTACTGCTTATATACTATACCTGGACAAGAACTGCTTCCGGGTCCCTTTGCGTTCCTTTCATTCCTAGGAGAGTAGAGAAAATCACTTTGATGTTGAAGTCTTCTCCTATTTCCACAGCAAGTCCTTTTTGCTTTTCAGCAGTAATAAATGCACTCAGAAGTCTAGAGTACTCCTTGAGATTAGTATAGGAAAATTTGTATAGGGGAGTTAAACTATATAAAGTCCACTGTTTATGCAGTAGGAATGCAACCTTTTGAGGATCAACATCTTCCTAAAAAAAAATCAAGACAAAAGAGGTTTAACAATTAGGAAATATTAGTAAGAATTCCATTATCGTATTTTGTGTGTCTAACACAAATCTATTACTGCAGACCTGATTTTTTTTTTTAATTTATTTATGTCTTTGAAAGGCAGAGTGACAGAGAGAGCAACATCTTCCATCTGCTGGTTCACTCCCCGAATGGCCACAACGGCCAGAGATGGACAATTCAAAGCCAATAGCTTCTTCCGGGTCTCCCATGTGGGTGCAGGGGCACAAGCATTTGGGCCATCTTCCACTGCTTTCCCAGGCCACAGCAGAGAGCTGGATTGGAAAAGGAGCACCTGGGACTCCAACTGGTGCCCATATGGGATGCTGGTGCCGCAGGTGGAGGCGTAGCCCACTCTGCTACCACGCCGGCCCAAGGACCTGATCTTTGCACTCCAGCCAGACTGGAGCTTACAGGGCATTTTGCAGGTCCTTGAACAGCCCTTGGCATTTGTTGTCCCTTCCCTGTGCAACACTCTTCCCCAGGAGCTCCCACGGCATGTTCCTTCACTCCACGCATGTCTTTGCCCCAATATCATCCAAGAAGCTACCTGATTTAAAGTAGCACCTGCACCCACTCCAACTTTGTCACTCTGAATCTCTCCTACCCTATTTTTCTTCATAACGTGCTTTCTCTAAAGATTAATTTATCTGCTTAAAAGCCATACTTACAGAGAGAGGGAGAGGAACCGGCATTGTGGCATAGCAGGTAAAGCTGCTACCTGCAGTGCCAGCATCCCACATGGGCACCGGTTCAAGTTTCGGCTGCTCCACTTCCGATCCAGCTCCCTGCTATAGCCTGGGAAAGCAGTAGAAGATGGCGCTAGTCCTTGAGCCCCTGCACCCGCGTGGGAGACCTGGAAGAAGCTCCTGGCTCCTGGCTATGGATCAGCACAGCTCCGGCTGTTGCGGTCAACTGGGGAGTGAACCAGCTGATGGAAGATCTCTCTTTCTCTCTCTCTCTCTCTGCCTCTCCTTCTCTCTAACTCTAACTTTAAAATAAATAAATAAATCTTAAAAAAAAAGAAATTTCAAGTTATAAATTTTATAAATGCAAGTCGAAGGGTTGGCATTGTGGCATAATAAGTAAAGCCACCACCTGGGATGCTGGTATCCTATGTAAGCACCAGTTCATGTCCCAGCTGCTCCACTTCCAATCCAGCTCCCTGCTAATGGCCTGAAAAAAAGCAGAAGACGGACCAGGTGTTTGGGCCCCTACCACCTATCTAGGACACCTAGATGAAGCTCCTGACTCCTGGTTTCAGCCTGACCCAGCCCTGGTCTTTGCAGCCATCTGGGGAGCAAACCAATAGATGAAAGATCTCTCTCTCTCTCTCACTGTAACTCTGACTTTCAAAATAAATAACTAAATCTTTAAAAAAAAAAAAAAAAAAAAAAGAAAAGTTGAGCACCCCTAATCTGAAAATCCCAAATCTGAAATTTTTTGACATGGTATCACAAGTGAAAAATTTAACACCTGACCTCATGTGATTAGGTATAGCCAAAATGACGTGTAGGGGGCAGTGTTGTGGTGTAGTGGTAAAGCCACTGCCTGCAGTGCCAGCATCCCATATGGGCATGAGCTCATGTTCCAGCTGTTCCACTTCTGATCCAGCTCCCTAATAATACACCTAGGAAAGCAGCAGCAGATGACCAAGGTACTTGGGCCCCTACAACCATGTGGGAGACCCCAGTGGAAAGAAGGGGCCATCAGCTGGAGCCACAGCTCAATAGGCTAATCCTCCACCTGTGGCACCAGCACCCGGGGTTCTAGTCCTGGTCAGGGCGCCGGATTCTGTCCCGGTTGCCCCTCTTCCAGTCCAGCTCTCTGCTGTGGCCCAAAAGTGCAGTGGAAGACGGCCCAAATGCTTGGGCCCTGCACCCGCATGCGAGACCAGGAGAAACACCTGTCTCCTGGCTTTGGATCAGCGCAGTGCGCCGGCCGCAGTAGCCATTGGAGGGTGAACCAACGGTAAAGGAAGACCTTTCTCTCTCTGTCTCTCTCTCTCACTGTCCACTCTGCCTGTAAAAAAAAAAATAAAATAAAAATAAATAAAAAAATAAAAAAGAAAGAAAGAAAGAAAGAAGGGGCCATCAAAGAAGGATGTACTTTTCTCTGAAGGGAGGAGAGAACTTCCAGTTTGCTTATGGCCTTGGCTAAATAAAGCCGGAATTTGTGAACTCAAAAGGCTTCCATAGCCTTGACAGCTCATGTCAAGAGCCTCAGGTGATTATTGACGTCATAAATAAGAGTGTCAACTGTTAAAACAACAACAGGAGTTACTGTACACTAGCTCCCCATGTAGGACCTCTGTCCTTAATGAGTTGTACTATGAGAATTAACTGTAAAACTTGTCTTCAAACAGTACTTCATACTTTGTGTGTCTGTGTGGGTGTAAACTGTGGAAATCTTAGGTTAGAGTTGGTCTTCTATATATAAAGCTGCTTAAAAATGAATCAATGAAGAATGGGATGGGAAAGGGAGTAGCAGATGGGACAGGAGTGGGGTGGGAGGGTGTGTATGAGGGGAAGAACTGCTGTATTCCTAAAGCTGTACCTATGAAATTTATATTCATTAAATAAAAGCTTTCTTAAAAAAAAGGGAAGGGGGCAGGAAAATAAATCTTTAAAAAAAAAGCAGAAAGAGAAGGATTATACTCTTCAAAAATGTCAATGTTGTAAAATATAAGACATGGTAGGAAAATCACCTCGATTAAAGGAGGTTAAATAACAAAAAAGGTGGTGCTGTAGTGTGAAATTTTTTTAACTGTCTCTCATTTTAGGAGCCAAGAGGTTAAGAAAATTTTAAAATACTACAAATAGTAACAAAAATTGAAACTGTTAATTCACAGTCATTGACTGACAAAGGAACACACAAAAGTATACCTGCAGTTGTGAGCACTGGGGAATTTTCCTTCGGGGCGGAGTTGGGACAAATGAAGTGGCCTGCTTCCTGACGGACTCCAGCCGTCTCTGCAGCGGGGTGGCTCCTAGAAAGTAATCTTTGAGACTGCAGGATGGGTGCTGCCTAGGAGTGGATTCTGGTGCATCATAAGGATCCATGGTCTACATTAAGAGAAAAAAATAAAACACTGAGACGTTAACTCATGCTGACAACATCACAGAGTCCTCTCCCCACTACAAAAGAGTTCTTCCTCTCTGCTTCTCTCCCCCTCCTTGTCCCTAGTTTGGACTTTTCAGCCAAATGTGTTTCTCATTGCCTTTTGTGAACATCTTAGCTACGTTAGTATGCTCAGAACCAAATTCAATTTTTTCCTTCACTCTTCCTTCCAAAAGCTACCTGGTCCATTTTCAAATTCCTGTCAATTTTCTAAGCTCACTTAAACTCATTTAAGTGGTCCCCCGTTGTCATTCTTTAACATTGATCATAATGCACATTCTATTTTTCCCTTTAACACCATCTATTCCCAAAGCTTCTTCCTTAGCCATGTTTTTATTATTACAACCAAAAGTTCTCCACATCAAAAAATAATTCATTCTTCCAAAAAAAGCTCCTAACTAACTTTATGAAGTTACCTGTGCAAAAATCTGCAGTGACAAGGTAAGTCCTAACTCTTCTGTTAGGTACTCTAGGTCTTTATGGCTCAGTGACCAGGTAAGTCCTAACTCTTCTGTTCGGTACTCTAGGTCTTTATGGCTCAGTGACCAGGTAAGTCCTAACTCTTCTGTTCGGTACTCTAAGTCTTTATAGCTCAGTGACCAGGTAAGTCCTAGACTCTTCTGTTCAGTATGCAAGGTCTTTATGGCTCAGTGACCAGGTAAGTCCTAGACTCTTCTGTTCGGTACTCAAGGTCTTTATGGCTCAACATCTCCTCACCCTCCTGAGTCCACTCCCAGGCAAGGACATAATCTCAGGCTTGTCCTCATGCTTTGGTTGTCCACCATATTCCCTAATGGAAGTTAGGGATCAAGATCGTGTTAGAATTTCATCTCTTTTCAAACAAGTGGGGGATAATAACCCTTTCCCACGAAACACCTATGTTACACACTTCTACCTGTACCGGTGGCTCATTCCTGGAAGCAGTGTGAATATGTGTGTGCACAATGAGATCTCATCTCAGGGAGTCTAATGAAACCCCCAGCAATGTTCTCTAAGAGCTCTGGAGATAGGCCAGCACACAGGACCCTCCGCAATCATTTTGCCCCTGTTCACATCCTTCACTGTACCACTTGTTGGTGTGTTGTTCTTGTCTCCCCTACAAGACCAAGCTTCTCTGACTGAATCCATGTTGGTGTATCTCATATCATTACCTAACCCAATGCTGAGTGTCCTTTAATTGTTAAACAACTATTAGTTCAACGAAATGAAGTATTTCATAGAGCTCCAAAGTTAAAATATAGTTTTCATCAAAAGGAATTATTTTAAAAATATAATAATTATTCCAAACTACTCTGCAGGTACTCTTTTTTAAAAAAGTTTCTAAGCAAAAGTTACTTTGCGGGGCTGGCATTGTGGCATAACAAGTAAAACCATCACCTGCGACGCTGGCATCCCAGATGGTCTCTGGTTCATATCCCAGCTACTCAGCTTCCAATTCAACTCCCTACTAATGTCCTGGGAAAAGCAGGAAAATATGGCCCAAGTGTTTGGGCCTCTGACACACATGTGAGAGACCCGGATAAAGCTGCTGACTCCTTACTTCAGCCTGGCCCAGTGTTGGCCATTGCAGACATCTGGGAAGTAAACCAGCAGATGGAAGATCTGTGTGTGTGTGTGTGTGTGTGTGTGTGTGTATGTGTATCTCCATATCCCTAACCCTTTCCAAAAAGTTACTTTTGTTACTATATTTAAAGAGCATCCCCCTCCCCAGTTGAGTTCTTCAATTTTAATAGGCAAGGGACTGGTGCTGTGGTGCAGTGTGTTAACACCCTGGCCTGAAGCGCCAGCATCCCATATGGGCACCAGTTTGAGACCTGGCTGCTCCACTTCCAATCCAGCTCTCTGCTATGGCCTGGGAAAGCAGTAGAAGATGGCCCAAGTGCTTGTGTCCCTGCACCTGCGTGGGAGACCTGGAGGAAGCTCCTGGCTCCTGGCTTCAGATCAGCCCAGCTCTGGCTGTTGCAATTAATTGGGGAGTGAACCATCGGATGCAAGATCTCTCTCTCTCTCTCTCTGCCTCTCCTCTCTCTGTGTAACTCTGATTTTCAAATAAATAAATAAATCTTTAAAAAAATTCTAATAGGCATATAAAAATTGTGTATATTTATGGGATACTATTCAAGTACCATTTTAAATTTCAATATGTGACACTAGGATTCCCTTTACAGCATGCACTGAACTCCATAAATTAAATACATAGTCCTCAGGACCGGCACTGTGGCGTAGAGAGTAAAGCCGCCGCCCATAGTGCCGGCATCCTATTTGGGTTCTGGTTTGAGTCCCGGCTGTTCCACTTCCAATCCAGCTCTCTGCTGTGGCCTGGGAAAACAGTGGAAGATGGCCCAAGTCCTTGGGTCCCTGCACCAGCTTGGGAGACTCGGAGGAAGCTCCTGGCTCCTGGCTTCAGATCGGTGTAGCTCCAGCCATTGCAGCCAACTGGGGAGTGAAGCAGCAATGGAGGACCTCTCTCTCTCTCTCTCTCTCTGCCTCTCCTTCTCTCTCTCTGTAACTTTCAAATACATAAATCTTAAAAAAAAAAAAAACATAGTCCTCTCAGAGCTCAGATAATGCCCACAGCAGGATCATATATAACATGATTTAACTGTTTGTTCATCTACTTGAAAGGCAAAGCTGGGGTTGGGGGTGCAGGGAGGCACAGAAAGAGGGAAGGAGAGAGACTGTCTATCCTCCAGTCAAAGGTCCAAAACAGCTAGGACTGGGCCAAGCCAAAGCCAGGAATCCAGAACTCAATCGGGGTTTCCCACAGGGGTGGCAGGAGCCCAAGCACTTGCGCCATCATCTGCTGCCTCCCAGGAAGCATTCGCAGGAAGCTGGATCAGAAGCAGAGCAGGGACCAGCATTGTGGCACAGTGGGTTAAGGAGCCACCTATGATGTTGGTATTCCATGTGAGCACTGGTTCCCAGCTGCTCCACCTCTGACCCAGCTCCCTGTGAATGCACCTGGAAAAGCAGCGGACGATGACCCAAGAACTTGGGCCCCTGCACCCATGTGGGAGACCCAGATGACGTTTAGCTGCTGCAGTCATTTGGACAGTGAACAAAAAGGTGGAAGATGTGTCTCTGTAGCTCCCTCTCTCTCTGTAACTCTGCCTTTCAAATAAATAAAGGGGGAGGAGGAGGAGGGAAGAAGATGGAGGAGGAGAAGGGAAAGGGGGAAGGGGAGGGGGAAGGGAGGAGGGGAAGAGGAAGAGGAGAAGAAAGCAAATAAGTCATAAGTTGTGGCTTAAATCCCACTCCCACCCCCACACACTGTCTACCCTATACCAATAATTTAAAAAGTGGCTGCTCTAAAGCAGTCTAGCTTTAAATGTGCACTGAATTATCTATTTGAAAGGGAATCTTAATCAGTCCCATTAACAGACAATGCTTCTTTCAAACGTGTAACTTGGGCAATAATAACTAACATTTACGGAGCATTCATCATGTTCCAGGACTCCTAATCCTCAACCCCATTAGTGAGTGGGTTACTGTGTTCCCAGGTGACAGAAAAGCTGAATAACTTGCCAAAGTCACACAGTAAGACAGCCAAAGAACAAGAATGTCAACCCAGGAAGTCTGCTCTGGAAAGAGTGCTCTTATCTACTTCTTTCACACTACATTTCAAATGTGGGTCAACATCAAGGCAAAATAAGCCCTGCTAAGCTTAATTCCTTGGGGGCTGGTGCTGTAACATAGTGGTAAAGCCATCACGTACAGTGCCGGCATCCATATGAGTGCCGGTTCGAGTGCCGGCTGCTCCACTTCTCGTCCAGCTCTCTGCTATGGCCTGGGAAAGCAGTGGAGGATGGCCTGAGTCCTTGAGCCCCTGTACCTGCGTGGGAGACCTGCAGGAAGCTCGTGGTTCCTGGCTTCAGATTGGCCCAGCTCCATCTGGGGAGTGAGCCAGTGGATGGAAGACCTCTGTCTCTCTGTAACTCTGCCTTTCAAATAAATGAATGAATCTTTAAAAAACAAAATAAAACAAAACAAAACAAAAAATCCAACTTGATTCTTTAAGAGAGATGTTACAAATTACAAAAATATTTTAAAGTCTATCTAAGCAATAAATTTATGTAAGAAAAAAGACTATCAGCATTGAGAGAGGGGGCTGGTTTCCAGAAAATGTTCAACTTGAGCATGTAGCATTAAGGTAATGTGAAACAGCCCAATCAGTGCATTAAAGATTAACAAATGACATATAGTCATTTCAGCTTCTCACTGCACACTCACGGATGTGTAACTCTGCTTAGCTCAGAAAAAGAGAGGTTACAACTATATCCTGACCCAAGACATTACTGCCCCAAAGTTCCTCCTTCCAACTGTGAGGAAAGAGACTCTCCCACTGCTGTCTAAAGCTACTGCGTGTATCAATATTCTGATCTCCAACCAGTGGACATCTCCCCCGGACTGGAACCACTCCTACGTTCATTTAAAATTTCTACCATCGCTAATCTCTCCTCCGAAGGAGCCTGTTTTCCCACTGCCAAACATCCCCTCGTATTCCTAACACTAAAACATGTTTCTTTCAATCCAATTCACGTCCTTCTTTCAGGGAGCAAGCCCTGGAAACGGGTGTACGCCCACTGCTTCCACTAAGAAGTATGTTAGAAGTCTTCAGCAAGCCCTCAGCTACAAGGAAATTGTACTCTTGAAGATAACCGACGTTTTGCCAAAGCCACGGCCAAATGCGTGGTTCGCCAGGTCTGCTCAGCGACTCGTCTACACTTTCTCATCAGGTCTGTCCGCGGCTCCTCCCCGAGCCACCTGCTGCTACCTGGTAGGTTCTGACACCGCATCTCCGGGCGATCCTCCTCCCTCCCTGTTCCACACAGTTCCTGCCGCGGCCTTTTCTCCTCCACGCCCCCAAAGTGGGTGCTCCCCCGACTCTGAAATCCTGCACTCTACAGTGGCTGCCAAATCTCCTCTTTGGGCCTTGACGCCTGCACCCCGGTCCTGCACGCACTCACCCCGGACCGGGGACCCTCCACTCCCTCGGGTCTCACCATCTCTCTCCCGGTTCGCAGGCTGCATCTGCTCAAGCGCAGCTCTCCAGAATCCACGGAGCGAGCGAGCTGTCCCGCCGACTCCTCTTGCACTGCAGTTCATGACACAGAATTAACACTCGCCTGTTCTCCTGCGGCTAGACCGCGGGGAAGAAAACCTGGACTCACCACTTTCCGCACTGCCAGCTGCACTCCCAGGCCTTCGCCGAGGGCTAGGCACACTGAACACACAGTACTGTAAGATAACGACCGGGCGCCGGGGGACACCGGCAGGGGTCACCGCCTGCCCCGGGGCACCTTACCAGCAGAATGCTGTGTCCACGCCGTCACCCACGCCGGATTCGCCAACCATTCCTCCAGACCAGCCCCGACACTGCGTCGCGCACAGGACGACCTCGGCCCTGCGACTGCACGCTGGCGAGGCCTGTTACCCTGCCGCAGCCACGCAGCTCGCGGAGTGGACAGTGGGCAGTGGGTCCCCACTCGCCCCTCTCCACCTAAGCTCAGGGTTCCTAGAGCGCTGAGGGCCGGCTCTGAAATCCCGCCTTCGGAAAGCGGCAAATCGGCGCTCAGCCGCCCACGAAGTTTAAAATCCTTTCCCGACTCGCTCTGCGGTCCGACGCAGGAAGCCTCCCTGGCGGCCCGCCGAGTCCACTTCAACGAAACAGCTGAAGTCGCCATTTTAACTGAGGGCAAGGCCCCGCCGTTTCTAACCGCGTGTGGGGGCGGGTCTTCCGCTTTCTACCGCGCGAAGCTGTCCTCTCAAACTTCCGCCCACACTACGCATGGCTTCACCTCCTCTGTTCTGATTGGCTGAATGCTCTCGTCGTCTATCTCGGGCGCTGGCTGGAGGGCGCCAGTGGGTCTCCGCGGTCAATGGGGTGTGTGTTCGGATGCTAAGAGACCCTGGGGTTGCTTACCCTGAGAAGCCCCGAGGTCGGCCCCGTTCTTCTGTAGACTGAGGTCGCGCCTGGCGCCGCTGCGTGGGATCCTGCTCTCCTCCATAGAAGTGCAGAGGGAGGAGAGCTCTTTCCGCTCTCCGCTCCCCGCAAGGCCCCAAGACCTTGTAGATTGTCTGGTTGCTGGACACAGGCCTTACATGTTGGAGAAAGCCGTGGGACTGCTAGGAATCGGCGCGATTTGTGCGTGTTTGCAAGCTGACCTCTGACCGCCGGGCGACGCTGGCAGCGAGGACGCGTGTGGTTCCAGCTTGTACTTCCCGTCTTGGATGCGTCAGCTGTACAGGGGTTTATCCAGACCCGTCGGGTGGGCCGCGCAGCCGGCCTGGGGTTCCCGCTGCAGGAGCCTGGTGCTGAGTTCGCACAGGAGACTTCCAGGTGAAAACAGCAGCACTGGGCGCCGGTCGCCTGCTTCCGTGTTAACCCTGTTTGAACCCAGTTCTCTGTAGAGGCACATCATTCGCTTCTCTGTCTTCATTCCTTATAATGCGAAGTTCTTCCGGTTTGTAAAAAGACTGCACAAGAGCAACCAGCATCACACAAACAGGCTCTTCTGCTGTGGTTGATGCTAAAAGGAAGCCTACTACAAATCCTTCCACACTTCACAGCGCTCTCTCGTCTGCAAGTGGCTGTTTCACACGAGGTTCATTCTAAAGCTAGTGGCTACACCAACAAGCTTTGTAATTCCTAAACCCGCATTTCACTCGAGGAAGAACTGTGCAACATTAAAAACTGGGTTATTAGGATTTAGGTCTGTACAAATGCTAGATAATGCAAAAATTTTAGATTCCCTAACACAAGGCAAAAGTGTACATTCAGATTATTGTTCACTTGGCTTAGGACACATTTGCAGGTAAATTTAGTAGGGGGCGGGTCAAACTGCATACTCTATAAATTTTCTCCATTGAGATATTTACCTAAGATGTGATTTGAGAATGTGTTTTTAAGCAATCTGGAAATGAAAATGTTATATTTTTAATATTGCTTTTAAACTAACACACACACTCTCTCTCTCTAAGAGTTCAGTAGTTTTATTGCTCGGACCAACACATGTGGAGAGTTGCGTTCTTCTCAGGCCAAGAAGTCACCTTGTGTGGATGGATTCAGTACAGAAGGTAAGTTGAGGCACGTGGTTTAAGAGTGGACAGTAGTGTTTTTCCAAGGCTGTTCCAAACTACTAATTTTCAACAATTCAAAAGAATAAGCTTTGCAAATCCTGCAGGTTTATTGGGATTCACCGAATTTTCGGTGTTTGTTTTGAAAGACCCAAGTCGTGTCCTTCTCAGAAAGTACCAGTAACGTCTCTTGCAGGGTGGACTAATGAAGCTTGATCCACCAATGGGCTGAAATGAGCCTGAGCTTACTAAATGTGAAGAGTTCCTGTAACCAGTAATTGGGAATGCACCAGCCTCCTATACACTGGCTGTTCAGTTCTACTGTCCTAGAGGGAAGAAGCTGATTTTATTCTAAATACACATAGAGAAGAGGCCTATAAATGTAGACAGTGTTTTTTTAAGATCAGAGCCCACTGGTTTGATGTGGTTCACCTCTATATTCCAGAACATACCTGAATAATATATTAATGCTAATTGAGGAGATTCAGAATACCTGGATTCTGTGACCTTCCCAAAGGATTTGTCCACGTGGGTGGCTATTTGTCCCATAAATTTGGTGACTTTGTTTTCTGAACCCAATGTGGTAGGAGGCTTTCTGTACTTCTTTCCTGATACTGAGGACAGTTAAAGAAATGTGAATTAAATGCTAAAATGTTGGGATTTCTGGTACCCTTTGATGGTTTCATGTGGAAGTATTAAATTAGTACTTGAAACTCTTCTGTAACACGTTTTAAAAGATGTATTTATTTGAAGGTTAGAGTTACAGAGAGGGAGTGAGAAGTCCTCCATCTGCTGGTTCACTCCCCACAATGACCAGGGCTGGACCAGGCTGAAACCAGGAGCCGGGAGTTTCATCCAGGTCTCCCACGTGGGTGGCAGGGGCCCAAGCATTTGGGCCATCTTCCCAGTCCATTAACAGGATCAGAATTGGAACAGCTGGGACACAAACTGGCGCCCATATGGATGCTAGCATCACAGGTGGTAGTTTTACCCACTACATCACAGAGCTGGGGCTTAGAATATTTTATATTGTATCTTTTTAGAAAGAAAAAAAAACTAGGCTGGCGCCGCGGCTCAATAGTCTAATCCTCCGTCTACGGTGCTGGCACACCAGGTTCTAGTCCCAGTCGGGGTGCCGGATTCTGTCCTGGTTGCTCCTCTTCCAGGCCAGCTCTCTGCTATGGCCCGGGAGTGCAGTAGAGGATGGCCCAAGTGCTTGGGCCCTGCACCCGCATGGGAGACCAGGAGAAGCACCTGGCTCCTGGCTTCGGATCAGCAGGAATCAGCAGGATGCGCTGGCTGCAGCGCGCTGGCCGCAGCGGCCATTGGAGGGTGAACCAACAGCAAAAGGAAGACCTTTCCCTCTCTGTCTGTCTCTCTCTCTCTCTCACTGTCCACTCTGGCTGTCAAAAATAAAAAAGAAAGAAAGAAAGAAAGAAAGAAAGAAAGAAAGAAAGAAAGAAAGAAAGAGAGAGAGAGAAAAACTTACATTGCTCTATAAGGGTACTTTAAAAACTGCCTGGAAAATGGAGGTAAAAGATAAGCTTATTTTAGTGTAAATTTGTTTAAATCTATGCAGTTTTTTCATAAAACAGATTTTCTATGAACTTTTTGAAGACTTCATTTTGAAGATTCATTTTATCTTATTTACTTGAAGAGCAGACAGAAAGATGGAGAGACACAGAGAGAAAGATCTTCCATCCACTGGTTCACTCCCCAGATGGCTGCAATGGCCCAAACTGGACCAGGCAAAGCCAGGAGTCTGGCACTCCCTCCAGGTCTCCCACATGGGGGGCAGGAGCCCAGATACTTGGGTCATCTCCAGCTCTTTCCCAGGCACGTTAGCAGGAATGCTGGATCGGAAGCGGACAGCTGGGACTTGAACCCACATTGTGACACTGGATGCTTGTGTCACAAGCATTAGCTTAACCCACTGTGCCACAGTGCCAGTCCCTAATAAAATTGTCTTGTAAAGTCTTGAGCCATTAAAAATATCTTTTAGTTTGCTTTTTCACTGAGCTGCTTAACGTCAATAAGCTGTATAAATAGCCAGTCAAAATGGAAGGAGAGGACATGTAACAGTTAAGATGCTTACCTACCACTACCATGGCAGAGTGCCTGGGCTCTACTCCTGTCTCTGGCTTCTGTCTCCAGCTTCCGGTCAGTGCAGAACTTGGGAGCAGCAGTGATGGCTCAGGTAACTGGGTTCTTGCCACACAGGAGAGAGACCTGGATTTCATCCCAGCCCTTGGCTCCAGCCCTGGCCATGGTGGGAATGTGGAAAGTGAACCAGTGAATGGGGGCTCACTCTCTCTCTCGTGTGTGCATGCTGTCTTTGCCTCTAAAATTGTTTTTGATTGAAATGAAAATACCCGTTTTCCATTCGTAAGCTACATTAATGATTGCATGAACGTAGCTGATAGAAGTATATATCATTAAAAAGAAACACGATGGGGTGGACATTGTGAGCAAGGTCAGTCTCTGCTTGGGACTCCCACATCCCATCTCAGAGTTCCTGGGGTGGAGTCTACTTCCAATCGAGCTTCTTAATAACGTGCTCCCTGGGAGGTAGCAGGTGGTGACTCCAGTACTGGGGTCCCTGCCACCCATGTGGGAGATGCAGATGGAGTTCCAGGTTCCTGGTTCTGGCTTGGCCCAGCTTTATTTGTTGGGGGCATTTGAAATTTAAACAGTGGATGGAAGATCATTCTCTTTTCACCCTCCTTCTCTTCATCTGTCACTCTGCCTTTTAGATAAATAAGTAGGGCCCCACCATGGCTCACTTGGTTAATCCTCCGCCTGTGGCACCAGCATCCCATGGGGCACCAGGTTCTAGTCCCAGGTGCTCCTCTTCCAGTCCAGTTCTCTGCTGTGGCCTGTGAGGGCAGTGGAGGATGGCCCAAGTGCTTGGGCCCTGCACCCACATGGGAGACCAGGAAGAAGCACCTGGCTCCTGGCTTCAGATCAGCACAGCGCCAGCCGTAGCGGCCATTTGGGGAGTGAACCAATGGAAGGAAGACCTTTGTCTCTGTCTCTCTCTCTCACTGTCTATAACTGTCAAATAAAAATAAATAGATAAGTAAGTAAATGAAAGAAACATGAGCAATTGGATGGGTTTTTGTTACTTTTTTGCTTTCCCTGCTTAAATTTGGCGGGTCAGATTTATTTTTATTTATTTAGGGGACAGAGAGAGCACTCCATATGCTCGTTCACTCCCCAGATGTCCACGATGGCTAAGGCTGGCCAGGACCAGAGGCAGGAGTACAATCCAAGTCTCTCATGTAGGAAGCAAGAGCCCAGTCACTTGAGCCATCGCCAGTCCCTCCCAAAGTCTGCATTGGTGGGCAGCTGGAGTCAGGAGCCAGAGCAGGGAATTGAACCCAGAGCCAAGGTCTGCATTGGTGGGCAGCTGGAGTCAGGCGCCAGAACAGGGAATTGAACCCAGTGCCAAGGTCTGATTGGTGGGCAGCTGGAGTCAGGAGCCAGAGCAGGGAATTGAACCCAGAGCCAAGGTCTGCATTGGTGGGCAGCTGGAGTCAGGAGCCAGAGCAGGGAATTGAACCCAGTGCCAAGGTCTGATTGGTGGGCAGCTGGAGTCAGGAGCCAGAGCAGGGAATTGAACCCAGAGCCAAGGTCTGATTGGTGGGCAGCTGGAGTCAGGAGCCAGAGCAGGGAATTGAACCCAGTGCCAAGGTCTGATTGGTGGGCAGCTGGAGTCAGGAGCCAGAACAGGGAATTGAACCCAGAGCCAAGGTCTGATTGGTGGGCAGCTGGAGTCAGGAGCCAGAACAGGGAATTGAACCCAGGTGCTCCAGTGTGGGGCGAGACACCGCACTGCCAGGCTGAATGCTTTCCTGCATCGCGAGTGTTTCTCCTCAAATGTGTCTTTTTCTTTCTTTCTTTTTTTTCCCATTAATCAGACAAAACATCTTCCTGGTCCTAAGAGATTTCCATGGGCTTGTACAAGTTGTCATTCCCCAGGATGAGGTAATAAAAAGTATATTACTATCACCTAAAATTACCTTTGATGTTATGAGTAAGGTAAGCTAAGTAGTTTAATAAGTGTGTTTAAGGTTTTAAATTCAGAAGTTTATTTTTGAAAACTGAAAACAACCATAAGCAACATGAAGACATGACCAACTTGGAAAAACATACATATAACTCATATCACAGATAGAGGACCAATCTCTCTAATACTAAAAAGACTATTACAAATATAGAAAAAAGATCATTGACCCAGTAGAATTATGAACCCAGAATTTGGACATAAAATTCATAGAAAAGAGAATGTAAGTGGACTGTAGACATGGAAGTGTGCCCAAGAGTACTTACAGTTAGAAAAATGTGACTTAAAAATACATAGAATTGTTAGGGTTTTTTTTTTTTTCTTAAATTGTTAATTATTTGCGAGTCAGAGCTCTCATCTGCTGGTTCACCCTTTACATGTCCGCAAGAGCTAGGGCTGGGCTGGGCCAAAGCTGAGAGCTGGGAACACAATTCAGGCCTCCCACATGGTGTGCAGGAGCCTAGATACTCGACTCGTCATTGCCTGCCTCCAAAGGTCCTAGTAGGGAACTGGAAACTGGAGCCAGCTCTTGAGTCCAGGCACTGCAATAAATGCTAGGCCAAACGCCCACCCCAGAATTGTTTTTTTTTGTTTTTGTTTTTGTTTTTTTTTTGTGACAGCCAGAGTGGGAGAGAGAGAGACAGGGAGAAAGGTCTTCCTTTTTCTGTTGGTTCACCCCCCAAGTGGCCACTGCGGCTGACGCACTGCGCCAATCTGAAGCCAGGAGCCAGGTGCTTCTCCTGGTCTCCCATCCAGGAGCAGGGCCCAAGGACCTGGGCCTTCCGCCACTGCACTCCAGGTCTACAGCAGAGAGCTGGCCTGGAAGAGGAGCAACTGAGACAGGATCCAGCACCCCTACCGGTGCTAGAACCCAGTGTGCCAGCGCCGCAGGTGGAGGATTAGCCTAGTGAGCCGCGGCACCAGCCCAGAATTGTTCTTTTTAACACATTGTGTTTGGGAAAGCAAATGTTTATGCATTCCTGGAGGGAGTACAAATTGACACCAACCATATGGAGAGCAATTTGCAATAACAAAATTATAAATGCATATATCATTTAAACCATTAGTTCTACTTCCAGTAAATTATCGTACACCTAGACTTACGTGGATACAATGACATATATGCATGGATATTTAACTCAGGATTATTTTTATAGAAAATAATTGGGGGAGTAGGTATTGTGGCATAGTAGGTGAAACTGCCACTTGGGGTGCCTGCATCCCATATCAGACTGCTGGGTTGAGTTCTTGCTACTCCACACTTCCGATCCAGCTTCCTGCCAATTTTCCTGGGTACCTGATGGCCCTTGTACCTGGGTTCCTTCTTTACATATGAGAGACCTGGATGGACTTTCTGGCTTCTGGATTCAGCCTGGTCCAGCCCCAGCTATTGTGGGCATTTGGTGAGTGAACCAGCAGATGGAAAATATCTCTTCCATTTCTCTCTCTGTCACTCTTCCTTTCAAATAAATAAATAAATCTTAACAACAAAGATAGAAACAACCTAGATTAGTAGATGCGGTGTCATTCAATAAGAAACTCATTTAAAAAATAATATACATCCTCACAGTGGAGTGTTGTGCTCAACCATAGTAAAAAAGCCCTTGACCTATAGAGGGAGGAAATCCAGTGTATCCTAAGTGAAAAAAAGCAGAGTACAGAGGCGTGTGATGAGCGTTATCATCTGTGTGAGAAAGGGGAAGGAGATGGAGTGTGTAGTCACCTGTGTGTGTAGTGTGTGTGCTTGTATATATCACGCAGTGTCGCTGAGAGGATGCACAAGCATCTGCTAACACTGCTTCCAGGGAAGGGAACCAAGGGCCTTGAGGATGAGGACAGGAGGGAAATGGGGCCAGCCTGTGCGCAGGAGCTTACGCCTGTGCCTGCGGTGCCGGCATCCCAAATGGGCACCAGTTTGAGTCACGGCTGCTCTTCTGATCCAGCTCCCTACTGATGGCCTGGGAAGGCAGTAGAAGATAGCCCAAGTTCTTGGGCCCCTGCACTAGTGTAGAAGAACTGGAAGAAGCTCCTGACTCTAGATCGGACCAGCTCCAGCTGTTGTAGCTATTGGGGAATGACCAGCAGATAGAAAACCTTTCTCTCTGCCTCTCAAATAAATAAATTTCTTTAAAAAAGGAGGAAAACTTTACTTTTTTTGTACTTTTTTTGGTAAAGATGTATTTATTTGAAAGTCAGAGTTACACAGAGAGAGAAGGAGAGGCAGAGAGAGAGAGAGAGGTCTTCCATCCACTGGTTCACTCCCCAGTTGGCCATAAAGACCCGAGCTAGGCCCATCCAAAGCCAGGAGCCAGGAGCTTCTTCCAGATCTCCCACGTGGGTGCAGGGGCCCAAGGACTTGGGACATCTTCTACAGCTTTCCAAGGCCATAGCAGAGAGCTGGATCAGAAGAGGAGCGGCTGGGATATGAACAGTTGCCCATATGGATGCCAGCACTGCAGGTGGTGACACTACCCATTAGACCACAGTGCCAGCTCCTGTTGTGATAATTCTTACAAATGGTTATATGCATGACATACTCAGTTGTTAACTGTTTGAAATAAAGAAAAAACAATGAACTGTCATTCAGGGATCAGGATTCAGAGATGAACACAGCTTATCTTGGGGAACTTCTACTTTGGATTCCAGTATTGCTATTAGATTTAACTGCCCCAAAGACTAATACTGGAGACAGTTGCCTTTAAAATATGTGGACTTTTTTTGCGTTGCTAATAGTTGTTCTCCTTATTTTTCTTTTAGACCAGTTTGTGTACTGGTCTAAACTTCTGCTTAGTAGTTCTACTTGTTATATTATTTGGAGCAAAGGAGATTCGGTCTTTAAGGGCAACCCAGTATTCATTAAGTTGTGAATATTAATGGCAGTTGGTGAAGATTCCTGCAAGTTCATCGGTTTCTCTGAACTCTTTCCCTTCTCATTCTGTAGTCGGCTGCCTCTGTGAAGAAGATTTTGTGTGAAGCCCCTGTGGAATCTGTGGTGCAAGTGTCTGGGACAGTTGTTGCTCGACCTCCAGGACAAGAGAATCCTGTTAGTATATGAGGAGCTGCTCCCTCTGTTTTGTCTGTGTGCATCTTCACTATTTTCGTGGACATTCAGGCCACGCTGAGAACCTGTCAGACGCTAGGTATACACGTTACCTCAATACAAACAAACCTACAGATTCCAGAATCTTTGCTACAAACACAAACCTGCATAAATACGTGCCAAGACGTTTGTTGGTATCTCAGCATATCAGTAATAGATATGCATAAGAATGTCAAAATCATTTACAGACATTTGTGCTTTAGGTGATACATTATAACAACCTAAACAGTTTATGAGGACAGGGTTAGAGGAAACCTTGCACAGTTTACGTAAATAAATGCATGTCTTTTATATAGAAATTGTCTTTATGTACTGATGTACATTACTGATAAAGTGGTTTTTAAAACATGTCTTTTCTCTCTCTCTTTAAGAAAATGCCAACAGGTGAGATTGAAATCAAAGTTAAAATGGCTGAGCTTCTGAATTCCTGCAAGAAACTACCCTTTGAAATTAAGGACTTTGTGAAGGTGCCATCCTCTGTCTTTAATTAAATAGGGTATCTAGAAAATATTGATGACCAGCAAAGTATTTTCAGAGTTTCTTAGAAGTCTAACTTCTACAAAGTTAAGCCTTTTCTTATAGCTGTATCATGAGTTATTCTGTTCTACAATTTAAAAAAAAATATTTACTTGAAAGAGTTACAGGTCAAGAGGGAGGTAGAGAGAGAAAGCTCTTGCATCCTCTGGTTCACTCCCCAAATGGCCGCAATGGCCTGGGCTGAGCCAAGCTGAAGCCAGGAGCTTCATCTGGGTCTCCCACATGGGTGGCAGGGACTCGAGCACTTGGGCCACCTTCCACTGCTTTTCCCAAGCCATTAGCAAAGAGCTGGATCAGACAGGGAACAGCTGGGACAAGAACTGGTGCCTAGATGGGATGCCAGCATCACAAGTGACAGCTTTACCTGCTGTGCCACAATGCCTGTACGAGTTCTACAATATTTTAAATGATTTACTTATTTAAAAGGTAAAGTAACAAGAGAGAGGCAGAAACAGGGACAGAGAGCTTCCATCCACTGGTTGACTCCCCAAATGCCCACAACAGCCAGGCTGAGCCAGTCTGAAGCCAAGAAGTTGGAACTCAACCCAAGTCTCCCAAATGAGTGGCAGGAACCAAAGAACTTGAGCCATGACCTGCTGCCACCCAGAGTGCACATTAGAAGAAACTGGTTTGGAGGCAGAGCTGGGATTCATACCCAGGGACTCCAGTACGGGATGCAGATGTCCCAGATGGCCGCTTCACCACTGCACCAGCACCTGCCCCTTGATGTGCTGTTCTTATACACTTATAGTTCATTAAGCTGTTGCAGTCTCTTTGTTTTTTAGCTTGAAACACAGATCTCCCATCCAGTGGCTCGTTCTTCAAATGCCCACACCACCCAGGTTGGGCTGGTCAAACCCAGGAGCTGGGAACTCAGTCCAGGTCTCCTATGGTGGTGGCAGAGACCTGGCTAAGCCATCACCTGCTGCTTCCCGGGGTGCACACTAGCAGGAGCTGGAATCCAGACTAGACCCACACGTTCTAATATGGAATGCAGGCATCCCAAGTGGCACCTCCTTTTTTTTTTTTTAAAGATTTATTTATTTATTTATTTGAAAGGTAGAGTTACAGAGAGGCAGAGAGAGAGAGAGAGAGAGAGAGAGAGAGAGAGAAAGAGAGAAACTGATCTTCCATCAGCTGGCTCACTCTCCAAATGTCCACAATAGCTGGAGCTGGGCTGATCTGAAGCCAGGAGCCAGGAGCCAGGAGCTTCTTCCAGGTCTCCCACCTGGGTGGCAGGTGGCCCAGCCACTCAGGCCATCTCTCTCTGCAGGCGAAGGATTAACCTACTGTGCCACAGCACCAGCCCGTTGGTTTATCTTTTAAAAGATCTTTGGAATCCATAACGTTTTTTCAAGATTCAACTGTGGGCTTAGATGAATGGAAAACCATTTAGTAATGTAGATAAATTTCAGTCAGTGAAAGGTGATGCTAATAATAATGAATAGTAAAAAAGTGTAAAATCTGTAGTAATAGCAAACTTAGGATGGCTGAATATAGTGTATATACAAATGGCAATGGCATTCCATTAGGTTCCTTAAGATAGAAGCTAAGACAGAGCTGAAGTTTTTGAAAATTCAAACACTAATTTTAAAGATAATATTTTTCTAATATTCAAAAATTTGAATATGCATATCTTTCACTTTGTTTAGAAAACAGAAGCTCTGCGTTTGCAGTATCGCTACTTAGACTTGCGCAGTTTCCAAATGCAGCATAACCTGCGGCTGAGGTCCCAGATGGTCATGAGAATGCGGGAGTACCTCTGCAATCTGCATGGTAAGGGAGGAGCCTCAGTGTTCCCAGAACGCTGGCGTCTCCTCTCTGTCAGTGATTTTATTGTATTCTGGCCTTCAGACACTCTATCTGGAATTCACTCAGTGTTTAGAGCAGTATCTGAAGAGTCCTAGACCATAATTCAGTGACCTGTTCCCTGTTGGGTCACAGATACATCCTTTTAAACATGTTAGTGCCTGTTCCCTGTTGGGCGTATTTCCTGTCACTTCTGAAGGCAGAGTAGCCCTAGGTGTGTCTCTACAAGTCTTCTTAGTTCTTTATTGTGCTTACACATCATTGTGGCAAGCTTGGAAATGTCCTGTGAATTAAACTAAACACCTCGATCAGTCCTGGATTTTTTTTCTTTCTGCTTTATTTATGTTATTTTTGCTACACTAGCAGAGCATGTAGGAAACCAGAATAGTTCAGTAGATAACTCATCAAATATTTAGAATGATTTCATTTAAAAAGTATCAAATTTATGAGCAGAATAAGATTTCATGAGAAGCTTTTAGCTACTTTCTTAGATTTGTAGAAACTAACATCTGTAGAGTTAGTAGCTTATTTCAGCTAAAAGTCCTAATTAAAGAGGAGCCCCATTTGTTGGCCTATAATTATCATATGTTACCAATTCCAAATTCCTATCATAATCTGATGTTTCTGTTTTCTAGGGTTTGTAGATATAGAAACCCCAACGCTGTTTAAGAAGACACTGGGGTATGTATATCCCTTAAATTGGTCTTGGTAGTTATGAAACTGAGCCATTTTGCTTTTATATTCAGTTAGTACACTGTTTTTATTTATTGCTTCATCATATCAAAATAACTAGGTTTCTTTAAAAATAGAGAAAATTATATGTTTCAGTATTTTTAGTCAGAATCCTTTATCTCACATGAGTTTTCTTTCCCTTGTTGTCTAGCAATATGAATCATTAATTAATTGGCTTCTTAAAAACAGATCCCTTGTTCATTAACAGTTGACATTTCTGAGCAATGTTTATCCAAACTGTGGACTCATAAAAGTACTGCTTGATATGGAAAAGCAGTTAGGGATTATTTTAATAGGAAATGATACACAAAATTGAGCCAATAATAAAATTGGGAATTCAGTTCAACAGGCATACATTTAATATCTACTGCTACAAGCAGTTATTTAAAGTCTGTTGTATGCAAGTCTGCAAGTGCTTAGGGACTGACTGCAGAGCTACAGATTATCTCTGCCATAGGAACTGCTCTTCAGTTAAGTCCACCGATGAACTGAAGTGTTAATTCTCTTAGACAATTATACCTTGTTTGTTTTTGTTTTGTTTTTTTTATAATGTCTCTGCTCTCCCTGTCTCTCTTTGAAAGGGTGCCACAGAGTTTATCGTGCCATCCTGGGAGCCTGGGAAGTTTTATTCCCTCCCTCAGAGTCCTCAACAGTTTAAGCAGCTTCTGATGATTGGCGGCTTCGACAGGTGAGCTTGTTTTACACAAGTAGTTGTCAGAAAAAGGAAAAGGAAACGTTGAAATTATCTGATTTCTCAAGAGGAGAGGAGATTAGTGAGTTAAGAGAATACTTATAAAATACTCTGAACATTCGTAGTGATCTTTAGGGAAGATTGTTGTAGTGCCATGTGTACAAAAAGCTCTGTGCTGGAAGATGGAGCCAGGGCCCTTAGAAACTAATGGGTCCTACGCGTGAGCAGTTAGACTCAGAAGGCAGAAGAGAATAGTGAATTACAAAGAACTGTGAAACTGAGCAAATTAGAGATGCATTGAGATTCACAAACTAGATATTAAGAGATTTGAAATTATCTCCCTTGGAAAAAGAGTGCAGAAAGCGTTGTGCACTGACCTTCAAGGGCAGAGCTGCACTGCAGCAGGTGAAGGAGGGTTGCAATGGCAGAGCACAGGCGCAGGGGTGCTCACAGAGCAGTAAGTGTTTGAGTTCGGCTGGAGCAGAAGAATGTGTAAGAAGAAACGGGGACAGCTGTGCCAACTACGTTGTGTGAATATCCCTAGATACCAGTGCATATTTTAAAATAAGTATATGTGATAGTGAGCCTCATGGGTCAGCTGTGTGTCTAGTTAGAGTAAAGCATCATAAGGAACTGTAAATTTTCTTGTCTTTTCAGAATCATTATCAGTTTACTTGCACTGCCATATTCTTTGGAGAAAAGTGCATGTATCTTCCTAGAATCCTAACTCGATTAATACAATTTCAATTGTAGGTATTTTCAAGTTGCTCGATGTTACCGAGATGAAGGTTCAAGACCAGACAGACAGCCCGAGTTTACTCAGGTACTAAGTTAGATTCACTTGTGTTTTCCACATTCAGGCTTACTACCGCCAAGTACTGTCAAGATCAGGACAGCGGTTTATGCACTTTATCTCCTGTTACATTTTATCCATCAGACACTTGATTAAAGGAACCTGCTACTGTCATCCACTGAAGAATGCTACAGAGTCCTTCAGTTTTATTAATTTACTTGTTTATTTACTTTTAATTTGTGCTGCGTTTTGTTATTTTTTTCAATATTAATTAATTTATTTGAAAGGCAGAGTTAGAGAGAGGGAGAGTCAGACAGAGAGAGATCTCCCTCTCTCTTCTGTTTACTGGTTCACTCCCCAAATGACTGTAACAGCCAGGGCTGGGCTAGGCCAGGCTGAACCCATGAACCAGGAGCTTCTTCTGGATCACCCACATGGGTGCAGGGGCCCAAGTATTTGGGTGATCCTTTACTGTTTTCCCAGGTGCATTAGCAGGGAGCTGGATCAGAAATGGAGCAGCTTGGACTTGAACCAGTGCCCATATGGGATGCCAGCATTGCAGATAGTGGCTTAATCTGCTGTGCCATGCCAGCCCCTTTTAAATTTATTTTTGCAGATTAGCAAAGGAATATGATTTATTACCAAAGGAAAAAGTAATAAAACTAAACGCAAGAGAGAATGCAGGCCTGCTCCAGAGTGAGCTGCCTCCTTTACTGTTTTAATGTTCATGAAATGATAAAGTTCTTAAATCTGCTGAATATTAAGAACCAGTAATTCTGTGTATTGCTCTTTATCTTATCTATGGATTTATCAAGGCTATAGGTTTGGTTTCTGTATGAAAATATATTATTCAGTGTAGGCCGGCGCCGCAGCTCAATAGGCTAATCCTCCGCCTGTGATACCGGCACTCCAGGTTCTAGTCCTGGTCAGGGCACTGGATTCTGTCCCGGTTGCCCCTCTTCCAGGCCAGCTCTCTGCTGTGGCCCGGGAGTGCAGTGGAGGATGGCCCAAGTGCTTGGGTCCTGCATTTGTATGGGAGACCAGGAGAAGCACCTGGCTCCTGGCTTTGGATCAGCACGGTGCGTCGGGCACAGCGGCCATTAGAGGGTGAACCAACGGCAAAGGAAGACCTTTCTCTCTGCATCTCTGTCTCTCACTGTCCACTCTGCCTGTCAAAAACATAAAGAAAAAAAAAAAAGAAAAGAAAGTATATTATTCAGTGTATAATAAAGTACAAAAGTCATAGTTAGACACACCTGAGGTTGAATGTGCATTCACTACTTACTAATAGTACACATACAAGGAAATTATTTCACCTCTGTGAGTGAGCCATAAGTTATAGAAACTAAACAAGTATAACGTGTTAGCGCAGTGCCTGACATGAAACATGTACAATAAAGTGTGCTGTCCATGTATTCAGTGTGTGCAGAATCCCATAGAACCTGAAAGCAGAGAAATGTATATGTTATGGCTGTTCAAGTTCATTCCCATATATTATTTTGGTTTCAGATTGACATAGAGATGTCTTTTGTAGACCAGACCGGGATCCAGCAGTTAATCGAGGGTTTGCTCCAGTACTCCTGGCCCAGTGACAGAGGTGCAGTGGCACTTCCCTTTCCTTCTATGACTTTTGCTGAAGCATTGGCCACATATGGAACTGATAAACCGGACACTCACTTTGGAATGAAGGTACTTCACCTGTCTAGGGCTCTGCCCCAAGTAGTGCTGCAATCTTTTAAACCATTTTAAAATTCACAAGTGTTACAACGTGTTGCATCATATTCTTGCTGTTACCTTTGTTGTTGCTATAAAAAGAGAGAATAGAGGCGGGCGCTGTGGCGTAGTAGGCTAAGCCACTGCCTGCAGCACAGGCATATGGACACTGGTTTTTGTCCCAGCTCTCTGCTAATGGCCTGGGAAAGCAGTGGAAAATGACCCAAAGCTTGGGCCCCTGCAGCTGCATCGGGGGACCCGGAAGAAGCTTCTGACTCCTGACTTCGAATAGGCTCAGCACCAGCCATTGTGGCCATTTGGGGAGTGAACCAGTGAATGGAAGATCTCTCTCTGTCTCTCCCTGTATCTCTGTAACTCTGCCTTTCAAATAAATAAATACATCTTAAAAAAAAAATAGGGGCTGGCACTGTGGCGCAGTGGGTTAACACCCTGGTCTGAAGTGCCGGCATCCCATATGGGTGCCGGTTCTAGTCTCAGCTGCTTCAGTTCCAATCCAGCTCTCTGCTGTGGCCTGGGAAAGCAGTGGAGGATGGCCCAAGCCCTTGGGCCCCTGCACTTGCATATGAGACCTGGAAGAAGCTCCTGGCTCCTGGCTTCAGATCGGCACAGCTCTGGTGATTGTGGCCAATTGGGGAGTAAACCATTGGATGGAAGACCTCTCTCTCTCTTTCTGTCTCTCTCTGCCTCTCCTCTCTCTGTGTAACTCTGACTTCCAAATAAATAAAAAGATCTTTAAAAAATAAATAAAGAATAACAGTACTTTAGCGTTCTAATGCTCTTTTTCTATCTGCTATTTTCCAAAGCCAAAGTTTTGTTATAGTACTTACAAACTGTTAAAGCTGTTCTTTCCCTTTCAAAGTTGTTTTTTTTTTTAATTTTTTTCACTAAAATGCTGGGAAGGCAAGGAATTAAGAGTTTTCTTTTCCCTAATGTGTAAAGAGCTCAAACGTGAGAATATTTATTCAGTTTCTTTTTATTTACTTGAGAGGCAGACAGACAAACCTCTGGTCCGCTGCTTGCTCCTCGAATGCCTGCAATGGTGGGGGCTTGGGCCAGGCCCAAGCTGGATGTTGGGGATGGACCCGGGTCTCTTGTGGCTGGAGAAACCCAAGTGCTTGTCTATCACTGCTGTCTCCCCAGGTCTGTGTTACTGGGAAATCAGTCAGCAGTTGAACCTGGGCACTTTGTACCTTAAGCACTAGAGTAAATGCCCACTCTCTATTCAAATTATTAATACCTATCAATATCAATATTTAAGGGTGGAGGTTGAGTAGTTTCATTACCAGGAATCCCATTGTTCCTTCAGAACAGTCTCCCTTGATCTCTATAATGACATTTCTGTATCTCATTACTTAATACAAATTCCTTATAAATTGAATTCTGCCTGGTCTATGAATAATCGGTACTCAATTTTAAAATGAAAAATATGTAATATATACAAAATCATTACCTACCTACATATAGCTACTACCTTCACTCTGTTTCTTTATAATATTGAATAGTGGTTCTTAGGCAGACTGATTGCAGTAAATTCTTCTTTTTAAAGATATATTTATTTATTTGAAAGGCAGAGTTACAGAGACAGAGGGAGAGACAGAGAGAGGTCTTCCATCTGCTGGTTCACTCCTCAAACAGGCACAAAGGTCAGGGCTGGGCCAGGCTGAAGCCAGGAGCCTGGAACTCCATTCAGCTCTCCCATGTGGGTGGCAGGGCCCACCCCAAATGGCAGCAATGGATGGGGTTGGACCAGACCAAAGCCAGGAACCCAGAATTTCATCCAGGTCTCCCATATGGGTGGCAGAGGCTCAAATACTTAGGCCATGCTCTGCTGCTTTCCCAGACGTTAACAGGGAGCTGGACAGGAAGTGGAGCAGCAGGGACTTGAACCAGCGTTCATATGGGATGCCAGCATTGCAGGTGGTGGCACTGTACCACAGCACTAGCCCCTATTCTCTTCTGTTAAACTCTGATTTGTAAATTGTTTTAATATAAAAATGATTTTGGGCTTAGTTAGCCGTTTTTGTCATCCATCTTCCAGATTATAGATATCAGTAATGTGTTTAGAAACACAGAGATTGGATTTCTTCGAGATGCGCTGAGTAAGCCCCAAGGAACTGTCAAAGCCATATGTGTCCCTGAAGGAGCAGTAAGTGAAGCACAATTCTGTTTTCTCTAAATGGATATTTTGGAAGTAAATGTGTTCAGCACTGACACATTTAAACTTCGGGAAGAACAGTCCCTTTAATTAAAACTACGTGTTTTGTGTGAAGTGTAACAGTGCCTCTAAAACTATAATATGAAAACAGTAAAACTTCATTAACATTAGTTTTCTTTCAAAGTCAAAAACTTTTCTCTCTTTTAAGTAATGCTACCAAGTACTACCATACTTCGTGTGGGATATGTTGTTCGGTAATATTTTGAACATAAAATAGTATTCAGTGTTCTCTTTCCAGCCACAGTTTATCCAAAGGCTGTGAATCCCTTATCAGCATAGCCCTAGCATGTTGATTCTTGGTTTTCTGAGAGTTCTGATCTTAATTGCATCAACAACAGGAGGAGAAAAGGAAGGGGTGATAGAAGAGAGAAGGAGAGAAAGCCTAGATCTGAAGTAATGGGATGTGTCTGTTTTTTGCAGCTACTATACCTGCTTTGAGAGTAACTTAATCAGCAGGGTTCCAGTACCATTTTGAGTGAGATTACTGTACTCATCTGTGTACATACGCACACTACTTCATCCAGAATGGGAGTAGGCATGCAACTCATGACCTTTGCTCCATGTCTGTGCTCTGTGGAAAGTAATTTGCTGTCCCTACTCTGCTGTAAACGTAACAGATGTGTGGGGGTAAGCACGGTACAACACACTGCAAATTACTGTTTACCCCTCTGCTCCACCCAGGTCAGCAGAACTGCAGGAGTGTGAATCAATTTCACCTCTTTGTACCTCTCATACATTGTTAAATGCCTCATAAATACAGTCACTATGATAACTATAGTGTCTCACTTAGAAAGACGTTGAGATAGTTTAGAAAAAGATTCAAGAATTTTAAGAAACTTGAAATAATCAGAATCTGAATGTGATTGACTTTCACTTGTAGACTCAATTCACTTGTAGACTTGTTTTGCACACTTACCCTCTGAATTCTTGTGTGGAATTCAATCACAGCTGTTTCCCATGAGATCTGTATAACTGGGAAATAGTAAGTCCCATAAGAACCTCTGAAAATTTGTCATCTGGCAGCTGACATTAGATTTTTATGAAACCCACAGAATGTATCTGTGTCCCATTTGGTATCCTAAACATTTAGGAAGCGAGGTGCCCTACTGATGAGTTTACTTTTTCTTTCATCAGAAATACTTAAAAAGAAAAGACATTGAATCCATTAGAAAATTTGCAGCTGACCATTTTAATCAGGTAAGGAGTTAATTAGAGCAGTTTCCTTTTGGCTATTCAAGAGTTTTGATAATTAATGGGCTCTCAGCTATCATTGTGTGTGTGCATTTGTGTGTGTTTTATTTTTGATTATTTATGTTTTTGAAAAGAGTATTGGAGAAATAGAAATCTTCCATCGATGATTGACAGCCAAATGGCCACCAAGAGCAAGGAGTGGGCCAAGCTGAAACTGGAAGCCAGGAGCTCCATCCTAGTTTCCCACATGCGTGACAGGGGCCCAAGCACTTAGATTGTCTTCCACTGCCTACCCAGGCACATTAGCAGGGAGTTGGATCAAAAGTGGAACAGGGGCTGGTGCTATGGCATAGCTGGTAAAGCCTCCATCTGCAGGGCTGGCATCTCATCTGGGCAGCGGTTCAAGTCCTGGCTGCTCCACTTCCCGATCCAACTCTCTTCTATGGCCTGGGAAAGCAGCAGAAGAATGTCCAAATCCTTGGGCACCTGCACCCATGTGGGAAATCCAGACAAAGCTCCTGGCCTCCTGGCTCCTGGCTTAGGATCGGTGCAGCTCCAGCTGTTGCAGCCATTTGGGGAGTGACCCAGTGGATGGAAGACCTCTCTCTGCCTCTCCTCTCTCTGTGTAACTCTTTCAAATAAATAAATAAATTAAAAAAAAAAAAGAAGAAGAAGAAGTAGAGCAGCCAGAATTTGAATCAGCACTCTGATAGGGGATGTAGGCTTCGAGGAGATGTGGGCATCGCAAGCATTGACTTAACCCGCTATACCACAGCACTGGCTCTACTTTGAGACCCTTGTTATTTTAAATCATTCTTATGTTTTTCTTCTATTCATTTTTAAAGTTAATCTTACCTCTGTATATAAGTCTTCACACTTCAACTTAAATGGTCTAACTCAGCATTACTCAGAATGTGAGGGCAGGCATTTAGCATAATGGCTGTGACACTATGAGATGCCTGTACCCCATATTGAGTGCCTGGGTTCAAGACTCAGCCCAGTTTCCAGTTCCAGCTCCCTGTTAAGGTGCACGCCAGGAGTCAGCAGATGATGGCTTAAGCCATTCATGTGGGAGAATAGGATTGTGTTCCAAGCTCCTGGCTTCAGCCTGGCCCTAGATGTTATGGGTCTTTATAGAAGGAACCAGCAAATGGAACATACACACTCACTCACTCTCTCTCCCCACTTCTTTTTTTTTTTTAAGATTGATTTTATTTCTTTGAATGGCAGAATTACAGAGAGGCAGAGAGAGAGAGAGAAAAGTCTTCCATCTGCTGGTTCACTCCCTAAGTGGCTGCAACAACCAGAGCTATGCCAATTCAAAACCAGGAGCCAAAAGCCAGGAGCTTCCTCCAGGTCTCCTGAGCTATTGTGACTATTTATTTTATTTTTTTAATATTTATTTATTTAATGTTTATCTTAGACTTTTTTTTTTTAGGATAGATTTATTTATTTGAAAGGAAGAGTGAGAAAGAAAGGGAGAGACACGGAAAGAGATCTTCCATCCACTTGTTCACTCCCTAAATGACCACAATGACCAGGGCTGACCCAGGCCAAAGCCAGGAGCCTGGAACTCCCTCTGGGTCTTCCTTGTGAATGGCAGGAGCCCAAGTCCTTTGGCCATCTTTCGTTAGCAGGAAGCCTGATAGAAAGCGGAGCATGCAGGACTCAAACCTGCACTCCAGATGGGATGCTGGCATTGTGAGTGATGGCTTAACCCTCTGCACACAACATGGCCCCTTTGTTTTGTTTTGAATGCTGTAGAGTTTCTTCAGTGTTTGGTAATTTTTGGTTTTCTGCACATACTTAAAAAGGCATTTTCAAAGCTGGTTGGCAGTACAGGATCCTTGGAAGGCCTTTAAAAATGGTTAGGTTAATTTCAGGTGCACAGAAAGGCCTCTGGCTGTCACTGCCACACTCATAATTCAAAGCCTAAGTGTGCTAAGCCTCTCCAGGATTCTGCAGGGTAAAATCAGCTCCTTTTGTTTGTTTGTTTTAACTTATTTATTTGAGAGGCAGAGAAATCTCCCAACCACCGATTCTCAAACACCTACAACAACCAGAGTGGGGCCAGACCAAAGCCAGGAGACAGTAATTCAATCCAGGTCTCTCCTGTAGGTGGCAGGGTCCCAAGTACTTTAGCAATCACCTGCTGCTTCCTGGGGCACACAGCAGCTGGAAAGCTAGATTTGGAAGCAGACAGGACTCAAACCCAGGCACTCCAGTGTGGGATGCAGATGTAATTGATTGGTCAAACACACACTCCTGGGCCAGCGCCGTGGCTCAATAGGCTAATCCTCCACCTTGCGGCGCCGGCACACCAGGTTCTAGTCCCGGTCAGGGCACCGGATTCTGTCCCAGTTGCTCCTCTTCCAGGCCAGCTCTCTGCTGTGGCCAGGGAGTGCAGTGGAGGATGGCCCAAGTGCTTGTGCCCTGCACCCCATGGGAGACCAGGAGAAGCACCTGGCTCCTGCCTTTGGAACAGCATGGTGCACCGGCTGTAGCACAGCAGCCATTGGAGGGTGAACCAACAGCAAAGGAAGACCTTTCTCTGTCTCTCTCTCTCTCTCTCACTGTCCACTCTGCCTGTCAAAAATAAAACACTCCTAATTCTACTTCTTAGAAAAATGTGAATAAGTCTTTTTTCTTGATCACAGGAAGTCTTACCTGTATTTCTGAAAACCAATATAAACTGGAATTCTCCAGTAGCTGAATTGATAGTGGAGGAACAAAGATTGGAATTAATTAGATTAATGCAAGTCTCAGAGGATGATGTGATCCTCCTAACTGCTGGAGAGCATCAGAAAGCGGTAAGAAAAATACCCCATAAATATCTGTGCTCCTGATGTTGAATGATGTCTCTTTTCCCATGAGTATACTTGTGTTTGAAACTGTTTAGTAAAATGGAGCTGCTGTGCATAAGTTGTTATATTAGCAAATATCTTTCAGTACTTTATAATGAAGTCTATAAAAACACTTTTTTTTGAAAGATTTATTTATTTATTTGAAAGGCAGAGTTAGAGAGAGGCAGAGGCACTGAGAGAGAGAGGTCTTCCATCCGCTGATTCACTCCCCAGATGGCTGCAACAGCTGGAGCTGCACTGATCTGAAGCCAGGAGCTTCTTCCAGGTCTCTCATGTGGTACAAAGGCCCAAGGACTTGGGCCATCTTCTACTGCTTTCCCAGGCCGTGGCAGAGAGTTGGATCGGAAGTGGAACAGCTGGGACTCAAATCAGCGCCCATATGGGATGCCGGCACTGCAGGCAGTGGCTTTCCCTGCTCTGCCACAGCACCAGCCCCTGAAATTTTTTCTTGTTAACTTCTTACTTCTATTGGCATTATTCACTCAGATTAGATTCTGATTAGATCTGACTGATTAGAGCAGCCACTTAGGCTGTTGGTATGAATTGGCTTTTTTTTTTTTTAAGATGTATTTATTTGAAAGAGTTGCAGGAAGAGGTGAGACAGAGACAGAAAAAGAGATAGAGAAGTCTTCCATCTCCTGGTTCACTCCCCAAATGGCCAGAGCTGAGCTGACCCAAAGCCAGGAGCCAGGAGCTTTTTCCAGGTTTCCCATGCAGGTGCAGAGAGGGCCAAGGATGTGGGCCATCTTCTACTGCTTTTCCAGGCCATAGCAGAGAGCTAGATTGGAAGTATAGCAGCTGGGACTTGAACCAGCGCCCATATGGGATGCCAGCACTACAGGCCAGGGCTTTAACCTGCTGCACCACAGCGCTGGCCCCTGTTGGTTTGAATTGTACAACCATAAAAAAATACTGTCGGGTCCAGTGCTGTGGCGTAAGCAGGTTAAGCCTCCACCTGTGATGCTAGCATCCTACATGGGCACCAGTTCGAGTCTTAGCTGCTCCACTTCTGATCTAGCTCCCTGCTAATGGCCTGGGAAAGTAATGGAAGATGGCTTAGGTGCTTGGTCCCCTGTACCCATGTGGGAGACCCAAGAAGCTCCTGGCTTCAGCCTGATGCAGCCCCAGCCATTAAAGCCATTTGGGGAGTGAAACATCAAAGGAAACCTCTCTCTCTCTCTGTAACTCTACTTTTCAAATAAATAAAAAATGAATCTTTTTAAACTATTCTGTGCATTATGTATTCCTGACACTGTGGAGGGAAAGAGTAGGGGGCTGCAGAGATGGCAGACTCCCCTGCACCAGCCTGGTCAAGGCGAGTCGTGTTTCCTGGAAGCAGCAGCTGTGGTGTGAGCACTGCTAGGCACTGGCTGAGTCACCATCCCAGGGCACACGTGAGTTAGCCTGAAGGATCTTTAAAATACACAAAGGCGTAAAGGCCACACTTTATACAAGCTCATTCTTTCATTATGCTGTACAGTCTCTTTGGAGTGATAGTAGTAATGAGTACTTTATGAAGTTCATGCTTCCAATTGGTATTTGTACTTTTGATAATTTCTGCTAAAGGAAAAGATTCAGAGTTCAGCTTCAAAGCTAAATGGAGTCCACTGTCTTTCCCTTCCCCTGCAGCAGTAGCGTGAAGAAATTTTATTATTGTTTCTTAGAAAAGAACTTGAGAGCTGGTATTCTATAATATCCCGCTACAAATTAATTTGGCAGTTAAACCTTTTCTTGGTATGAACCACACATGCTGGTGTTCTTTTCTCAAGGAGATACAGCTATAATTCCTATTAAATCTTCCTTGGAAGAAAGCTAAAAACCAAATCTATGGAGAGTAACATTCCTACTCTGAAAATGTCACAGTGAGGGTACCCTATGTGGACATTTAAATGTAAGTTGGAGTGAGCCACAGGGTGACACCCTGTGCATGTCTCTAGGCATGTGTCACTGCTGTCTTTTCTCAGGGAAACCCTGTCCCATATTGCACTTTAGTTAGCACTTACTACACTCTTATTTGTCATTACTCTTCTAAGCACTTTGTATGTTGATTCATTTAATCATCATACCAACCCTTCAAGAGATACTGCTGCTATCTTGGATAGCTGCATGTCTTACTGGAGTGCCATGGTTCCAGTGCCAGCCCTACTTCAGTCAAGCTTCCTGCTAATTTACACTCTGGGAGGCAGCAGATGATGGCTCAAGTGCTTGGGTCTCTGCCACACGTGGGAGACTCAGAATGAGTTTCCGGCCCCTGGCTTCAGCCTGGCCCAGTCTCAGGGGTTGCAGGCATTTGGGAGTGAACCAGTAGATGGAAGATCTCTTCCTTTCTCTGTCTTTCAAATAAATAAAGATAATTTCAAAGATAGATAAGAAGATTCAGGGCCAGCATTATAACAGAGCACGTTAAGCCACTGCCTGCAATGCCAGCATCCCGTGTGGGCATCAGTTCATGTCCCAGCTGCTCCGCTTCCAATCTAGCTCCCTGCTCATGGCCTGGGAAAAGCAGTGGGAAATGGCCTAAGTGTCTTGGCCTCTGCCTCCAATGTGGGAAGCCCAGATGAAGTCCTAGCTTCTGGCTTCTGCCTGACCCAGCCAGTGAACAGAGACATTCTCTCTCTTTCTCTCTCCCTCTCTCCCTCTAACTCTTTTAAATAAATAAATAAGTCTTAAAAAAAAAAGAAAAAAGAAAAACAGAAACACAGAGATTAAAACTTTACAGGAATTAAAGAATCCAGATTTTTTTTTTTTTAAAGGCAGTGTGAAAGGGATAGAGATAGGGACAAAGAGAGAGATCGATCTTCCATCCATTTCTTAACTCCCCAGATGCCCACAACATCTGGAGCAAGGCCAGGCCAAAGCCAGGAGCCTGGAGTTCCATCCAGGTCTCCCATGTGGGTGGTGGGGGTGCCGGGGCCTGAGCCATCACCTGCTGCCTCCCAGACACATTAGCAGGGAGCTGGAAGGGAAGCAAGAGAGCGGGGACTCAGAGCACTCCAGTGTGATGTGCACACCCCAGGGAGCGGGGACTCAGCACTCCAGTGTGACGTGCACACCCCAGGTGGTAGCTTAACCACTGTACCACAGCACCTGTCCCAAGGAGCCAGGTTTCTAGCCCATGAAGTCAGGTTCCAAAATTCATAGTCTTAAATTAACTTGTAGTCCAAGTCACCCCTAAAAAACCGCCAGTGTTTGCTTCACAATCACGATGTGTCAGGCAGTCATCAGATCTCACCCAACCTTCAAGAGCAGTGAGCAAACAATGACAACTGCCACTTGCATACTTTGTCTGATGCTGCCTCTCGTGTGCCATGCTCTCATGCTTTAGTCCCCATGTTACGGAAAAGAGTATAGAGAAGTTACTAAGGGGCTAAGCTGAGGTTTGGATTCAGGTCTCTGACACTCCAATACCTGTGCTGTGAATCACTGACTGTTGCCAGTCACTCACCCAGGAGGCTGTCATCCTCAGATAGGCAGTGTCTCACCTATTAACTGGCTAATCCTTTATCAGAATGGCCTGGCCTCAGAATCCAGGTTGTGGCATTCACTGCCTACTCCATCAAGAGGCTAACCCAATATTTTTGTCTTCTATCTGCAGTGTTCTTTGTTGGGAAAACTGAGACTGGAATGTGCTGACCTTCTAGAAAAAAAAGGAGTGGTACTCCACGACCCGGCTCTGTTCTCTTTCCTTTGGGTGGTGGATTTCCCACTCTTCCTTCCCAAGGAGGACAGTCCCAGAGAGCTGGAGTCAGCCCACTACCCATTTACTGCTCCTCACCCCAGGGACATCCACCTCCTCTACACTGAGCCCGAAAAGGTACCACTTCTGTGCTTCTGAATAAAAGAAATGTCTACATACAGATACAGGCAAAGAACTTAAGATTTCACAGTCTTGAGAGGTAGGCCTCAGTTCTGGAAGCCCCAAGAGGAACTGTAAGGCAGAAGTTCATACGTGGTCTCCATGTAGGCTATAGGGTCTTCAAGCTTTAGAACAGAAAACCGGAAATCTCTAACATGAAGACTCTGGATTTTCTAGGTCCGGAGCCAGCACTATGACTTGGTTTTAAATGGCAGTGAAATAGGAGGTGGTTCTATCCGAATTCACAATGCGGAGCTGCAGCATTACGTCTTGGCAACGTTGCTAAAGGTAACAGACATGAAACCTGGCCTCATCGTCTTACCAGAGTATTTTGTCGGTTTTGCTAAACACTTGTTTTGTTAAGAATGGAGAATTCTTTAGGGTCAGCTTCTCTCTCTGTGGGACTTGGAAAAGTAACTGATATGCATGGCAGTTAGTGCTTGCTGTATGCCACTCTAAGTACCTTATATGCATTGACAGTCAATCCTCACAATTGATTTATGAGACAGATTCTGCTCATTTTAAAGATGAGAAACTGAGGCAGACCAGTCAGCTTGCCAGAGTCACACAGCTAAGTAAGCAGAGGCAAAATCAGTTCAGCCCCAGCCACTGACCTCTGCACTTCTCAAAGTTGCTTTCAGAAACTGAAAATGAAAGATTTAAAAGGATTAGGTATCACTTTGTAGATTACTGCATTTGCTGTATTTATGGTGTTTTTTAGTGATAGAAAGTGGGGTAATTGGGATTTTACAAAGAAAGAGAAGAGCCCCCAGAGATGCAGACCCGCAAATGTGTAGTTTGTTGGTGTTTGTCTAGAAAGCTAGGGTTGGCTCCAGAAAAGGTCATTGTGTGGGATTAACCAACGTGTGTGAGGTAGGATGGGACAACTTTGTGTGTGCGTGGTACCAGAGAACTCAAAACATTCGGCTCCCCCTTTAGCTTTAGTGGCACTGATTTGTTAACTTGTCTTCTGCTGTACCAGAGCCTCCAGTCAGGGGCTAGCCTCTCATTTGTCAGACCTCTCAGAACAGTCAGCAGAAGTCTCCTGCTTTTTCCCTACGCACTAGTGGTTCTCGGTTCCAGTGCACTGGAATACAGTAACCTAGAAGGCATTCAGGCAGCACAGTGATGCGTTGGTCCCACACCAGACTATCATACAAACTTAAAGTGTGAGGCGTTGACATGTTTCTTTGAAACTGCCATCCTGCTCCTGATTTGTAGCCTGGTTGGAGAACCATTTCCAGACAGATTTTCAACATCTGCAAACTAGCTGCCCCACCAGTTAGTTACCAACTCCACTGCCTGTTCTTGGCACTTGCTCTCTCCTCCCTCCCAGCATTATTTATTTGGCCCTGTTGCCCCTGGTCCCTGTAATAGGACATTCTCCTGCTTTTCATCTTGCCTTTTGAGCCCATAATCTTCACCTCCTTGATTGGTCTTTCTCTAAGTTTGCATTATCACTACAGTAATTACTGCATATACTAAGCATCAAGAATTTTTCTACATGTTATTAATCATCTGTGACTTGTCTTATTCTGTGCCAAACTGTATACTTCTTGAGCTACTTTTTAAAATTTTCCCAGTGCACTATTAAGTCCTGTTGAGATTCTTTTTTTTCCAATTCAACCTTGTTTTTCTTTAGTACTTAAGACTAGTGTATGGCACTTAGTCACCTTCAATGTATATTTAAATTGAATTGTCTTTTGAATTTCAGGAAGATGTGAAATTGCTCTCCCATCTACTCCAGGCTTTAGATTATGGGGCACCCCCTCATGGAGGAATTGCCTTAGGTAACAACTTGTCCTTTATGTAAACTAAATTGTATTCCATAGCACTCTATCTCAAATTTGTAGTGGTAGAGAAGGGTGAGTCCAAGGATACTGTGAAAACTTAAGTTTCTGTCTCAATTTCAGTAATATTTTTTAAATACACACACACATACACACACCCCTCACCTCTTGTAAAAACAAAACTTACATGACAATTCACATTTGAAAGATTTCTTTCAATAGAATAAAGCTTCAGTCTTTAATTCAGTATTGCTCAGACATTTGGAAGCATCCTAGACATTCGTTGGAGTCTGGTGTATGAAAAGAGGAATAATATAATCGTCTCTTCACATTACTGTGGTTATTCTTTGCTGCTTTTATCAAGCAGGAAGGATGAATTCTAGGAAGCTCACCTAGATTGTAGCCCCCAAGGACTTCCTTCTGTGTTTCTGGAGTTCCTATCTTTTTCAGTCTGTGGTAGGGCCTTTAGTAAGCCCTTGCTAAGGACTAATTACTGTGGCAGTTAGTCACAATAACATGTGAACATTAGTCCTGAGCACTCTTCCAGAATGAGACAGAAAAGAATCAAACAAAATTCTCTAAAAAGACAGAGAACTGAGTTTGGCTATAGCTTGTTAAAGATTCCTTTTTTTTTTTTTTTTTTTTGAATGGGGCAGGTGCTTGGCCTAGCAGGTAGGACTCTTGCAACCCATAGAGTTCATGGATTTGATTCCTAGCTCTGGCTCCTGACTCCATCTTCCTGCTAATGCAGACCTTAGGAGGCAGTAGTAATGGCTCAAGTAATATGGCTCCTGCCACCCACATCAGAAACCCAGATTGAGTTCCTTGGTTGCCAGCCAGGCCCAGGGCCATTACTGGTATTTGAGGAATGGACCATCAGATGGGAGTGCTTTCTCTCTGCATCTCAAATACAACCAAAAAATTTGTTTTAAAGTTCTCTGTAATTTTATAGAAAACCAGTCATTCGCAACATTAAATTCCATTTCTCATCTGTTATCTGTTGTATTTTTTACTCACAGGGTTAGACAGACTGATGTGCCTTATCACTGGATCTCCAAGTATCAGAGATGTCATATCCTTCCCAAAATCCTTTCGAGGACATGACCTCATGAGCAATGCTCCAGACTGTGTCCCTCCCGAGGACCTGAAGCCCTACCACATCCAAGTCTCCTGGCCAGCAGACTCAGAAACAGAAAAGAATCCATTGAATCACCATCAAGAAAGTTGAGCTTTGCATTTTGTCTGCTTTACTTCCCCAAGATTAAAATTAGATCCAGAGATTGGAGTCAGGTCTCCAGGTGGAAGGAATCCAGACAATTCTTCACATTGAAGAAACAGATGATGTCTAATGCTGACCTGACAACATGCATCAGTACCTTTTTTAATTTTTTGGTAGGGACTTCATCAAAGTTCCATTTTACTTGGAGAGTTGTGAAAGATGGTTCTTGGTTTGGGAAATATAATGGCTTAGCATTTTCTAATTATGTTTTTCATTCCCAGGTATATTATTCACTTAAGACATTAACTAGTCAGTTGATGGAGGGTTCAGTTTACCCAGCTGCATCAATATAATCATATAAATTGTGACAGTTCAAGTATCAACATAATATATTTAAAAGCAGCACAATACGAAACATATCACTGAATTGAGAGAAAATCTTGTTTCACCTTGATCATGTTACACAAACCTCCCCCAGCCTCCCTTCCTGCTTTTGTGACATGCACTGAATACTTGCCCTGGCCACCTCACAGGGATTTTGTTGCCAGAATCAGGGCAGATAACATGTACAATATAATGTGAGTGAAAATGCTTTGAAAAACTATGTAAGATACTACCCATCCATAAAAAACGCAGGTATGTTTTAGAGGTGAAACATCTATAAAGTTTTATGAATAAGTATTTTTTTCATAAGCATTAACCCCTGAGTAATATTTTTTTCTGAATTGTAATTGAAAATACTAATTTACCTTCAACTAACCTCAAATATATTAAGGGAACACTTAAGCTCATTGGGACTTTGTAAGTTCTAATAGTGCAAGTAAAAACTGTAATAACTAAAATGAGGCAAATGGCCTTGATTAATGAGTTTGAAAATTTTCCAGACCTTTAGTTTTGCCTTGACATTCCTTTTATAAACACAAAATACCAGTTTTAGACAAGCAATCTTCAAAACATTCAAAATGCACATTGTGACTTCAAAATTTTGTTGGCACTAAAATAAACACTCCATTTCCTGTGAACTTTTAAAAAATACCTTCATATCCCTGGTTCACCTCAATATACTATTTCTATCTGCTACTAAAACCAGCTCACCTCCAGGTTAATTTCTGATACTTTATAGGCTACACAGTATGCCTCACCCTGCCAGAAGCAGCTGGTTTGCATTGGGTGGAGCTTTTCTAACTCCATCCTTTTACTAGTTCCCTCATGTCTGAGTGTACTCTGGAGCCAGAGTCTGCTGGCAGGGTTCCTGTGGGGATAAAGGCTGTCTACAGAATTTCTAGACATGTCCTTTGCTGGGTAGGAAAATAATAATCTGTCTATGCCACGTGGCTGCTAGCCACTTTCTAAATACTATACAGTTGACTGTTTAGAACCTGTGACCGAAATATTTTATCCTGGAATCTTCATTTTGTAATTTACAAATACCAAAGGCTGTAGGTACCCAGGAGTCCAGAGACCCAGTCACTTCAGCCATTATTCAGCAGGTCTTCAGACCAGCTGGGGTGACTTTAAAATCAAACTATTTACCAATAAAGGTGATAACATAACCAGGTTTTTTTTTACCATGCACAAACCTCATTCATTTCAAACCCAATGTCCCCAGTCCCCAGTTTAAGCAGCTGGCTAGGGCACCTGTGTCCCTCATTGGAGTAGCTGGGTTTGATTTTGGGTTGTGGGTCCTGATACCAGCTCCCTACTAACAAATACTGGGAGGCAGCAGCAATGGGTCAGTTGGCTTCTGCCACAGATGTGGAATACACAGATAGTCCCTGATTTCTGCTCAGTCCACTCCCAACAGGAGTGAACCAATGGGAGCATGCTCTGCTTTTTCTATGCTGCAAGTTTTAAAAACAAAATAAGCATTTGCCAGCCACAAACAGATCATTACAGCTCCAACAGATTGGCTATAGCAGACATTTGGCACAGTAGTGAAGTTGCTGAACCTTGGGAGTGCTTGGGTTGAAGCCCTCATTCCAGCTAACTGCTAATGCAGTCAGTGGAAGCAGTTTCCACCTACAGTGGTAAAAAGTGAGATCTGGGATGACAGCAAGGCCTAGTCCTGATGACCCTTATTTCTTTTTGACAGTTAGGCAGTTAGTTCCTTTAGTTCACACCCACACACCCCCAATGGCTACGTTGTTTCTTCCTGGTCTCCCATGCGGGTGCAGGGCACCTGGGCCATCCTCCTCTCCCTTCCCAGGCCACAGCAGAGAGCTGGACTGGAAGAGCAACTGGGACTAGAACCCGGGATGCCGGCAAGGAAGATTAGTGAGCTGCAGCGCCAGCCAACCCCTCCTTTTCACCTAGAGCTGCAGCCCAGGTGAATTGGCCACTTCAACTCCTGCATCCACGCTGGAGCTGCCTGGCATCCTGTCCTGCTTCCATTTTCTATTGAGTCAGCATTTAGCTTGGAAGATGTGCCAAATGCTTTATGCTATCAAGTTGACTTGAATTCCCCTCTGAAGAACTTCTTTGCCACTCATGCCTAACTCATGCAGAGACTGCTGTCAATGATAAATTCCAAGAACCACTTTGGAGCTAACCAAATATTTATCTAACCATATAAACTCTAGTTATGTGGAATTCTCAAAACTTAGCAGACTCATGCTTTTAACTCCACTTCTCTACCATTTAAAATGATCAATGACTTTGTCTTCAAGATTTACTAATTTACCTGAAAGGTAAGTTGAGGGATGAAGTCCAAAGTTCACTACCCAAGAGTCAACAGCCAGGATAAGCCTGGCTGAGATCAGCAGCCAGGAACCCCAGGCCTTGGCCTCTTGCCTTCCAGCAGCTGTAGCACAGCCAGCTAAGCCTCTGCCTGCTCCTCTTTCCTCTGGGAAAGCAGTGCACCCACAGCGGGATTCTCTCCCACTCTTGTCCCCAAATAACAAAAATGACACAGCTGTCAACTTAATAAGTAACTCAAGGAGTAACACAAGAGTGTTTTTTGGGCAGCATAGAAGATGCTGGTTCAGGTTCTGTATATACCAAATCAAGTGTTTGGCTTCCATTCCCAGGTCATGCTAATAGTCTCTGGGCTAAAGCACCTTGGTCCCTCTACCTCTCATTTGAGACCCACATTGAGATCACCTCATGACAGATAAAACTGCTCCCCCTACCCTAATCAAACACATTACTCCAGATGATTTGTAGAAATTTATTGATATTTCAGAGATGTTTCCTCTTCTATCCCATGAGCACCCAACCAGCTGCCTGCAACAAAGAGCACTTTTAGCCACATTACAAGATTTCAGATTAAATGACTACTGACAAACAGAATATCAGATCTGTTATTTTCAGCAGGTAATCAGTGAGAGAGTTCAAGTTGGGAGAGATCATCATGTATTCTGGTATTAAGAACGGTGCTGATATTTCTAATCCTCACCTTTCAAGAGGTGGCTTGTCACTGCAGTCAAAGCCCTAAAAGCAAACACATATTAATGTATTAATAGAGATAAAAAAAAACTTTGTGCATGATTCTTGTTTATACAGTAACCTCAGAATCAAAATGGAACGGATTTCAAGTGATATAATTCTTCGTCATTTGGCAAAATCATTACATCGTTGTAACCCTAACCCTAACCCAATCCCGAACCCGAACCCTAACCCGAACCCTAAACACTAAACCCTAAACCCTAACCTGAACCCGTACCCTAACCCGAACCCTAACCCAAACCCTAAACCCTAAAACCTAACCCAAAACCTAACACGAACCCGAACCCTAACCCTAACCCCAACGCGAACCCGAACCCGAACTCTAAACCTAACCCTAACCCGAACCTGAACACTAAACCCTAACCTTAAACCGAACCATCACCCTAACCCGAACACGAACCCGAACCCGAACCCGAAACCTAACCCGAACCCTAACCCTAACCCTAACCCTAAACCCTAAACATTAACACTAAACCCTAAACCTAAACCGAACCCTAACCCAAACCCTAACACTAACCCTAACCCTAAACCCTAAACATTAACACTAAACCCTAACCCTAAACCGAACCCTAACCATAACCCAAAACCGAACTCTAACCCTAACCGTAACCCTAACCTTAATCCGAACCCGAACCCGAACCCAAACCTGAACCCTAACCCAAACCCTAACCGGAACCCGAAACCGAACCGTAACCCTAACCTTAAAACTAAACCCTAAAACCTAACACTAACCCTCACCGGAACCCGAACCCGAACCCTAACCCGAATGCTAACCCTAACCTGAACACTAACCCTAACCCCAACGCGAACCCAAACTCTAACCCGAACCCGAATCCTAACTAGAACCCGAGCCCGAACCCTAACCCGAACCCGAACCGGATCCCGAAACCGAACCCAAACCCTAACCCTAACCCTAAACCCTAAAAAACTAAACACTAAACCCTAAACCTAAACCGAACCCTAACAATAACCCTAACCCAAAAACTAACCCGAACCCGAATCCTAACCATAACACGAACACTAACCTGAACCCGAACCCTAACCCTAACCCGAACACTAACCCTAACCCCAACGCGAACCCGAACCCGAAGCCGAACTCTAACCCGAACCCGAATCCTAACTTGAAACCGAACCCGAAAAGATCCCGAAAACGAACCCTAACCCAAACCCTAACCCGAACCCTAAACCCTAAACACTAAACCCTAACCCTAAACCGAACCCTAACCATAACCCGAATCCTAACCCTAACCCTAACCCTAACCTAAACCCAAACCCTAACCCTAACACGAACCCTAACCCTAACCTGAACACGAACCCAAACCCTATCCGGAACCCGAAACCGAACCCTAACCCTAAACCTAACCCTAAAAGTAAACCCTAAAACCTAACCCTAACCCTAACTCTAACCAGAACCCGAACCCGAACACGAACCCTAACCCTAACCCTAACCTTAACCCTAACCCTAACCATAACCCTAACCCAAACCATAACCCTAACCCTAACCCGAACCCGAATCCTAACCTTAATCCAAACCTGAACCCGAACCCAAACCTGAACCCTAACCCAAACCCTAACCGGAACCCGAAACCGAACCCTAACCCTAACCCTAAAACTAAACCCTAAAACCTAACCCTAACCCTAACCGGAACCCAAATCCGAAACCTAACCCTAACCCGAACACTAACCCTAACCCCAACGCGAACCCAAACTCGAACCCTAACCCTAACCCGAACCCTAACCCTAAAACGAACCTGAACCCAAACCCGATCCAGAAAACTAACCCGACCCCGATCCCGAATCCGAACCCGAACCCGAAACCTAACCCGAACCCTAACCCGAACCCTAACCCGAACCCTAACCGTAACCCGAACCCTAACCTGAAAACTAACACTAACCCAAACCTGAACCCTAACCCTAACCCTAACCCGAACCCGAACTCTAACCCTAACACAAACCCGAACCCGAACCCTAAAACCTAAAACCTAAACCCTCAACCCTAACCCTAACCCTAATCCTAACCCTAACCGGAACCCATACCCGAACCCTAACCCAAACCCAAACCCGAACCATAAACCCTAAACCCTAAACCCTTACACTAACCCTAACCAGAACCCGTACCCGAACTCTAACACTAACCCGAAACCTAAACACTAAACCCTAACCCAAACCCGAACCCTAACCCGAATCCGAACCCGAACCAAAATCCTAACCCAAACCTGAAACGGAACCCGAACCCTAAACCTCCCACTAACAAGAACCCGAACCCGAACCTGAACCCGAACCCTAAACCCTAACCCGAACCTGAACCTGAACCCTAACCCTAACCCTAACCCTAACCCTAACCCAAACACGAACCCGAACCCGAAACCTAACCCGAACCCGAAACTGAACTCTAACGCTAACCCCAACCCTAAACCCTAAACCTTAAACCCTAACCCTAACACGAACCCTAACCCGAACACGAACCCTAACCCTAACCCTAACCTGAACCCTAACCCAAACCCTAACCCGAACACGAACCCTAACCCGAACCCTACCCATCCCCGAACCCTAACCCTAACCCGAACCCTAACACTAACCTGAACCCTAACCCTAACCCCTAAACCCTAAACCCTAACACTAACCCAAACCCTAATCATAACACGAACTCGAGCCAATACCGTAACCCAAACTCTAACCTGGACCATACCAAAACCCGAACCCGAACCCGAACCCGAACTCTAACCCAAACCCTAACCCGAACACGAACCCGATTCTAACCCTAACCCTAAACCCTACACCCTAAATCCGGACCCAAACGCTAACACTAACCCGAAACCTAACCCTAACCTGAACCCTAACCCTAACCCCAGCCTGAACCCGATTCCGAACCCTAAACCCTAACCCTAACCCTATCCCTAACCCGAACCCTAACATTAACCCGAACCCGAACCCTAAACCAGAACCCAAACTCTAACCCGAACCCGAACACTAACCCTAAACCCTAAACCTTAAAACTAACCGGAACCCGAGCCTTAACCCTAACCCGAACCCGAACCGTAACCCGAACCCGAACCCGAACCAACCCTAACCCGAAGACGAACCCGAACCCTAACCCTAACCCTAACCCTAAACCATAAACCCTAACCCTAACCCGAACCATAACCCTAACCCGAACCCTAACCCGAACCCGAAACCTAACCCGAACCCGTACCCAAATCCGAACCCGGACCCGAACCAAAACCCTAACCGGAACCCGAAACCGAACCCTAACCCTAACCCTAACCCTAAAACTAAACCCTAAAACCTAACCCTAACCCTAACCCTAACCGGAACCAGAACCCGAACCCTAAACCTAACCCTAACCCGAACCCGAACACTAACCCTAACCTCAACGCGAACCTGAACCAGATCCCGAACTCTAACTCTAACTCTAACCCTAACCTGAACCCTAACCCTAACCCAACTCTAACCTGAACTCGACCCGAACCCTAACACTAACCCTAACCCTAAATACTAAACCCTAAGCGCTAAACCCTGACCCTAACCCGAACTCTAACCCGAACCCGAACCCATACCCGAATCCGAACCCGGACCCGAACCCGAACCATAACCCAAACCCTAACCTGAACCCTAACCTGAACCTGAACCCTAACCCGTACCTAAACCCGAACCCGTACCTGAACCCTAACCCGAACCTTAAACCTAACCCGAAAACTAATACTAACCCGAACCCGAACCCAAACCTGAACCCTAACCCAAACCCTAACCGGAACCCGAAACCGAACCGTAACCCTAACCCTAAAACTAAACCCTAAAACCTAACACTAACCCTCACCGGAACCCAAACCCGAACCCTAACCCGAACGCTAACCCTAACCCGAACACTAACCCTAACCCCAACGCGAACCCGAACTCGAACCCGAACTCTAACCCGAACCCGAATCTTAATTAGAACCCGAGCCCGAACCCTAACCCGAACGCGAACCGGATCCCGAAACCGAACCCAAACCCTAACCCTAACCCTAAACCCTAAAAAACTAAACACTAAACCCTAACCCTAAACCGAACCCTAACAATAACCCTAACCCGAACCCTAACCCGAACACGAACCCTAACCCTAACCCTAACCTGAACCCTAACCCAAACCCTAACCCGAACACGAACCCTAACCCGAACCCTACCCCGGACTGGAACCCTAACCCTAACCCGAACCATAACACTAACCTGAACCCTAACCCTAACCCCTAACCCCTAAACCCTAAACCCTAACACTAACCCAAACACTAACCCTAACACGAACTCGAGCCCATACCGTAACCCGAACTCTAACCTGGACCATACCAAAAGCCGAACCCGAACCCTAACCCGAACCCGAACTCTAATCCTAACCCTAACCCGAACAGGAACTCTAACCCTAACCCAAACCCTAACCCGAACCCGAACCCGATTCTAACCCTAACCCTAAACCCTACACCCTAAATCCGGACCCGAACACTAGCACTAACCCGAACCCGAAACCTAACCCTAACCCGAACCCTAACCCTAACCCCAGCCCGAACCCGATTCCGAACCCTAAACCCTAAACCCTAACCCGAACCCTAACCCTAACCCTAACCCAAACCCTAACACTAACCCGAACCCGAACCCTAAACCAGAACCCAAACTCTAACCCGAACCCGAACACTAACCCTAAACCCTAAACCTTAAAACTAACCGGAACCCGAGCCTTAACCCTAACCCGAACCCAAACCGTAACCCGAACCCGAACCCGAACCAACCCTAACCCGAACGAACCCGAACCCTACCCTAACCCTAACCCTAAACCATAAACCCTAACCCTAACCCGAACCCTAACCCTAACCCGAACCCTAACCCGAACCCGAAACATAACCCGAACCCGGACCCGAACCAAAACCCTAACCGGAACCCGAAACCAAACCCTAACCCTAACCCTAACCCTAAAACTAAACCCTAAAACCTAACCCTAACCCTAACCCTAACCGGAACCAGAACCCGAACCCTAAACCTAACCCTAACCCGAACCCGAACACTAACCCTAACCTCAACGCGAACCCGAACCCGAACCCGAACCCGAACTCTAACTCTAACCCTAACCCTAACCTGAACCCTAACCCTAACCCAACCCTAACCTGAACTCGACCCGAACCCTAACCCTAACCCTAACCCTAAATACTAAACCCTAAGTGCTAAACCCTGACCCTAACCCGGACTCTAACCCGCACCCGAACCCGAACCCATACCCAAACCCGAACACGAACCCAAACCCGAACCATAACCCAAACCCTAACCTGAACCCTAACCCGTACCCGAACCCGTACCCGAACCCTAACCCGAACCTTAAACCTAACCCGAAAACTAATACTAACCCGAACATGAACCCGAACCCGAACTCTAACCCTAACCCTAACTCTAACCCTAACACTAACCCTAACCCTAACCCGAATCCGAACCCGAACCAAAATCCTAACCCTAACCCTAACCGGAACCCTAACCCTAACCCGACACGGAACCCGAACCCTAACTCTCACCCTAACCCGAACCCGAACTCGAACCAGACCCATACCCTAAACCCTAAACCTGAACCCGAACCCGAACCTGAACACTAACCCTAACCCTAAACCTAACCTGAACCGGAACCCAAACCCGAACACTAACCCGAACCTTAAACCTAACCCGAAAACTAATACTATCCCGAACACGAACCTGAACCCAAACTCTAACACTAACCCTAACTCTAACCCTAACACTAACCCTAACACTAACCCTAACCCGAACCCGAACCCTAACCCGAACACTAACCCTAAACCTAACCCGAACCCTAACCCTAACCCAAACCCTAACCCGAAAACTAACACTAACCCTAACCCGAACCCGAACCCTAACCCGAACCCGAACCCTAACCCTAACCCTAACCCTAACCCGAACACGAATCCTAACCCGAACCCTAACCCGAACCCGAACTCTAACCCTAACCCAAACCCTAACCCTAACCTGAACCCTAACCCGAACTCTAAAGGTAACCCTAACCCGAACCCGAACCCGAAGGCGAACCCGAAACCGAACCCTAACCCTAACCCTAACCCTAAAACCCTAAACCTTAAACCCTAACCCTAACTTAACCCGAACCCTAACCCGAACCCGAACACTAACCCTAACCCTAACCTGAACCCTAACACGAACCCGAGCCTGAACCCTACCCCGAACACTAACCCGAACCCGAACTCTAACCCTAACCCGAACCCGAACCCGAACCCGAACCCTAACCCCTAATCCCTAAACCCTAAACCCTAACACTAACCCAAACCCTAACCTGACCCCTAACACTAACCCGAACCCGAACCCAAAACCTAATCCAGAACCCGAACCCTACCCTGAACCTGAACCCTACCACTAAACCCTAAACATTAAACCTAAGCAGAACCCGAACCCGAACCCTAACCCGAACCCGAACCATAACCCTAACCCGAACCCGAACCTGAACCCTAACCCGAACCCGAACCCTAACCCAAACCCGAACCCGAAGCCTAACGCTACCCTAACCCGAACCTGAACCCTAATCCTAACCCTAACCCTAACCGGAACCCGTACCCAAACCCGAACCCTAACCTGAACCTGAACCCTAACACGAACCCGAATCGGAACCCGAACCCTAACACGACTCTGACCCCGAACCGGAACCCGAAACCTAACCCGAACCCGAACCTGAACCCTAACCCGCACCCGAAACCGAACCCTAACCCTAATTCTAACCCGAACCCGTACCCTAACTCGAATCCTAACCCTAACCCGAACCCGAACCCTATCCCGAACCCTAACCGGAACCCTAACCCTAACCCTAACCCTAACCGGAACCCTAACCCTAACCCGACACGGAACCCGAACCCTAACTCTCACCCTAACCTGAACCCGAACTCGAACCAGACCCATACCCTAAACCCTAAACCCGAAACCGAACCCAAACCTGAACCCTAACCCAAACCCTAACCCTAAACCTAACCTGAACCCGAACCCGAACACTAACCCGAACCCAAACCCTAACCCAAACCCGAAACCTAACCCGAACCCGAATCCTAACCCTAACCTGAACCCGAACCCAAACACTAACCCGAACCCAAACCCGATCCCGAAACCGAACCCTAACCCGAACCCTAACCCTAACCCCTAATCCCTAAACCCTAAACCCTAACACTAACCCAAACCCTAACCTGACCCCTAACACTAACCCGAACCCGAACCCAAAACCTAATCCAGAACCCGAACCCTACCCTGAACCTGAACCCTAACACTAAACCCTAAACATTAAACCTAAGCGGAACCCGAACCCGAACCCTAACCCAAACTCGAACCCGAAGCCTAACGCTAACCCTAACCCGAACCTGAACCCTAATCCTAACGCTAACCCTAACCGGAACCCGTACCCGAACCCGAACCCTAACCTGAACCTGAACCCTAACACGAACCCGAATCGGAACCTGAACCCTAACACGACTCTGACCCCGAACCGGAACCCGAAACCTAACCCGAACCCGAACCTGAACCCTAACCCGCACCCGAAACCGAACCCTAACCCTAACTCTAACCCGAACCCGTACCCTAACTCGAATCCTAACCCTAACCCTAACCCGAACCCGAACCCTATCCCGAACCCTAACCGGAACCCTAACCCTAACCCTAACCATAACCGGAACACTAACCCTAACCCGACACGGAACCCGAACCCTAACTCTCACCCTAACCTGAACCTGAACTCGAACCAGACCCATACCCTAAACCCTAAACCCGAAACCGAACCCGAACCTGAACCCTAACCCAAACCCTAACCCTAAACCTAACCTGAACCCGAACCCGAACCCGAACGCTAACCCGAACCCAAACCCTAACCCAAACCCGAAACCTAACCTGAACCCGAATCCTAACCCTAACCTGAACCCGAACCCAAACACTAACCCGAACCCAAACCCGATCCCGAAACCGAACCCTAACCCGAACCCTAACCCTAACCCTAAAACTAAACCCTAAAACCTAAACCTAACCCTCACCGGAACCCGAACCCGAACCCTAACCCGAACCATAACCCTAACCCGAACACTAACCCTAACCCCAACGCGAACCCGAACTCGAACTAGAACTCTAACCCTAACCCTAAACCGAACCCTAACCCTAACCCGAACCCAAACCCTAACCCTTACCGAACACTAACCCTAACCCCAACGTGAACCCGAACCCGAACTCTAACCCGAATCCGAATCCTAACTCGAACCCGAACCCTAACCCGAACCCGAACCCGAACCAGATCCTGAAACCGAACCCTAACCCTAAACCTAACCCTAAACCCTAAACACTAAACCCTAACCCTAAACCAAACCCTAACCCTAACCCTAACCCGAACACTAACCCTAACATAATCCAAACCCTAACCCTAACCCTAACCTGAACCCTAACCCTAACCCTAACGCCAACCCGAACCTGAACCCGAACCCTAACCTGAACCCGAACCCAAACCCTATCCAGAACCCGAAATCAAACCCTAACCCTAACCCTAACCCTAAAACTAAACCCTAAAACCTAACCCTAACAAGATCCCGAACCCGAACCCTAACCCGAAACCTAACCCTAACCCTAACACTAACCCTAACCTCAACGCAAACCCGAACCCGAACTCTAACTCTAACCCTAACCCTAACCCGAACTCTAACTCTAACCCTAACCCTAACCCAAACCCTAACCCTAACCCAACCCTATCCTGAACTCGACCCGAACCCTAACCCTAACCCTAACCCTAAATACTAAACCCTAAACCCTAAACCCTGACCCTAACCCGAACCCTAACCCTAACCCTAACCCGAATATGCACCTGAACCTGAACCTGAACCCGTACCCGAATCCGAACCCGGAACCGAATCCGAACCCTAACCCTAACCCTAACCCTAACCCAAACCCTAACCCTAACCCTAACCTGAACCTGAACCCTAACCCGTACCTGAAACCGAACCCTAACCCGAACCTTAAACCTACACGAAACCTAACACTAAACCTAACCCGAACCCGAACCTGAACCGGAACACTAACCGTAACCCGAACCGGAAACTGAACTCTAACCCTCACCCTAACCCGAACCCGAACCCAAAATTGAACCCGAAACATAAACCCTAAACCCGAACCTGAACCCTAACCCAAACCCGAACTCTAACCTGAACCCGTACCCGAACCCTAACCCGAACCCGAACCAGAAACAGAACCCGAACCCTAACCTGAACCTGAACCCTAACCCGAAACCTAACCCGACCCCGATCCCGACTCCGAACCCGAACCCGAAACCTAACCCGAACCCTAACCTGAACCCTAACCCTAACCCGAACCCTAACGCGAAAACACACTAACCCATACCCGAACCCTAACCCAAACCCAAATCCAAACCCGAACCATAAACCCTAAACCCTAAACCCTTACACTACCCCTAACCAGAACCCGAACCCTAACACTAACCCGAACCCTAAACACTAAACCCTAACCCGAACCCTAACCCGAATCCGAACCAGAACCGAAACCCTAACCCAAACCTGAAATGGAACCCAAACCCGAACCTGAACCCGAACCCTAAACCCTAACCCAAACCTGAACCCGAACCCTAAACCAAACCCGAACCTGAACCCGAACCCGAACTCTAACCCTAACCCTAACCCTAACCCGAACACGAACCCGAACCCTACCCCGAACCCGAACCCAAAACTGAACACTAACGCTAACCCCAACCCTAAACCCTAAACCTTAAACCCTAATCCTAACCCGAACCCTAACCCGAAACCGAACCCTAATTCTAACCCTAACCTGAACCCTAACCCAAACCCTAACCCGAACACGAACCCTAACCCGAACCCTACCCCAAACCCGAACCCTAACCCTAACCCGAACCCTAACCCTAACCTGAACCCTAACCCTAACACTAACCTGAACCCTAATCCTAACCCCTAAACCCTAAACCCTAACACTAACCCAAACACTAACCCTAACACGAACCCGAGCCCGTACCATAACCCGAACCCTAACCCTAACACTAACCCAAACCCTAACCCTAACAAGAACTCGAGCCCGTACCATAACCCGAACTCTAACCCGGACCCTAACCAGAACCCGAACCCGAACAAAACCCTAACCTGAACCCAAACTCTAACCCTAACCCGAACCCGAACTCTAACCCTAACCCGAACCCTAACCCGAACCCGAATCCAACACTAACCCTAACCCTAAACCCTAAACCCTAAATCCGGACCCGAACCCTAACACTAACCCGAACCCAAATCCTAACCCTAACCCGAACCCTAACCCTAACCCCAGCCCGAACCCGATTCAAAACCCTAAACCCTAACCCGAACCCTAACCCGAACCCTAACCCAAACCTGAACCCGAACCCATACCCGAATCCGAACCCGGACCCGAACCAAAACACTAACCGGAACCCGAAACCGAACCATAACCCTAACCCTAAAACTAAACTCTAAAACCTAACCCTAACCCTAACGCTAACCGGAACCCGAACCCGAACCCTAACCCGAACCTAAAGGCGAACCCGAACACTAACCCTAACCCCAACGTGAACCCGAACTCGAACCCGAACTCTAACTCTAACCCTAACCCTAACCTGAATCCTAACCCTAATCCAACCCTAACCTGAACTCGACCCGAACCCTAACCCTAACCCTAAATACTAAACCCTAAACCCTGACCCTAACCCGAACACGCACCCGAAACCAAACCCGAACCTGTACCCGAAACCTAACCAGAACCAGAACCCGAACCCTAACCTGAACCTGAACCCTAACCCGAACCCGAACCCTAACCCTAAACCTACCTGAACCCTAACCCTAACCCTAACCCGAACCCTAACCCGAAAACTAACACTAACCCAAACCCGAACCCTAACCCTAACCCAAACCCGAACCGGAACCCTAACCCGAACCCGAACTCTAACCCTAACACAAACCCCAACCCAAACTTGAACCCTAACCCTAACCCTAAACGGAACCCATACCCAAACCCTAACCCGAACCCAAACCCGAATCCAAACCCTAAACCCTAAACCCTAAACCCTAACACTAACCCTAACCACAACCCGTACCCGAACCCTAACACTCACCCGAACCCTAAACAATAAACCCTAACACGAAGCCGAACCCTACACGAATCTGAAACCGAACCGAAACCCTAACCCAAACCCGAAACGGAACCCGAACCCTAACCCTAACAGTAACCCGAACCTGAACCCGAAACCTAAACCCTAACCCGAACCCGAACCCGAACTCCAACCCTAACCCGAACCCGAACCCTAACCCGAACCCTAACCCTAACCCCAACCCGAACACGAACCCTAAACCCTAAACCCTAACCCGAATCGTAACCCAAACCCTAACACTAACCCGAACCCGAAGCATAACCGGAACCCTAACCCGAACCTGAACCCAACCCTAACCCGAAGACGAACCTGAACCGTAACCCTAACCCTTACCCTAAACCCTAAACATTAAACCTAACTGGAACCCGAACCCTAACCCTAACCCGAACCCGAAGCATAACCGGAACCCTAACCCGAACCCGAACCCAACCCTAACCCGAAGACGAACCCGAACCGTAACTCTAACCCTTACCCTAAACCCTAAACCCAAAACCCTAACCCTAACCCGAACCATAACCCTAACCCTAACCCGAACCCGAACCATAACCCACCCGAAACTGACACCTAACATGAACCCTAACCCAAACCTGAACCCTAATCTAAACCTAACCCTAACCGGAACCCGTACCCTAACCCGAATCCTAACCCTAACCCTAACCCGAACCCGAACTCTAACCCTAACCCTAACCCTAATCATAACCCTAACCCTAACCGTAACCCTAAACAAAGCCCGACACCGAACCCTAATGCGAATCCAAACCCGAACCCTAAACCCTAAACCCGAACCCTAACACTAATCGGAACCCATACCCGAACCCTAACACTCACCCGAACCCTAAAAACTAAACCCTAACCCGAACCCGAACCCTAACCCTAACCCGAACCCGAACCATAACCCAAACCCAACCCAAACCCGAACCCGAACCCAACCCTAACCCGAAGACAAACCCGAACCCTAACCCTAACCCTAACCCTAACCCTAACCCTAACCCTAAACCCTAAACCCTAACCCTAACACGAACCATAACCCTAACCCTAACCTGAACCCTAACCCGAACCCGAACCCTAAGCCTAAACCCTAAACCCGAACCCTAACCCTAACAGGAACCCATACCCGAAACCTAACACTAACCCGAACCCTAAACACTAAACCCTAACCCGAACCCGAACCCTAACCCGAATGAAAACCCGAACCGGAACCCTAACCCAAAACCGAAGAGGAACCCGAACCCTAACCCTCACCCTAACCCGAACCCAAACCTGAACCTGAACCCGAACCTTAAACCCTAACCCGAACCCAAACCCAAACCCGAACTCGAACTCTAACCTGAACCCAAACCCGAACCCGAACTCGAACTCTAACCCTAACCCGAACCCGAACCAGAAACTGAACCCGAACCCTAAACCCTAACCCGAACCCGAACTCTAACCCTAACCCTAACCCGAACCCGAACCTGAACCCTAAACCCTAACCCGAACCCGAACCCGAACTCTAACCCAAACCCGAACATGAAACCGAACCTGAAACCGAACCCTAAACCCTAACCCGAACCCGAACCCGAACACTAACCCTAACCCGAACCCGAACACGAACCCTAAACCCTAACCCGAACCCAAAACAAAACACTAACACTAACCCTAACCCTAAACCCTAAACCTTAAACCCTAACCGTAACCCGAACCCTAACCCTAACCCGAACCCGAACCCGAGCCCTAACCCGAACCCGAACCCGAACCTGAACCCTAAACCCTAACCCGAACCCAAAACAAAACACTAACACTAACCCTAACCCTAAACCCTAAACCTTAAACCCTAACCGTAACCCGAACCCTAACCCTAACCTGAACCCGAACCCGAGCCCTAACCCTAACCTGAACCCGTACCCTAACCCGAACCCTAACCAGAACCCGAACCCTAACCCTAACCCTAACCCAAACCCTAATCCTAACCTGAACCCTAACCCGAACCCGAACCCGTACCCGAACTCTAACCCTAACCCTAACCCGAACCTGTACCCGAAGCTGAAACCTAACCCGAACCCGAAACCAAACCCTAACCCTAACCCTAAACCATAAACCTTAAACCCTAACCCTCACCTGAACCGTAACCCTAACCCTAACCCTAACCCTAACCCGAACCCGAACCCGAACCCGAACCCTAACCCTAACCTGAACCCTAACCCGAACCCGAACCCGAACTCTAACCCTAACCCGAACCCGAACCCGAACTCTAACCCTAACCCGAACCCGAACCCTAACCCGAACCCTAACCCTAATCCTAACCAGAACCCGAACCCTGACCCTGACCGTGACCCTGACCTGAGCCTGACCTTGACCCGAACCTGACCCTGACCCTAACCCGAACCCTGAGCCTGACCTTGACCCAAACCTGAACCCTAACCCAACCCTGACCCTGACCCGAACTTGAACCCTAACCTGAACCCTAACCGTAAACCCCAACCCGAACCCGAACCCTAAACTGAACACTAACGCTAACCCTAACCCTAAACCCTAAACCTTAAACCCTAACCGTAACCCGAACCCTAACCCTAACCCTAACCCGAACCCGAACCCTAAACCCTAACCTGAACTCAAACCCGAACCCGAACCCGAACTCTAACCCGAACCCTAACCCTAACCTGAACCCTAACCCGAACACGAACTCTAACCCTAACCCGAACCCAACCCGAACTCTAACCCTAACCCTAACCCGAACCCGAACCCTAACCCGAACCCTAACTCTAATCCTAACCAGAACCGAACCCTGACCCTGACCGTGACCCTGACCCGAGCCTGACCTTGACCCGAACCTGACCCTGACCCTAACCTGAACCCTGAGCCTGACCTTGACCCGAACTTGAACCCTAACCCAACCCTGACCCTGACCCGAACTTGAACCCTAACCCGAACCCTCACCCTAAACCCCAACCCGAACCCAAACCCTAACCCTAACCCTAACCCTAACCCAACAACCCTAACCCTAGCCCTAACCCGAACCTGAACCCTAAACCAAACCAGAACCCTATACCCTAACCCAAACCCTAACCCCTAAACCCTAACCCTAACCCTAACCCTCTCCCGAACCCTAAACCCTAACCCTAACCCTAACCCCTAACCCTAACCCTAACCCCAACCCTAAACCCTAACCCTAACCCTAACCCTAGCCCTAACCCTAACCCTAAAACCTAACCCTAACCCTAGCCCTAAACCGAACCCTAACCCTAACCAGAACCCGAACCCTAACCCTAACCTGAACCCTAACCCGAACCCTAACCCGAACCCTCGCCCTCGCCCTCACCCTAACCCGAACCCTAACCCTAACCCTAACTCTCACCCTAACCTGAACCCTCACCGTAACCCTAACCTTGGCCCTGGCCCTATCCCTAACCCTCACCCTAACCCTGGCCCCAGCCCTAACCCTAAATCTGACCCTAAACCCTTGCCCCGGCCCTAACCCTCACCCTGACCCTAGCCCTAGCCCCAGTCCTAGCCCTGACCCTTACCCTCATGCTAACCCTAACCCCTAACCCTAACCCTGACCCTGGCCCTTACCCAGACCCCTTACCTCTAACCACTTGCCCTGACCCTGACCCTGACCCTGGCCCTAACCCTGACCCTGACCCTAACCCTAGCCCTAGCCCTAGCCCTAGTCCTGACCCCAACCCTAATGCTAGCTCTAGCCCTAGCTCTGAGCCTGACCCTAGCCCTAGCCCTGACCCTGACCCTCAACCCTGACCCTCACCCTAAATTCTGACCCTGTCCCTATCCCTGACCCTAACCCTAATTCTAACCCTCTTCTTACATGCTTGGACTCAGAAGGCTCTCAGTTGTATCATATACTTTACAAATTTCCTCTCAACCCATCAAAAATTACTAAAAGTTCCAAACTTGAGTCTAAAATCGTGGCAAAAACTCAGGTATTTGAATGAACATCTTCTGCTTCCTATTTGCATAGCAGTGAGCTGGAAAGTGAGCAAAGCAATGTGATTGTTTATTTCTCACATACTCAATACAGTCAGGTTCAGGCTTGCTCGAGCCAGAAGCTTTAAACTCTATAGCTATATCCCACATTGGTGGCCAGGACCCAGGTTCCTGTGCCATCACATGCTGCTGTCTGTGATCTACATTACAGAATAGGTACCAGTAGCCATAACTTTGACTAGAAACCAAGTATATGCAAATGGCGCTTAAGCATCCTAACTGGTTAGTATCTTAACTATTAGGCCAAATGCCTATTCCATATTATATGTTCTTTTTTAAAAAGATTTTATTTATTTTATTTGAGAGGTAGAGTTACAGAGAGTGAGAAGGAGAGTCAGAAAGAAAGATCTTCCCTCCATTGGTTCACTCCCCAAATGGACGCAATGGCTGGAGCTGCACTGATCCAAAGCCAGGAGCCAGGAGCTTCCTCCAGGTCTCCCACATGGGTACAGGGGCCCAAGGATTTGGGCCATCTCCTACTGCTTTCCCAGGCCATAACAAAGAGCTGGATTGGTAGTGGAGCAGCCAGGACTAGAACTGACAACCAGATGGGATGCCAGTGCTGCAGGTGGAAAAATTAACCCACTGCACCATGGTACTGGCCCCTCCATATTATATGTTCTTAAAACAATAATTTGTATCAATATATAATGTCCTTTTTGTCTCCTGCAATGATTTTTTTCTCTCATGTAATTGTCTGATGGTAGTATAACCACACCAGTTGGATTTTTACCTATGATACAATTCTACATTTCCTTTTCTGTCCATTACTTTGAACCTCCTTTCTATTGAATCTACAGTGATTTTATGTGGACAGTATATGGTTGGATTTAATTTTAAAGCATTCTGATATCTGCTTTTTCATTAGAGTGTTGACACTATTTATATTGGAATAATTATGACATTACTTCTGAAATTTTACATTGGCTTTTTGTTCTCTCTTAGACTATTTTTATCTCATTTCAACTCACACAGCATTTTCTTCATTTCCTTGAATTTTGTAAGGAACACTTTTGATTCCCTTCTCATTTTCCTATTTGTACATGTTTAGGATACTTTTGTTCTTAATACCAATACTTACCTTGGCAAGATTAATATAGGAGACAAAGAAGAACATTATTTTGAGGAAAATTACTGGGTCAAGAAGACATAACATGGGGTTTGAATTGGGCCTGTTAATGCACCAGTAAGGATGCATGCCCCAAATATGTAAAAAAAAACTCAAATGTGTACTATATATAACATTCTAAATATATAGCCACTTAGCCTGAGTTGATGCCACCTGCAATAGCACACAAAGACAATGTTCCTATATGCCTCAGTCCAACCCTTTTTTTCTTGGTCAAAGATAACATTATTATAACTTGTGTGCATGAACATGCTTACTTCTAATTATGTTTATGTATTTCTCTTTTAATTGTAATAAGAAATAAAAGGAAAGGATGGACAACTATAAAACCAACCTTGATTCACCACCCCCTCAAATAGAGCAGGAGCTGAGAAGGGTCATTGTGTAGTTGGTTTTCATAGTGGATTAAACTTTGTTCCCTCTTTACATTCAGGAAACACCTTCAGAGCAACAGGCATTTCCCAAAGTTACCTTGATCTTTTGTCTTTGTTCACAGTGCTCTGGATTCTCCAACTTTCCTTCTAACACTAAACACATGGCCACTATGCTTGAATGTGCACTGGTCCTGGGGTTCTTCATACATCACACTTTTTAAAATTGCTTTGGGAGGTAGCTAGCATGCCAATTTCAGGGGTTCCCAATGGCCAGCCCAAATCCCTTCCTCATGCAGAACAATTTGTCATTACAGACTTCTTCTGAAACTTTTTCTTTGGAACAATGAACAGTCAAGGTGAATCCAGATCATGTACCTGCTTCATGCAACATTTGAAGGAACTACAGGTCAGGGTGGTGAAAGCCATGGCCACAAGTGACCCAGCTGGCAGGCATGGTGTTCTCTTGATGGTAAAATACTCACAACATTTTGTTTCTCATCTTATAAAATGTAAACCATTGTCTTCTTTTCTCCTTCACCAAAAGTTCATACACCAGAGTCAGTCGGCATATACACTGGGAGGAAAAATGATCCCAAGAAAGGGTGTGTGTCACATTTACACATAAGCTGCTAGATAGCCTGAACCACAGGGGCTCAGACTTTAGGAAACTGCTGTCTCACTCTAGAGTTTACAATTTATGCTTGACCCTACGGGATTGTTTGTCTTTGGTTATTTACCTTTCCAGCCTCATCATTTTCCTGCTCCCCAGTAAAACCCTTCCCTCGGCTCCCTTGTGAACCTGTTCTCCCCTTTCTAACCCTTCTTCCTCCTCCTGCCGGCCTTTGCTTATCTAGGGTTATGTCTATGAATGCCAAAATCTTGCCTTAATCTTGGAGTTTTATTTTCTGTGTGCTCATAGTATGAACGTTAATTTTATATGATAACTGGCCTAAACCACCAACTGCCCATACATTTGGCCCAGCCTCATTCTCGATGTGTCTATGTGGGAACTTCTGGGTAGGTTTAACATCTGAACAGCTAGAGTTTGTAAAGGAAATTGCCCTTCCTGGTGAGCCTTAAATAGAACAACAGGACTGAACAGCCTGATCAAGAGGCACCCCTCCTCCCTTCATAGAATATATGAGGGAACTTAGGGCCAGAGTAGTGAAAGACCTCACCCCAGTTGACACAGCCATTGCATTTTCCTGGTGATGGTTCCTCTCACCATTCTGGGTATGAATGTCACAACATTTGAGCATAGGAACCATTATCTGCTTGCCTTCTTCAACAAAGGTTCATTGTAACAGGGCTGGTTGGCATATAACTTAGGGATGACAAATGATTCCAAGAAGCCCTGTTTTACATTTGCACATGAGCCATATGATGTCATGAACCATGGATGCTTCTGAAAGAGATACTAGGGATCTCTGAATAAGGAGAAAGGAGGGAAAATGTCCCAGATGCTCCTGAGGAAGTAGAAGCATTGGATTCCCCCTGCTGGATGTTTCCTTGATGGAGAAGCCATTGTAGGTGCATGTTTGACATTTTGTTTTTGTTTTGTTTTGTTTCGGATGAATAATTCCAATTTGTATTTATCTGGAAACCAAGAGAGAAACAAGCATAGCCAGTGTGGGCTATTGGAAGTGGGCATGAGGTGAGTGTTTTCCATCATCATCCACACAGCCCCTCACTCCATCCTCAGATCACCCCCAAGGTGCAGGCATCAATATCTTCACTCTGTGGGTGAAGACTGAGGCTCAAAGAGGTTAAGGAACTTGTTTTAGCAAGGAAGGACCCAAAACCAGAGACAAAAAATAGCCAACTTGGACTTGATATAGAAAATTTGTAATGCTGCAGATCGACACCATCATTTTAGGTTTTTCAACCAGGGAATACTTTGATGAAAACACATGGAAGAGCTGGCTGGTAGCATTTATAAAGGATTTACAGAGGTAGGAAGAAACTGGAGCATAGAGAAATGGCATAGAAGGCTGTGACTACAATCCAGACACTGGAGATGGAGCAAACAGAGTTTGGAACTAGCAAGTGTCGGTCCAGGACAGGCCTACTGGTTAACACATTGGCTGGGATGCCCATATTCCATATTGGAACATCTGGTTCAAGTCCAGGCACAACTTCAGATTCTAGCTTCCTGCTAATGTGCACCCTTGGAGGCAGCAGGTCATGGGTCAATAGTTAGGTTCCTGCTACCCACAGGCAAGACCTGGATGGAGTTCTTGGCTCTCAGTTTCAGCCTGGCCAAGACCTGGTAATTTCTGGCATTTGAGGAGTTGGATTAGCAGACAGGAGCTTGTTTTCTCTGCCTCTCAAAAAATACAAAAAAAAAATACCCAAAGTGATGCGGGCCAGCCGCACCTGTCGAACGGAACCTGAAGGAGGGAGTGGGAATGAAAAGAGGGACAAGGGAGCAGAGAATGGAGCCAAGACAAAAGTTTGATCAAGGCTCATTTATTCCAGCATCTCAGTGATATTTTATACAGAACTAGCTGCAGCTCAAGGCAACACAGAAGTTAACAACACAGGCAAGCAACTTATCAGGCTTTCTACAACACAGTCATAACATAGTTAATTCAAGCAGAGTGTTCTTGTTAGATCATTCTCCTAGAGCATGGGAATAGGTGACTTTTTTCCTCCCAGGAATTCCACAAGCCAAGACTGACCTTGACTTGTCTATGACCTGTTTTATGGGCTGCCTACACCAAAACACCCACAAAACCTTATTCTAGCCTTGTCCCTGCCATGATTCCATTACTGCTGGGGAACCCTGAGCAAGTCACAGCCATTTCTCTGAAGCTTGTTATTCGTCCCTAAGATGCTGCTGAACTGGTAATAGAAAACCCTGAGTTTCTTTCAAACTCTAAAATTCTGCCTGAGATTTATAAATTTTAATGCATTCTGAATATCATCTTGAATCCAGAAGGGAATATAGATGTAATAATTCTTAACATAATCTTTTCAAAGTACAAAGGAATAGGCTTGATTTTAAGAATGCTTTTTGACCAGATTACATCACAACAAGCCCATCATTTCAGCATCTTTCTGTTTCCCTTGTTTAGGAATATGTTTTGGGCACTGCTGCTATAGCAGTGGTTGACATTAAAGTCAAATAAGAATATTATGTTTGAAACGGATGAGAGGTTAATCTTATCTTTCTACTAACCTCCTGTGAGCACACTTGTCATTAGACAAACATCTTGTCATCCAGTGCTTCCAAACATGAGTATTTCCTTCACCCTGCTGCCTTGTTCTGGCTTCGATCCATTACCTTCCTGCCCTTGAGTTCTCATTTTTGTTCTAAAACAATGCCCTGGTCCCTTTTACCTCATTCCACCTCTGAATATGTAGATATGTCTCAGTAATTCAGACTTAATGGGATTAGAATTCACTTGCTCTATCAAGCATTTAAAACAATCATAACTAGGGTGCTGTGTTGTGGAGCAGCAGGTTGAGCAACTGCTTGCAAAGTCAGCACCCATAAGATCATGAATTTTAGTGCCTGTAATGCCACTTCCTATCTAGCTCTCTTGTATAATGCCTGGCAAGAAAGCAGAAAATTGTCCCATTCCTTGAGTGCATGCCTCCCATGTAGGAGACCCAGATGGAGTTCCATGTCCTGGCTGTGGCCTGGCCCAACCACTGCTGCGGTGGCCATTTGGACAATGAACCAGAGGATAGAAGATGTCTGTCTGTCTCTCAAGCTCTCTCCCTGTCTTCTCTGTTGCTTTGCCTTTCAAATACTAACAAAAATGTACATCTCTAAAGTTACTCACCAGTAGCCTAAGCTCATGAAAAAGAGGAGCCCTGTTTTATTAACCATAGCATCTGTAGTGCCAGGGACATCTCTGTCCTTTCAAAAACATGTGAAAATGAGAGACTTTTTTTTATAACGCTTTTATTTAAAGAATATAAATTTCCAAAATACAGCTTATAGATTACAATGGCTTTCCCCCCATAACTTCCCCCCCACCCGCAACCCTCCCCTTTCCCACTCCCTCTCCCCTTGCTTCACATCAAGATTCATTTTCAATTCTCTTTATATACAGAAGATCAGTTTACTATATATTAAGTAAAGATTTCAACAGTTTGCCCTCACATAGCAACACAAAGTGAAAAATACTGTTGGAGTACTAGTTATAGTATTAATTCACAATGTATAGCACATTAAGGACAGAGATCCTACATGATATATTTTTTTAAAAAATTGATTAATTTTCTAGGCAATTTCCAATTTAACACCAAGATTTTTTTTTCATTTTTAATTATCTATATACAGAAGATTGATTCAGTATATACTAAGTAAAGATTTCATCAGTTTGCACCCACTCAGAAACACAAAGTGTAAAATACTGTTTCAGTGCTAGTTATAGCATTACTTCACATTGGACAACACATTAAGGACAGATCCCACGTGAGACGTAAGTACACAGTGACTCCTGAAGTTGATTTAACAATTTGACACTCTTGTTTATGGCCTCAGTAATCTCCCTAGGCAAAATGAGAGACTTTTAAAAAAATTATTTATTTACTTGAAAGAGTTACACCGAGAGAAGAGAGGCAGAGAGAGAAAGAGAGAGAGAGAGAGAGAGAGAGAGAGAGAGAGAGAGAGAGCTCTTCCATCTGCTGGTTCACTCTCTAGTTGGCTGCAATGGCTGGAGCTGAGCCAATCCAAAGCCAGGAGCCAGGAGCTTCTTCCAGGTCTCCCATGTGGGTGCAGGGGCCCAAGGACTTGGGCCATCTTCTGCTTTCCCAGGACATAGCAGAGAGCTGGATCAGAAGAGGAGCAGCTGGGGCTCAAACCAGTGCCCCTATGGGATACTGGCACTGCAGGGGTTGCTTTTACTCACTATGCCACAGTACTGGCCCTGAGACATGTTATTTGTAAACTTGGGCCATTGTCTATCCCAGATTGCTGAAAATGTGGTGAGCAATAAGGACTGTGTCATACACATACCTGATGGGATGCATTCAGCCTCCCAGCCCGCATTTATGGTCTGCCTTGTCATGCTGTCCTTAGTATGCACCATTTGATAATCCCGTCAGATTCTCAAGTCCAGTGTATTGTGTTTACAGAGTCTAGATTGTGCCTACTGTTTCTGAGCCTCTTTCTGGAAGGGGTGGTATGAACTGGAATATGCATGAGGAAATAAAATTATAGCTTGTTCTTACACCTTCGTACTCTGAGGATTATATTTTATTTTTTACTATCTTCCCTCTCCAGTCTCTGGAGAAGCTCAATGCAGGGGACAGAGAAGTGCTTCCTGACTCTGAATGAGAGGAAGATTTGCACTTGAGCATGGTCTAATCAAGTGAGCAATGTGAAACCTTCTCAAACGAAAAAGGAAAACAAGGCGTCTGCTAAAGGCATCCTCACAAAATGTATATAAATCAAACTTGTTACTTTTGCATGCTGATTCATGTATATGTGTTCATTTAAATGGTGTAGCAGGTAGCCCACATTCCCAGATTGCCCTCCAGTCTTTCCTCACCTGAGGAAGAGGCCAACGGTGGGGATCATGAGAGCAATTGTGTCCAGCAAGCCCATTATCACTGACCCAATATTGCACCCCCCTTCTCATGTGCAAGGAAATTGGAAAACTTGTCTTTCTTACACCCTGGAGTTCTGTCCAGCTTGAAGTCAACTCCTTGCAAAATCTCAGGATGAGCTGTGGAGGGCATGCCCAGCCAGCAATACAGATCTGTCTCCCAGAGAATCTACTCATAATGGATAGGCCTGAGAAGCTTCTGTTTGCATGGTTTGGGATAGTACCAAGGAGACCTGCAGATGGAGACATTTGAGCAGGGGCCTCATGTTATCTCTGGTTGACTTGAGCAGAGGGAAGTAAAGGTTGGGGAGAGAAGTAGATGTAAAATATTGTATGACAAGTTTAAGTCATTCTGAACTGTGGAGAGCCATCCTCCAAGATTCTGGGCCCCCAGGCACCTCATCTCCATCTCTTGCTTCAGTCTCCTCATTGCTCTGGGATGGACAGGAGAAAAACAACTCACTTTGCTCTTAGCAGATTACCCTCTTCATGAACTAGCTATGCACTGCAAAAGGAGAGGGGGATGAAGAAAATGGATTAAGATATTTTGACACAAATGGGTCCGTGGTATCACATCATGATACCAAGAACAACATCCCACATTGTCTGGTTCCACTGATTATTTTTTAAAGATTTATTAATTAAAAAGGGACCATGACAGAGACAAAGGAACACACACACACACAAGCATGAGGGGGGTGTAAAGGGAGAGGAGGGGAGGGAGGGAGGGAGAGAGAGAGATAACAAGAGAGAGGGAGAGGGAGTAAGGGAAGGAATGAGGGAAGTCTTCAACCCACAGGTTCAACCAGAACTGGACAGGTAGAATCCAGAATTCAGGAACTCCATGTGGATCTCCCAGGTGGGAGCCAGAGACTCAAGTCCTTGGACCATGGTCTGTTGCCTCTTAGAGATGTTAACATGGAGGTGGCTTGAAACAGAGCATCTGGGACTTGGTCTGCCATTCTGATGTTAGGTAAGCAGCAGAAGCTTAACTTGCTGTGCCACAACACACACTCCTCTAATTTTTTTGTAAATCTTTATATGAAGGAGAGAGAGTGATTGATTGATTGACTGAGTCACAGACAAAGAGAAGATCTTCCATCTGTTGGTGCCCTCCCCGAGTGACTGCAATGATTGGAGCTAGGCCAATCTGATGACAGGAGATTCTTGGGTGTCTCCTACAAGGGTGCAAGGACCTAAATACTTGAGCATTCTCTGACTTTCCCAGGTGCATTGTGGAGCTGGATTGGAAGTGGAGCAGCTGGAACTTGAACTGCCCAAGTGGCAACATTACCTCTATGCTACAGCACCAATCCCATCAATGATTTCTTTTTTTCCAAAAATAAGGGCCTACTACAGGCCTAATGACCTGTTCTTTCCACTGGGATCTCACTCACAGAGATCTTTCATTTAGGGTTTTTTTTGAGAGTGTCTTGGCTTTCCATGTCTAAAATACTTTCATGGGCTCTTCAGCCAGGTCCAAATGCCTAAGGGCTGATTCGGAGGCCAGAGTGCTGTTTAGGACATCTACCATTCTATGAGTCTGCTATGTATCCCGCTTCCCATGTTGGAACATTCTCTCCTTTTTAATTCTATCAGTTAGTACAGACCTTTGACTCTTAATCCTATCATTATGATCAATTATGAACTGAAATTGATCCCTTTGACTGGTGAGATGGCATTGGTGCATACCACCTTGATGCGATTCAATTGGAATCCCCGGGCACATTTCTAACTCTACTGTTAGAGGTGAGTCCCATTGAGCATGTGACAAACTGTACATCTCTTCCCTCTCTTATTCCCACTCTTATATTTAACAGGGATCACTTTTCAGTTAAATTTAAACACCTCAGAATAATTGTGTGTTAATTAAAGAGTTCAACCAATGGTATTAAGTAGAACAAAAAATTACTAAAATGAGTAAAGTAGTAAGTTGTTCCTCAACAGTCAGGTTAAGGGCTGATCAAGTCATTGTTTCTCATAGTGTCCATTTCACTTCAACAGGTTTCCTTTTAAGTGCTCAGTTAGCTGTCACTGATCAGAGAGAACATATGATATTTGTCCCTTTGGGACTGTCTTATTTTACTCAGCATGATCGAAGTCATACCATGCATCTTCTCAGACTGTGGTGGAATGAAGCTGGAAATCAGCAACTCAGGAATACCTAGAGCATATGCTAACACATGGAGACTGAACAACGTGCTCTTGAATGAACACTGAATCATAGAAGACATCAAAAGAGAAATCAAAAACTTTCTGGAAGTAAATGAGGATAACAATACAACATATCAAAACTTATGGGATACAGCAAAAGCAGTGTTAAGAGGAAAGTTTATATCAATAGGTGCCTACATCAAGAAATTGGAAAGGCACCGAATCAATAAGCTTTCACTGAATCTCAAGGATTTAGAAAAACTACAGCAAACCCGACACAAATCTAGTAGGAGAAGAGAAATAATTAAAATCAGAGAAGAAATCAACAAGATTGAATAAAAAAAATACAAAAGATCTACCAAATGAAGAGTTGGTTTTTTGAAAAAATAGACAAAATTGACACACCATTGGGCCAGCTAACTAAAAAAAAGAAAAAAACCCAAATCAATAAAATCAGAGATGAAAAAGGAAACGTAACAGACACGACAGAAATAAAAAGAATCATCAGAAATTACTACAAGAATGTGTATGCCAGCAAACAGGGAAATCTATCAGAAATGGATAGATTCCTGGACACATGAAATCTACCTAAATTGAACCAGGAAGACATAGAAAACCTAAACAGACCCATAACTGAGACAGAAACAGTAATAAAGGCCCTCTTTACAGAAGAAGAGCCCAGGACCGGACGGATTTACTGCTGAATTCTACCAGACATTTAAAGAAGAACTAACTCCAATTCTTCTCAAACTATTCAGAATAATCGAAAAAGAGGGAATCCTCCCAAATTCTTTCTATGAAGCCAGCATCACCTTAATCCCTAAGCCAGAAAAAGATGTAGCATTGAAAGACAATTACAGACCAATATCACTGATGAACATAGACACAAAAGTCCTCAATAAAATTCTGGCCATTAGAATACAACAACACGTCAGAAATATCATCCACCCATACCAAGTGGGATTTAATTTTTCTTCCTCTTCTAAAATTTCTAATTTCTCCACTTCCTTTGTTGACCATATCTAATCAACACAAGACTCTAATGAATACCTGACTGATAAAGACTTCATTGGAGGGTTGCTGTCCTATCTGCAACATACTTCTCCAATTCATCTTCTAAGCTTTCTCTGAATATAATTAGGACCTCACTACCTGCAAACCTGAATGAAGACTGAAAAATGAGGCAACTTAAAGCTGCCATAATCAGATCTCAAACTGTTCATCTCTTTCCTGAGATCATCCAATGGGTCAACAGATGTCTGACCCCAAAGTCACATTCTCACCTTTGTTCAAAGCATTGTGGAGGCTTACTGAGGTCAAGATACATTTCAGTTTTCCTGGTCCTAGATCTACTCAAATCCATCACTGTGACAATAAAAAATTAAATGGATCTTAGTAGAGTTTTTTTCTTTGTTACAAATGTATATAAGTTCTTAGTACCCCAGGCACTACCAACTGTTTGCTGATTGATTATCTGACAATCAGGTCAAGCACCTCTTCTGAAGGGCTGGCATTGTGGCACAGCAGGTAAACCACTGTATATAATGCCAGCATCCCATATGCGAGTGCACTTTGAGTCCTATGTGCTCTTCTTTCAATATAGCTCCTTGAAAATGCACCTGGAAAAGCATCACAATTTGACTCAAATACTTGGCCTCTGCTACCCAAGTGGGAAACACAATGGAGCTCCTGCCTCCCATATTTGGACTGGATGACTCCCCAAATGGCTGCAAAGGCCAGGGCTGGGCTAGGTCAAAGCCAAGAGCCAGGAGCTTCTTTCAGGACTCCCACATAGTGGCAAGGACTTGGGCCATCTTCAGTTGTTTTCACAGGGACATTAGCAAGGAACTGGATAGGAATTGAGGCAGCCAGAACTCAAACTGGCACCAATGTGGGATGCTGGTTTTACAGGTGATGGCTTAACTTGCTATGCCACAATGATGGCCCCTGGAAATAATCTTTTTTTTTTAAAAAGATTTATTTTATTTATTTGAAATGCAGTATTAAAGAGAGGCAGAGGAAGAGAGAGGTATTTCATCTGTTGGTTCACTCCCCAGATGGCTGCAATGGCCAGAGCTGTGCTGGTCCGAAGCCTGGAGACAGGAACTTCTTCCATGTCTCCAACATGGGTGCAGGGCCCCAAGGACTTGGGCCATCTTATACTGCTTTTCCAAGCCACATCAGAAAACTGGGTTGGAAGCAGATTAGCTAGGAATCAAGCCATTGTCCCTATGGTATGCCAGCACTGCAGGAGGTGGCTTTACCTGCCATCCCATAGCACCAGCCCCAAGATAATCTTTAATCTTGTCCAGATCCTGGTAAATTGTGAACTAACTTGCCCTAGATCTGTAAAGCCTTGGTGCCTAAATCTAGGAAGGAAATTAGTGATACAGGTCTTTAAAATATGGACTACATTATGTCATAGGCATTTAAATGAATAATTAAATTAATAAGTAAATATCCTAGAGAGAGAGATTCAAAATGGCCCTGATAGGAACCTCTCCAAGAGATGATAACAAAGCTCCATATTTATCTGAGTTTACTCACTTTACTGAGTAAACTCACTTCAAGCCTAGAAACATCCATACATAAGCCATTGCTATGAAGCAGGAGGCAGTAAATGGCATAATGGAAATATCAAGTGATTATGAGGATTCAGGTTCATAGGCAATAGGTATGTGTGGGATTTTAGTCTCATGACCCACTAAGGTTTCCTCATTGACTGAAATCTATATCTGTAAGAGAAATACTACAGTGTATTAAGATTATAGATACTTTTTTCCCAAACTAGGAAATCTTACATCATCAAATTCCTAACCCAACAACCAGATATACTTATGAAGCAAAAGAAACTAGCAGTTTGAAAAACCAGAGATGATTGCACAGCACAGACAAGAGCAAGAAGCAGAAAAAGTATGGCATGGAATGCTCCCAAAAGGATATTCCTTTTCACCTATAGGTTCTATTTTTAGGACTTCTTCTTACCCAGATCCTGTCTTTCAAGGCCTCAGAAGTCCTGACTCCAATGCCCTGATGGCAAACCACCTCATAAATGGAGTACAGGAAAGAGAAGAAAGGGAAAATTAAAGTGGTTATGATGTCTGCTATAGGTAAAGTATACTACTTTTGTTTTTCTATGTGTATACTTATGTGGAATTGATCCTTTTGTATTCCCTGAACTCTCCCTGCTATATATCTTCTGTTATTTATTTTTTTCATTAAAAATTTTTTTATACAGAGACAGAAAAGACCCAAATCAATAAAATCAGAGATGAAAAAGGAAACGTAACAGACACGACAGAAATAAAAAGAATCATCAGAAATTACTACAAGGATGTGTATGCCAGCAAACAGGGAAATCTGTCAGAAATGGATAGATTCCTGGACACATGAAATCTACCTAAATTGAACCAGGAAGACATAGAAAACCTAAACAGACCCATAACTGAGACAGAAATTGAAACAGTAATAAAGGCTCTCCCAACAAAGAAAAGCCCAGGACCAGATGGATTCACTGCTGAATTCTACCAGACATTTAAAGAAGAACTAACTCCAATCCTTTTCAAACTATTCAGAACAATCGAAAAAGAGGGAATCCTCCCAAATTCTTTCTATGAAGCCAGCATCACCTTAATCCCTAAGCCAGAAAAAGATGTAGCATTGAAAGACAATTACAGACCAATATCACTGATGAACATAGACACAAAAATCCTCAATAAAATGCTGGCCAATAGAATACAACAACACATCAGAAATATCCACCCAGACCAAGTGGGATGTATCACTGGTACGCAGGGATGGTTCAATGTTCACAAATCAATCAATGTGATACACCGCATTAACAGATTGCAGAAGAAAAACCATATGATTATCTCAATAGACGCAGAGAAAGCATTTGATAAAATACAACACCCTTTCATGATGAAAATTCTAAGCAAACTGGGTGTGGAAGGAGCTTTCTTCAATCCAATCAAAGCAATTTATGAAAACCCATGGCCAGCATCCTGTTGAATGGGGGAAAGTTGGAAGCATTTCCACTAAGATCTGGTACCAGACAGGGATGCCCACTCTCACCACTGCTATTCAATATAGTTTTGGAAGTTTTAGCCAGAGCTATTAGGCAAGAAAAAGAAATTAAAGGGATACAAATTGGGAAAGAGGAACTCAAACTATCCTTCTTTGGAGATGATATGATTCTTTTTTTAGGAGATCCAAGGAACTCTACTAAGCAACTAATGGAACTCATAGAAGAGTTTGGAAAAGTAGCAGGCTATAAAATCAGTTTACAAAAATCAATAGCCTTTGTATACACAGGCATGCCACAGCTGAGAAAGAACTTTTTTTATTTTTATTTTTGACAGGCAGAGTGGACAGTGAGAGATAGACAGAGAGAAAGGTTTTCACTTGCCATTGGTTCACCCTCCAATGGCTGCCGCAGCCGGTGCACTGTGGCCGGTGCATTGTGCTGAACCGAAGCCAGGAGCCAGGTGCAGGGCCAAAGCCCTTGGGCCATAGCAGAGAGCTGGCCTGGAGGAGGGGCAACTGGGACAGAATCCAGTGCCCCGACCAGGACTAGAACCCGGTGTGCCAGCACTGCAAGGTGGATGATTAGCCTATTGAGCCACGGCGCTGGCAGAAAGAACTTCTAATCAGTCCAATTCACAATAGCCACAAAAACAATCACATACCTTGGAATAAACTTAACCAAGGACATTAAAGATATCTACGATGAAAATTAAAAAATCTTAAAGAAATAGAAGAGGATACCAAAAAATGGAACAATCTTCCATGCTCATGGATTGGAAGAATCAATATCATCAAAATGTCCATTCTCCCAAAAGTGCTTTATAGATTCAATATGATACCAATCAAAGGACCAAAGATATTCTTCCCAGATCTGGAAAAAATGATGCTGAAATTCATATAGAGACACAGGAGACCTCGAATAGCTAAAGCAATCTTGTACAACAAAAACAAAGCCGGAGGCATCACAATACCAGATTTCAGGACATACTATAGGGCAGTAGTTGTCAAAAACAGCATGGTACTGGTACAGAAACAGATGGATAGACCAATGGAACAGAATAGAAACACCAAAAATCAATCCAAACATCTACAGCCAACTTATATTTGATCAAATATCCAAAACCAATTCATGGAGCAAGGACAGTCTATTCAACAAATGGTGCTGGGAAAATTGGATTTCCATGTGCAGAATCATGAAGCAAGACCCCTACCTTTCACCTTACACAAAAATGCACTCAACATAGATTAAAGACATAAATCTATGACCCGACAAGACCAAATTATTAGAAAGCATTGGAGAAACCCTGCAAGATATAGGTACCGGCAAAGACTTCTTGGAAAAGACCCCAGAAGCACAGGCAGTTAAAGCCAAAATTAACATTTGGGATTGCACCAAATTGAGAAGTTTCTGTACAATAATAACAAAAAAAAAACAGTCAGGAAAGTGAAGAGGCAACTGACAGAATGGGGAAAGATATTTGCAAACTATGCAACAGATAAAGGGTTAATAACCTGAATCTGCAAAAAGATCAAGAAACTCCACAACATCAAAACAAACAACCTACTCAAGAGATGGGCCAAGGACCTCAACAGACATTTTTCTTTTTCTTTTTTTTTGACAGGTAGAGTGGACAGTGAGAGAGAGAGAGAGAGAGAGAGACAGAGAGAAAGGTCTTCCTTTTGATGTTGGTTCACCCTCCAATGGCTGCCACAGCTGGCGTGCTGTGCTGATCCGAAGGCAGGATCCAGGTGCTTATCCTGGTCTCCCATGGGGTACAGGGCCCAAGCACTTGGGCCATCCTCCACTGCACTCCCGGGCCATAGCAGAGAGCTGGCCTGGAAGAGGGGCAACTGCAACAGAACCCGGTACCCCGACCAGGATTAGAACCCAGTGTGCCAGTGCCGCAGGCGGAGGATTAGCCTGTTGAGCTGCAGCGCCGGCTCAATAGACATTTTTCAAAAGAGGAAATCCAAGTGGCCAACAGACACAGGAAAAAATGTTCAAGATCACTAGCAATCAGGGAAATGCAAATCAAAATCACAATGAGGTTTCACCTCACCCCAGTTAGAATGGCTCACATTCAGAATTCTACCAACAACAGATGCTGGCAAGGATGTGGGGAAAAAGGGACACTAACCCACTGTTGGTGGGAATGCAAACTGGTTAAGCCACTATGGAAGTCAGTCTGGAGATTCCTCAGAAACCTGAATATAACCCTACCATACAACCCAGCCATCCCACTCCTTGGAATTTACCCAAAGGAAATTAAATTGGCAAACAAAAATGCTGTCTGCACATTAATGTTTATTGCAGCTCAATTCACAATAACTAAGACCTGGAATCAACCCAAATGCCCATCAACAGTAGACTGGATAAAGATATGGGACATGTGCTCTACAGAATACTATACAGCAGTCATAAGCAATGAAATCTGGTCATTTGCAACAAAATGGAGGAATCTGGAAAACATTATGCTGAGTGAAATAAGCCAGTCCCAAAGGGACAAATATCATATGTTTTCCCTGATCAGTGACAGCTAACCAAGCACCAAAAAGGAAACCTGTTGAAGTGAAATGGACTCTATGAGAAACGGTGACTTGATCATCCCTTGTCCTGACTGTTGATGTACAACTTAATACTTTATCCCTTTTAGTAATTTTTTTGTTCTACTTAATACTATTGGTTGAACTCTGGAGTTAACACACAATTATTGTTAGAAATCATTAGAACTTAAATTGCTATTGTTCACAGATCCTGCATTGGGAATATAAGGGAGGACTGAGTAGCTGTGTGGTGCAGGGTCTCTCCTGAGGCTGAATTCAGACATTCACTGGAGCTGTAGTCATCTGAAGGGATGACTGAGACCAATGGGTTCATGTAAAGTTCATTCACATGATTGACAATCTGTCACTGGATTTTGGCTCTAGCCCAATTTCAACACACATGCATCTGTCCACAGGATTTACTGAGTGTCCTTGCAGCATAGGGTTTACCCCATAGGAAATAATCTAAGGTCAAGGAAAATGATCTTTTAACAGCCTCAGAAGTCAAATGTCATCTCTTGCATGACATTTTACTGTTTCTTCAGGGCTCAGATTAAGTGAGTGTACAGAGGGTGTGGACACTGATAAGGATCATTAGGGATTATCTTGGAGATTGGTTACAATAGTATTTGAAAGAACAAGAAGCATTTCAGAAAAGATGTACAAGAGAGAAAGGGAGGGAGGATGGGAGAGAAGAAAATATTTTGATTCCCAAAAACTGATAACAAAGAGAAATAATGTACCCAGGGTTTTCTTGAGATCTCTGAGGCCACCTTGCAGTTCCCTCACTAGAGCATGCCTGAAGCAGGTCCAACTTCTAAGACAGAGATTCCAGATGAGTCACAAAAAGCCAGGATGCCAGCTGAGGGGCAAGATGGCGGAATAGGAAGGGAGCACACCGATAGTCTGGGGAGAGACAGTTTAATAAAAGTGGAGATACTGCAGGTTCAAGGAAGAGTAGGGGAAGAAACAGCAGAGGAAACCCTTCCGGAACTGGAGATTCACAGTGGACCTGCGTGGAGAGCGTGGGAGCCCGCAGTTTGGGACACCAGCAGCAGATTCAACACACCAGCGCTGGAACACGAGGTGAGCTGAAACTCAATAGCCCGAAATACCAGCAGCGAAGCGGAAAAGGGAGCCTAGAGCAAACAAGGCTTGAAACCCTGCGGGGAAAAGTTCACCAGGCTAACTAGAAGAGAGAGAGAGAGGGAAAAAAAAAAGTGACCCATACAGACACGAGCTTCTCTCTCTCCGCTCACCTCTCAAAGGTGAGCAAGACAAAGAGCAGGTGCCATTTTGGAATATGTCATAAGCAGGGCGACCTCGGGTCGGCACCGGCCCCGAGCCTAGCAGAAAAACCTGACTCTGGGTGGGAGGGGTGAAATAAAAGGAGATTAGAACCTAATGAATGTGTGGTGCTAATGAACTGAGACTGTGAAAAAAGAGACGGTGGGGGAGAGAACTCACGGAAATCACGAATTCATGTGAGTACTCTCCAGAGATGCTACAGTTCAGTAGCCTTGGCAGCCCAGTGGGAGACTACAGGAGAATCTCAGCCCACACAAAGGGCCGCAAAGATTCCTTCTCTGGTACTTGGGAAAGAGCTTCTGATCTCTGGCTCCCGTGGGTATGTCACTCGCCTGCTAACCACCCCCAATTCCATTCAGCTGTGTGGAATTACTTCCCTTTTGAACCAAAAAAAAAAAAAGTAACACAGAGAGATTTACCATGCCTAACCTGGGAGTGTCTCCTTTGACACACCCTCAACCCTGAGGAACCAAACAGAGCTCTCAGGCCACACCCATTTCAAGCCTCTAAGGCTCCATCAAAAGCAGACAGTCCACTTAATCTAGAGTCATAGTATAACAAGAAAAAAACACCACAGTGAAGAAACGAATATGCCAAACAACAAACGCAAAAACCGAGGTAATAAGAACAAGGAAGACACTATGGCATCCCCAAATGAAAAAGACACCCCAATTCAAGATTACGAAGATGATGAGATAGGAGAGATGCAAGAAGCAGATCTCAAAAAATTGATAAGAACACAAGAAGTACTCAAAAACAAATTCTTGAACTACAGAAATCCTTAATGGACAAGGTAGAAAATCTCTCTCGTGAAAATGAAATATTAAGGAGGAATCAAGCTGAAATGAAACAACTAGTAGAACATGAAACTGTGATAGTGACGAGAAATCATAATGAAGTGAAGAATTCACTAGATCAAATGAAAAACACATTAGAGAGCCTTACAAGCAGAATGGGTGAGGCAGAAGAGAGAATATCGGACTTAGAAGACAGAGCACAGGAAACTATACAGTCAAACCAAAGACAAGAAGAGGAAATTAGAAATCTAAAAAATATTGTTGGGAATCTACAGGATACTACTAAAAAACCAACATTCGAGTTCTAGGAGTTCCTGAAGGCATGGAGAGGGAGAAAGGATTAGAATGCCTTTTTAGTGAGATAATAGCAGAAAATTTCCCAGTTTTGGAGAAGGACAGAGACATCCTAGTACAGGAAGCTCATAGAAGCCCTAGTAAACATGACCAAAAGAGGTCCTCACCATGACACGTTGTAATTAAACTCACCACAGTGAAACAGAAAGAAAAGATCCTAAAATGTGCAAGAGAGAAACGTCAAATTACACTCAGAGGATCTCCAATTAGACTCACAGCATACTTCTCAACAGAAACTCTACAAGCTAGAAGGGAATGGCGAGACATAGCCCAGGTACTTAGAGAGAAAAACTGCCAGCCCAGAATATTATATCCTGCCAAGCTCTCATTTGTGAATGAAGGTGAAATAAAGACCTTTCATAACAAACAAAAGCTGAAAGAATTTGTTGCCACTCGTCCAGCCCTGCAAAAGATACTTAAAGATGTATTACACACAGAAACACAGAAACACGGACATCAACATGAAAGAAGATAAACGAAGGGAACCTCACAGCAAAAGATCACAAGGAATTCAAAGCATACATTTGGATAAAGAAATTATGGGACATGTACTCTATAGAATACTATACAGCAGTCAAAAACAATGAAATCCGGTCATTTGCAACAAGATGGAGGAATCTGGAAAACAACATTCTGAGTGAATTATGCCAGTCCCAAAGGGACAAATATCATATGTTCTCCCTGATCGGTGACAACTAATTGCGCACCAAAGGTGAAACCTATTGAAGTGAAAAGGACACTATGAGAAACAGTAACTTGATCAGCTCTTGTGCTGACTGTTGTTGTACAATGTAATACGTTATCCATTTTAGTAATTTTTTTATTCTAGTACTATTGGTTGAACTCTGTAATTAACACACAATTATTCTTAGGTGTTTAAATTTTAACTGAAAAGTGATCCCTGTGAAATATAAGAGTGGGAATAAGAGAGGGAGGAGATGTACAATCTGGGACATGCTCAATCAGTCGTGCCCCAAATGATGGAGTTAGAATTGTGCCAGGGGATTCCAATACAATCCCATCAAGGTGGCATGTACCAAGGCCATCTCACTAGTCCAAGTGATCAATTTCAGTTCACAATTGATCACACTGATAGGTCTAAGATCAAAGGGATCACACAAACAAGACTAGTGTCTGCTAATGCTAACTGATAGAATCAAAAAGGGAGAGAACGATCCAACATGGGAAGTGGGGGACACAGCAGACTCATAGAATGGCAGATGTCCTACATAGCACTCTGGCCTCAGAATCAGCCCTTAAGGCATTCGGATCTGGCTCAAGAGCCCATGAGAATATTCTAGGCATGGAAAGCCAAGACACTCTGGAAAAAAAAGAAGACCTAAATGAAAGATCTCTGTGAGTGAGATCCCAGTGGAATGAATGGGGCCATCAAAGAAGGAGGTACCTTTGTCTGAAGGGAGGAGAGAACCTCCACTTTGACTATGACCCTGTCGGAATAAGAGTGAAGTCAGCGAACCCTAAAGGCTTCCATAGCCTTGGCAACTCATGACTAGAGCCTAGGGAGATTACTGATGCCATAAACAAGAGTGTCAAATTGTTAAATCAACTTCAGGAGTCACTGTGTACTTACGTCTCACGTGGGATCTGTCCTTAATGTGTTGTCCAATGTGAAGTAATGCTATAACTAGCACTGAAACAGTATTTTACACTTTGTGTTTCTGAGTGGGTGCAAACTGATGAAATCTTTACTTAGTATATACTGAATCAATCTTCTGTATACAGATAATTAAAAATGAAAAAAAAAATCTTGGTGTTAAATTGGAAATTGCCTAGAAAATCAATTTTTTTAAAAAATATATCATGTAGGATCTCTGTCCTTAATGTGCTATACATTGTGAATTAATACTATAACTAGTACTCCAACAGTATTTTTCACTTTGTGTTGCTATGTGAGGGCAAACTGTTGAAATCTTTACTTAATATATAGTAAACTGATCTTCTGTATATAAAGAGAATTGAAAATGAATCTTGATGTGAAGCAAGGGGAGAGGGAGTGGGAAAGGGGAGGGTTGCGGGTGGGGGGGAAGTTATGGGGGGGAAGCCATTGTAATCTATAAGCTGTATTTTGGAAATTTATATTCTTTAAATAAAAGCGTTATAAAAAAAAAAAAAGCCAGGATTCCATGAAAAACTCCTCTGGGTCCCAGGAAGCACAGGTGTTCTCCCTACCTCTTTTGCCTACCTCACCTTTGCTGAGGCTATGGTGTGACAGTTACCTGAGGATGAATCTGGGGCTTGACACACATGGTCTTAAAATCAACAGTAAAAGGAGTGATGCTGCGCCAGCACACCGGGTTCTAGTCCCGGTTGGGGCACCAGATTCTGTGCCAGTTGCCCCTCTTCCAGGCCAACTCTCTGTTGTGGCCCGGGAGTGCAGTGGAGGAGGCCCAAGTGCTTGGGCCCTGCACCCCATGGAAGACTAGGAAAAGCACTTGGCACCTGGCTCTTGCCATCGGCTGAGCGCGGTGCACTGGCCGCAGCATGCTGGCCGCGGCGGCCATTGGAGGGTGAACCAACGGCAAAGGAAGACCTTTCTCTCTGTCTCTCTCTCTCACTGTCCACTCTGCATGTCAAAAAAAAAAAGTAGTTATGCCTCTGGGGAGGGAAGGATGTTGTTGTTTTCTTGGATGCATCAATTTCATGGCCACCATCTTTCTAGTGAATATGGAACAGAAATCTGGAATACCACAGGAGAAAAATAAATGGGAATATAGCACTTTCCTTGCTCTTGAGAGTAAAAACTAGTATGTGTAACTGCTCTAGTCTGTAAAGATGGAAGAATTTAACAGCCAGATTTATCTAAATCTTAGGGGAGGATAGTTAACATTAAAAAAGGAAGAAGAAGAAAAAGCAGAGCCAGGGCCATGGCGTAGTAAGCTAAGCTTATACCTGCAGCACCAGCATCCCATATTGGTGCAGTTCATATCCCAGCTGCTGCACTTCTAATCCAGTCTCTGGTATGGCATGTGTAAGCAGTGGGAGATGGTCCAAATGCTTGGAAGAAGACCAAGAAGAAGCTCCTGGATCCTGCCTTTGGATCAGCTAAGCTCCAGACATTGTGGCCATTGGGAAATGAACAAGGAGACAGAGATATTTCTCTCTGTCTCTCCCTCTGTCTGTAACTCTGCCTCTCAAATAAATAAATAAAATCTTAAGAAAGATTTGTTACTCTCCTCCTATTGAATCCACTCTCACCTGTTCTAACACTGCATAGCAATCTTTAGTAATGTTCGCAAAACACCTGACTCTCCCATGTCTTTGGTCCCCTCTTCTTAACCATAGTACTCATTACTGAAGCTCAGGGCCCTAATATCAGTACCTGATGTATTATTACAGCTCTGAGTCACCCAAATCTTTCAAAAAAACATGCAACACTGACCTTCACCTGTAGATGGAGCTCTGAAGCTCAAAAGAGAGAAGGGAGAAAAACCTGTGGACACATTTTGGGTGGCAACGGTTCACATTAAAGCTCAGGGGAAATGTTTAAGACTCTCCCTCAGCCCTATTACCAATCACTCACCACTGGCTTTACTATCTTGATCTGACCACCTCTTCACAGCATCTTCCCTTCTCCAAATGTGAAAGCAATGTCCACCAGTGTGGAGTTTGCTCAGAACATTCTGGCAATTTCTCAACCCCCTATACTATAAGATAGTACTTTGGGAGACTGCACAAGGCCTAAAGATGTCAAGTAAACACAGTCTTAGGACTTTTCTTTCACCAGCTCCAGACATACACTCCCCTAGAGGCCCTGAATCACTATAGGACTTTTTAAATGCAGCAAGGAAAAGAAAACACAAACACAGTAGTAACAGGAACATTGATAAAAGTCTAGAAAAGTTTTCTGAACGTGTGAAAAAAGTTATTTTCTCTTTACATTTTTGTTTGAAATTTGCATGATTTCTAATCCTCAAAGGCCTAACTAAAGTTTTAGTTACAAATAATGCAAGTTTCCTAAAATAGAAACAAATAAAGGTAAGGCAGAAATTTTGTCTTTCTTCCTTTTAAATCCAGCTCCTTAATTTCTCACTACTTTAGTCTTTAAATAAAAACCTCACTGCTTAGAACAGAAGTGGCCTCATTCCAACAAACACAAAGGCTTGTCTCTGAATGGCTGCCAAGTGGCACCTGGCTACTCTCATCCAAGGTAGAGGAGATAACACCCAGTGAAGTCCACAGAATGTTTCAAAGGCAAACAGCCCACTACCACATGCATGGAATGGACAATGCCAAGTGTCACTTTTTCCCCCAGCTTTCTTCTTTCTCATTGAATTAGCCACACTCACCTACATCTTGACAAAGCTATGTGCTAATGTAGGTCTTCCAAGTACCTGAATTTCTAGTGAGAGCTTATGGTGGTTCAGTAGTGGTAAGGCTGAAAGCTATGTTAAATTGTTTCTGGGTCCTACAGAAGCACAGCACTTGTTTTTCCCACTGTGTTATAGCTCTCCAAATATGTGGCCAAAATCCCTTTGCCTGCATAGGCAAAGGTTGCCTTGTGTTTCACTCTTGAATCCCTAGGAGAGGTAAAAGGGCCAACATTCCTTTGGGAGACAGAAAGAAAAATAACTCTTTACATCACCCTCTTCTGAAGGTTGGCTGAGATGGGAGACACTAATATTCTCAGATTTCTCATTCAACGTGTGATGCAAAGTCCCTTGGTGCCTCAAACTCTTCTCTACTCCCATCAACTTAGGTCATATATAAGGCCTTTTGAAAGTCTTAACCTTGGGCTAGTGCTGTGGCATAGCAAGTAAAGCCATTGCCAGCAGCTCCGGCAATCCTATGGGCTCTGGTGGGAGTCCCAGATGCTCAATTTATGATCCAGCTCCCTGCTGATTTGCCTGGGAAAACAGTGCAGGATGACCCAAGTTCTTGAATCTCTGAACCCAAGTGGGAGATCCAGAAGAAACCCCTGGCTTTGGATCAGCCCATCTCTGGCCATCGTGGCCATTTAGGTAGTAAACCCGTGGATGGAAGATTCTCTCTCTCTCTCTCTCTCTCTTTCTCTCTCTCTGCCTTTCAAATAAAATAAATAAATCTTTTTAAAGGAAAACCTTTTGGAATCTGTAGTCAGCATGTATATAGTATATACAATCAACTAGACTGACAAATCCAAACAAAAATTAACCATCGTCATTAAGAAATGCTTCCAGGTTTGAATGCTGACTTTGTCATGCTTAGCAATAGCATCTTGGGTAATCTCTGTTCCTCTTCATCTGGAAAATGGTAACAATAGTTATATCTAGTGCTTAAGCAAAAATGAAATGGGACAACACATTTAAAATACTAGTAGTCATGTCTGGCATATAATGACTCAATAAATACTGGTTAACCACTATTACTACTATGTCCTAACAGGCTATTTCCAATGGGCTACACTTGTATTCCCATACTCTGAGTTTATAAGCTCAATCAACACATCATGTAGCTGCAGAGGGATCAATGTCTCCCATATTCCTCCCTAGAGTGCTCTAGACCACACATAGGGGAAACTATATCCAAGGAGACTTTTAAAAATACACAAGACAAATGAAATTAAAGGGCCAGTGCAGTAGTGCAGTGGGTTAATCCTCCACCTGCAGTGCCTGCATCCCACATGGGCACCAGTTCTAGTCCTGGCTGCTCCTCTTTGAATCTAGCTCTCTGCTGTGGCCTGGGAAAGCAATAGAAGATGGCCCAAGTGCTTGGGCCCCTGCACCCATATGGGAGACCAGGAAGAAACACCTGGTTCCTGGCTTCAGATTGGTGCAGCTCTGGCTGTTCCAGCCATCTGGGGAGTGAACCAATGGAGGGAAGGCCTTTCTCTCTGTCTCTCCCTCTCAATGTTTGTAAATAAATAAAATCTTTTTTAAAAAAAGAAAAAAAATGGAATTAAAAGGTAAGTTAATTTTATTACAATTAAAAAATTGATACCTAGTTTTTCTCTGACACACATTTTTAATGGAATTTTTGAAGAATCCTCATGTATCCTAGTCTCTAATTTGGACAACATATTGATTTTCAGAGTCCTTTTGCTTGCACACTATATTTTCTCACTTGATTTAACTCACATATAAAAGCTTTAGGAAGTAATGGGAGTAGCCATTAATAGGTCAGGCCTCCCAATATCAGTAGTCACTGGGTTCCACACTCCCCTTCCTTCTCACAACTAAGTTCAGCTAAGTCAAAGAAAAAAGGGTAGTTCTTTGTATTTTATTCCTGAAAACATCAATCTTAAGACATTTTAAGTCCTCTTTTAAAGCTTCAAATTGGAGAGAGGACATTTATCCAAGGCCCATGATCTAGGTAGCTGATTATTTTTAGCATCTTTGAGCAAGAATTATTAAGGAGCTTTTAACCTGAAGGGCTTAAATCACCAAAGTGTTCCAAGTTTCAGGGAAGCACCACAGAATTCAAAGGGAATCTCATGAATCTCTTTCTATCAATTCACTTCCTGACACTCACCTTCCAATAAAAGTAGCCAAAAGACTTTATAAGATCAGAGATACACTTTAGTGGAGTCACATTCCAAGTCCTTGTTTATCAATTGGTTTTTAAATGGTCAGGGATTGAGGTAATATACTTAATCTCCATACACAAGTCCACAAAACAATATAAGCTTTGTGCCAAGAAAGAGGAGACAGTGCATGAAACCACAGGCAGTTCAGGTTTATTCAGAAAGTTTATTCACTCCAAGGTGAATGCATGGCAGAGAGTTCCCAGCAAACACACAGCAAAGAGAGAACCCCTTGTCTTACAGACTAGTGCTTTATATAGTACAAAGTGGTGGGAAGGAGCTTGGAGGTCTGAGCTAAAGCAGAGCTGTTGAGATAGAGAAGCACTTGGGCTAGATTTAAAGGTCACAGTGTGAGCTGGGAGGGGTTTGGAATGAGGCTGGATTCTGAGGCTGAGCTGCTGAGATAGAGGGAGACAGCTTGGGAAGAGTGAAGGAGGTCTCAGGCTGATAGCAGGAGCTTTCATTTATTGTTGTGTCCAAAAGCTGAGGCAGGGCAAGGATGGTCAAGACGGGGGTGGGGGGAAGAGGCTGTATTAGCAAGATAGAGAAAGAGGAGCCTGCTTGTTGTGTAGGTGAGAGGTCAACATGGATGTAAGATTTTTTCCTTCCTCCATCACTGTGTATGATAAATCCAGAATAAAGGATACTTTGGTGGCAAATTTCTGATATAAATTCTATAATAAAAATTTAGCCAATCACAATCTTTTGCAATTCAGATAGATTTCTGTGGGTGATCCCATGGTACTGCCTGCCTTGCCCCATGCAGAAAGTTGAGAGGGCATGGCGCACCATGCTTGCTGGGAAGGACCTCACAGCCTGGCTGCTGGCAAGCTGCAGGAGCTCCAGACCCATTTCCTCCATTTCCCACTTCCTGTTGGAAGCCTTGTGGCTGTGCTTTTGTGGTTCATAAACAGAGAGCTGATAAGCAACTCCCAGATGTGGGCTGGTTGCACAAAGGAGCCCAGAAGCTTATGTGTCCTACATGACCTATAAGTCGATTAGTTAGAAGTCTTTGGCATGCTGCCCCTTCTGCCCTATAGAATTGCTGTTACCACCCCAGGTTTTTGTCTTCCCCTCTTACTCTATACAAATCTGTGCCTGATTGCTAATAAACAGACATGCTCATCAGGTCTGTCTCCAGTGCTTCTTGTTGAGTGATGCCTTTGCTCTTCCAGCCTCACAGATGAGAGTTTCACACAAAGAGACCACAGATGTCAGTGGTTAGATAATGGGATTCATGTTTGGCTGCCTTTCAGCTGGGAACCTGAGGAAATGTCTAGCAAGGGTAAATGCCATAGGAGTTGTCAGAGACCTAGTAGAGAAAATGCTGTGCACCACCAAAGGCAAAATCCAGCTCTAATGACAGAACTCTAAATCCCCAATATGGAGCCACACATTTAGCATCTTTCATGTCAGTAAGGAGTGCTTATATTTTGCAAGAACTCTCAGTCAAGACTCAAGCTATATGCATGCCTATATTTGTTTTAAGGAAATATCATTTTTTGGGCCATTTTAGGAAAGACCAGCAGAATATTAGCCACATTAGGGCCTTTATTCACAAGTTCTTACATCATTACTAGCACCAATTCAGGTTTAAGAGGAGGGCAATTGCTAACCTTGAGTGTGCATCTTGGGCAAGGGGCTAAGGGGATGTAGTATTTTCTATCTCTTTGCTCATTTTCTAGTTTGTGAACCTCCCTTCCCCTTCTCTAGTAGCCCCAGGTAAGAAATCAGCCTGCTTCACTTGCTCACAGTTCCTTCTTGAAAATCTCATGGCCCACTCTCCCTCTGTCAGACCCTCATTCATATCAGGCATGTGAATGAACGCATGGGACAGCACCCAACATTGCACATACAGTTGTCATTATGACCCACAACCTGCATACATTAACCAGAATCTCATATGGTGGTCTCTCAGCATCACCCACCTGGGTTGTTGCACTCAACTCAAGCTCATCTAAGTTCAGAGGAGCGTAAGAGGAAGGATAGGTAGTTAGGAGCCACCCTGCCTTGCAGGGCTACCCCTGCCACATCATCCCCTGAAAATATTGTTGCTATGGCAACTTTCCAATGTTGAGGCCAGTGCTTCATACTTCCTCTGACGGAAGGAAGGAAGGAAGGAAGGAAGGAAGGAAGGAAGGAAGGAAGGAAGGAAGGAATCCTATGCATGATTCAGACATTGTTCCAGGAGCATGTACTCAGGTGGTGGGTGGCTGGGCACTTCTGAAGCATGCATAGGATTTTCTTTGTTTTCTCTTCCTCTTTCTTTCTTTCCTTCTTTCCTTCTTTCTTTTTTGCTTTGTAAGGAGGATTCTGTGGTTGAGCCTGACCAACGTCCCCTGCCTCAGTTTTCTCACATTCAAGTACAACCATAAGGTGAGAATAGATTCATGAGTCTTCCATTTACATGATACCTCAAGATTCTGTTCATTCAGCCATTCGTTATCATATGCCCTGTGATGTGGGGCTATGGGAGGTCTGGTGGCTTGAGAGGTTTATGCTAAGAAGACAGGCCAGAAAAGCCTTCCTATGAAAGAGGGGATCTCAGGATTAAAAAGATTCTGGCTTCAAATGTGGGGAGCTCCCATAGTCCCCTCAGCCAAAGCCAGAGATGATTTTCTCTTTCTTGGTTATGCCTCTCTGCCAAGACATGGGCACTAGGATAGATGTTGGGAGATCCCAGCCTTGTCCAGGTTGATGATTGGTTTGACAGCCTCCCAGTCAAGATCCATGTTCTGATCCTAGCTTCAGTTACCAAGCTTCTACCTACCATCTGCCTATTTTCATTTCATACAATGCTGTCATTTCTGGGCTCTGCTACCTCTGAGATCTAACTCTTTTTTTAAAAAAGATATATTTATTTATTTGAAATTCAGAGTTACACAGAGATAGAAGGAGGGGCAGAGAGAGAAATAGGTCTTCCATACCCTGTTTCACTCCCCAGTTGGCCACAATGGCAGGAGCTGCCCTGCTCAGAAGCCAGGAGCCGGGAGATTCCTCCAGGTCTTCCCATGAGAGTGCATGGGCCCAAGGGCTTGTGCCATCTGCTTTCCCAGGCCACAGCAGAGAGCTAGATCAGAAGTGGAGCAGCTGGGAATTGAACTGGTGACCATATGGGATGCTCGCACTGCTGGGGGTGGCTTTACCCTCTACACTACAATGCCAGCCCTGAAATCTGACCTTAACCTGATGGTTCCTGCCTGATAGGCATGGCATCCACAAATGATGTAGGAGATTGTATTGTGCACCTACAACTTTTGTCACTTTGTTTTTAATTATCTATATCCTTGTCATTTGTCCACCAGGACTGAAATCACCTTTAGAGTAATCATGATACTCACATTATTCACATTGCATCAATTATACCCATGAGAGTACCAGGCATAATGCAGACAAGTCATCCTGTCTCCATTCATCCTCTGCTCCTCATTCCCACAGTGCTAGGTGTTCTCGCTTTTCTCCTCCTCCTCCACCCCTCCCTCTGCACAGCTACCACCACCATGAGACTCACACACCATGCTCCTCTATTCCATTTGACCCCATATGCTCTCCAGTTCCAGTGAATTCTAACAGAATGACGTATCAAGTGTGTGAGGTTTAGTTGTACTCATGAAGCAAAGCTACAGTACTCCACTATCACTAAGTGAATTGTGGATGTTGGACTTGAAAGCTCTGATTGTTGTGCTCAGTTCTATGGTCCTAGAACAACTCAGAGCATGGCAGAAATTAAGGAGATGCCTTCTTGCATATCACATTCAGTTAGGAGCCACAGAGCTCTGCAGCATTGTTGTTGGAGCCCTTTCCATTTATTCACTGCTCAAACCTATTGCTTTCTTTTCTGCTTTGTGTCCATCCACTCATATCAGAGTAGCCAAGACAGAGTGAATTTTTCATGAGTCATGATGGTGAGCCAGTGGCTAGACACCTTACTTGGACTTTATAATGTGCATTTTGGTTATTACAGGAAATTTTTAAAGAGATTTACTTATTTATTTGAAATAGTTACACAGAGAGATAAGGAGAGGAAGAAATAAAGGGAAAGGCCCTCCATCTATTGGTTCATTCCCAATTGGCTGCAATGGCTGGAGCTGTGTCAATCTGAAGCCAGGAGCCATGACCCAGGAGCCAGGAGCCTCTTCTGGGTCTCCCATCTGGGTGCAGGGGACCAAGGCCTTGGACCATCTTCTACTGCTTTCCCAGGTCATAGCAGAGAGCTGTAGTGGAAGTGGAACAGCTGGGACTTGAACCGATGCCCATATGGGATGCTGGCACTGCAGGTGGCAGCTTTACCCATTGTGCCATAGTGCCATCCCCTACCCTGGGGAAATTTTTTTCACTTCCTTCCTGCTTAATTGTGCTTTAGTTACCTAAGGTTGGTGAATATATAAATTGTGAATTAGTGAGGTATTCCAAATTTAGCTTTGAATTATATGATTTTGAGCGGTTTTTAATTTAACTTTTTTTGTAAATATTGACCATTACTATACTTTTTAAAAACTATTTATTTATTTATTTGAAAATCAGAGTTACACAGAGAGAGGAGAGGCACACCGGGTTCTAGTCCTGGTCGGGGCACCAGATTCTGTCCCGGTTTCCCCTCTTCCAGGCCAGCTCTCCTCTGTGGCCCTGGAGAGCAGTGGAGGATCGCCCAAGTCCTTGGGCCCTGCACCCGCATGGGAGAACAGGAGAAGCACCTGGCTCCTGGCTTCAGATCAGCACAATATGCCAGTCACAGCATGCCAGCTGCAGCAGCCATTGGAGGGTGAACCAATGGTAAAGGAAGACCTGTCTCTCTGTGTGTCTGTCTCTCACTGTCCACTCTGCCTGTCAAAAAAAAAAAAAAAGTGGAGCAGCCAGGTCTTGAACAGTTGCCCATATGAGATGCCGGCACTTCAGGGCAGGGTGTTAACCTGCTGTGTCACAGCACCAGCCCCTGGATTTAACTTTTTTTATTTAGATTGTTCTATAGACACTGATTATGTCTTCTAGTTTCTAAGTAACTGCATCATAACAAGGACCATTGTATATTGTAGTAGTTAAAAATATTTGGCATGATGATCAATATAAGGCTTGATTGTAGCTACCCATGAGATTGTGTCCTGGATTTAGGGGAAGTTTATAAGTCGGTTGGAGGTAGCCTTTTATTACTGATGAACATTAATGTACTGAGAACTCCTTGCCTATTAAATAATAAAATCTAAATGAAGATTTACACATGAGCTCCCTCCTGCCTTCATTTACCATTGAAATCCTATTGTTTCTGCCTTTTAGATCTCCCTGTAATCTGTTTCCTCTTCTTCATTCCCACTACCACCATACCTTGGTTCAGATCTACTACATTACCTTTGATATACTTTTTAATTGACCTCTCTGCTTTTTGTTTTTCTTACCTTTGTATAAATCCTCTTAGTTCATCCAAACCTTTTTCTGATTGCTCAGGTTTTCTTACTCCAATAACTAGGAAAATCATGTGGCTGGTAGTTCTTTCAACACACCACACAAAAGAATCTCAGTAAATGCTTACTAAATAATGAATGGAATGCTTTACAAAGCTAGGGCGAACATTTAACCTGCTTGGCCATGGATGATTTCTGTTTATAAATTTCAACCCTGTGTCATTAATAATATGTCTATTTAATTATCAAATTTATCTCTGAGCAACAAATTATACAGTCATCTAATTGTGGCAGTTATCAAATAGGTATCTATTTCATTGTCTCTTCAACTAGGTAGTTCTTGAGGATCAGAAATTGTATTTGTTTAATTTTTATAGCCTCAATTATTCATTCAATTAAAAGAATGACTCTATCAAGATGCTGAGTTTGAATGTCAAAGCAAACATGTTTCTTGCCCTCCTGAATTTTCAATCTGGCAAGAAAAAACAGTCTACACAAATAATATTGCCTGATATAATAAACATTAGTGTGAAATGAATGGATACATTTAAGCATTCCTAATCCAGCAATTCTAATCCCATGAATTATAATTGACAGAAGTAATCACAAACAGAAATCTATGTCATCCTGCTTCCATTTACATTCCTACTTACATCTTAAAAATCAGACACCACACATATACCTAACAATGAATAATATTTATATGCTATCTTGATGTTAAACATGAGAAAATTAACCATACAGCAATAGCAACTTCGAATCTCCTTTCTTTTTTAGATAAGTTATAACCCTATATGTTTCTCTACAGTGAAGATTAGCATTGTAGATACTCTTCCTCTCCTTCATTTTTTATTTTAGAGATGAGAAATCTGGGGTTTAGAAACTGAGCCCCAAATTAAAAGAAATATTTTCTTTTAAAGATTTATTTTTTTTATTTGAAAGGCGGAGTTACAGAGAGGCAGAGGTAGAGAGAGAAATAAGTCTTCCATCCACTGGTTCACTTCCCCAAATGGCTGCAATGGCCATAGTTAAGCTGATCCAAAGTCAGGAGCCAGGGAGTTCTGGGTCTCCAGTGTGGATGCAGGGTCCCAAGCATTTGGGCCATCTTCTACTGCTTTCCAGGCTAGAGCAGAAAGCTGGATTGGAAGTGGAGCAGCAGGGACTTGAACCTGCACCCATATAGAATGTCGGTGCTGAAGGCAGAGGCTTAGCCCACTATGCCACAGTGCTGGTCCCAAAAGATTTCATTTTTTTAACTTTTATTTAATAAATACAAATTTCCAAAGTACAGTTTTTGGATGTCAATAACTTCCCTCCGCCATAACTTTCCTCCCACCAGCAACCCTCCCATCTCCCACTCCCTCTCCCATTCCATTCACATCAAAATTCATTTTCAATTATCTTTATATACAGAAGATTAACTTAGTATATATTAAGTAAAGATTTCAACAGTTTGCACCCACACAGAAACACAAAGTGAAAAATACTGTTTGAGTACTAGTTATAGCATTAATTCACATTGCACAAGACATTAAGGATAGAGATTCTACATGAGGAGTAAGTGCACAGTGACTCCTGTTGTTGACTTAACAAATTGACACTCTTGTTTATGGTGTCAGTAATCTCCCTAGGCTCTTGTCATGAGTTGCCAAGGCTATGGAAGCCTTTTGAGTTCGCTGACTTCAATCTTATTTAGACAAGGTCATAGTCAAAGTGGAAGTTCTCCCCTCCCTTCCTTATTTGATGGCCTGTTCTTTCCACTGGGATCTCATTCGCAGAGATCTTTCATTTAGTTTTTTTTTTTTTGAGAGTGTCTTGACTTTCCATTCCTAAAATAATTTCATGGGCTTTTCAGCCAGATCCGAATGCCTATATTTAACTTTGGTTGGCCTTTAACCTAGACTTTTTAACCATATTTCCATGGGCAAATTCAATTATAAACACTTTCCACCTCAGCTTTCTCTTTGTAAATTGATAATACTGTCTCCAGAATTAACCTAAGGTATAAATGATACAAAGTAAGGCATTACTCTGTTAATCTGGCCCCTAGAAGATATTAGGCAATGTTAGTCCTGTATCCAGCTCTCCTGTTTTTTTGTACTTGGTGAATTAGAGGGTCGTGTAAAATGCTTTGAAAAGAACAACAAACATCAAGAAGACACAAATAAAAATTGTATTCTCAAATCTATATGCTAAACTATGCCTTCTACACCTGTGCTAAGAGTTACATTGAAATCGTTGTCATTTATTACTTGAGAGAAGCTGCACAGGAATAAAGCAGCAGGGGGATTTTTCTGATGGAAACAGCGTGTGTGAGGGAACCAGTATTTGGGACTCAGCAGCAGTGGCTGTCAGTTCTTAATATTTTGTTCAAGAAAGGAAGAACAGCACCTGACCCTTGAGATTTGGGGTGGGAAGGAAGGGAAGGAGGGATGTAAACAAAAGCAAACGCCCTCTCATTCCCAGCCTGTCTCCACCCACCCCACACAGAAGTCCTAGGAGAGGGCCAGTAAGTCTATCTAGGAATGCCCTGGCCTGGACTCCATTTCCCAGAGTCACCCGGTGCTCTAAAGTTTTCCTGCTCTGAACACCTGTGTGTGTGAATGTGGGAGAACGCGCATGCGCGTGCCTTTCCACATGGCTGGGGTTGGGAACAGATGAAGTTCATTTACTGATCAGTGTGCCCTGAGAGGCCGCACTGCTCCTTCTCCCACCTTAACTGGGGAGTCTCGCTCTGCAAGTGCAGTTGCAGGCGGTTCGGGAGCACACCCCAGACCTGCCGCCCGCTGCTCCTGTGCCTCTGCATCTGCCACCGTGGGTCCCAAGTTCCAGCGGCTTCTCCTGTCCCACACTCTCCGCTGTGCTCCCCGGGTGTCCTGAAGAAAGGGGCATGCTCCCGAGATTTTCCACAGCAAGTATGGAAAACAGGAAGGGGCACCTATGCGTGTGTGGGAGAGGGGTGTGTCCGATGGTGGGTGGCGGCTCCCAGACATTGATCACTTGCTTCTCAGTGATCCTGGGAGCTTCTCCGGCAGAGTCAAGGCTGGGGCCCAGGTGTTGTGTCTCCCACTGCCGCTTCCCAGTCTCCTGACGCTTGGCCATTCCCATGCGCTGCCTCGCTCAAATTCTCCTTAAAGTACACAGGATGAGGAACGGCACAAGCAGGGCAGTTGAGAGCAAGGTGAAGGAAGGAGTCCCATTCCCTGTATTTAAATAAGCCCAGTTCTCACTTTGGGTGGGTCAGAGAATGCCTTTTGGCTGGGCCTCTGGCTATATCCCTGGTAGTTCCAGTGGGGCAGGGCTGGGTGGCCTTCAGCTGGGAGCCTGAGGCAGCAGAGAGGTGGGGATGGAAGATCAGAGTAGGATCTGGCTCCTGCCCCCCATGCTGGATCCCGTGGACACATTTGACAGCTGGGGTGCCTTGTGTTTGGATGTATTTCCCAGCGATAACATGAAGCTTGTGCAGTAGCTTTCTGCATTGGTATCTCCTCCGTGTTTAATTAACAGACTTTTTCAATCTGGAGCTTGAGGCCATGGAAACGTAGCTGATTTATTTTCCTGCTTTTCAATTTCTGTCTTCAACCCTTTCTTCTTATGTTATTAGGGATGTCAACCATTATTACCTGCTGCTAATCCCTTTGCAAAGTGAGTGTTATGTCTGCAGTCCGTAGTCCCCTGAAAATCACGTCACCAGAGACCAAAGTTGAAGCCAATTAGCAGAGTCATTTTTATTACCAGTTCGAACTCAGGCCTCTCAGTGTCTCCAGGAGAGGAAGCCCCAAAGAAGCCCCGAGCCAACTTCTTTTTTTTTTTTAACTTTTATTTAATGAATATAAATTTCCAAAGTACAGCTTATGGATTACAATGGCTGCCCTCCCATACTTTCCTCCTACCCACAACACTCCCCTTTCCCACTCCCTCTCCCCTTCCACTTACATTAAGATTCATTTTCAATTCTCTTTATATACAGAAGATCAGTTTAGTATATATTAAGTAAAGATTTCAACAGTTTGCCCCCACATAGCAACACAAAGTGAAAAATACTGTTGGAGTACTAGTTATAGCATTAAATCACAATGTACATCACATTAAGGACAGAGATCCTACATGATATTTTTTTAAAAATTTATTAATTTTCTATGCAATCTCCACTTTAACACAAAGTTTTTTTCATTTTCAATTATCTTTATATACAGAAGATCGATTCAGTATATACTAAGTAAAGATTTCATCATTTTGCACCCACACAGAAACACAAAGTGTTATAGTTATAGCATTACTTCACATTGGACAACACAATAAGGACAGATCCCACATGAGACGTAGTACACAGTGACTCCTGTTGTTGATATAACAATTTGACACACTTGTTTATGGTGTCAGTAATCTCCCTAGGCTCTAGTCATGAGTTGCTGAGGCTATGGAAGCCTTTAGGGTTCACCGACTTCGATCTTATTCCAACAGGGTCATAGTCAAAGGAAGTTCTCTCCTCCCTTCAGAGAAAGGTACCTCCTTCTTTGATGGCCCTGTTCTTTCCAGTGGGATCTCACTCACAGAGGTCTTTCATTTAGGTCTTCTTTTTTTTTTCCAGAGTGTCTTGGCTTTCCATGCCTAAAATACTCTCATGTGCTCTTGAGCCAGATCCGAATGCCTTAAGGGCTGATTCTGAGGCCAGAGTGCTATGTAGGACATCTGCCATTCTATGAGTCTGCTGTGTCCCCCACTTCCCATGTTGGATCGTTCTCTCCCTTTTTGATTCTATCAGTTTATATTAGCAGACACTAGTCTTGTTTGTGTGATCCTTTTGACTCTTAGACCTATCAGTGTGATCAATTGTGAACTGAAGATGATCACTTGGACTAGTGAGATAGCATTGGTACATGCAACCTTGATGGGATTGTATTGGAATTCCCTGGCACATTTCTAACTCCATCATTTGGGGCACGACTGATTGAGCATGTCCCAAATTGTACATCTCCTCCCTCTCTTTTTTCCTCTCTTACATTTCACAGGGATCACTTTTCAGTTAAAATTTAAACACATAAGAATAATTGTGTGTTAATTACAGAATTCAACCACTGGTACTAGAACAAAAAAAATAATAAAATGGATAAAGTATTACATCGTACATCAACAGTCAGGACAAGAGCTGATCAAGTCACGGTTTCTCAAGTGTCCGTTTCACTTCAACAGGTTTTCCCTTTGGTGCTCAGTTAGTTGTCACTGATTAGGGAAAACAAATTATATTTTTCTCTTTGGGATTGGCTTAATTCACTCAGCATAATGTTTTCCAGATTCTTCCATTTTGTTGAAAATGACTGGATTTCATTATGACTGCTGTATAGTATTCTATAGAGTAAATGTCCCATCATTTCTTTATCCAGTCTACTGTTGATGGGCATTTGGGTTGGTTCCAGGTCTTAGATATTGTGAATTGAGCTGCAATAAACATTAAGGTGCAGACAGGTTTTTTGTTTACCAATTTAATTTCCTTGGATAAATTCCAAGGAGTTTGATGGCTGGGTTGTATGGTAGGGTTATATTCAGGTTACTGAGGAATCTCCAGATGACTTCCACAGTGGCTTTACCACTTTGCATTCCCACCAACAGTGGGTTAGTGTCCCTTTTACCCCATATCCTTGCCAGCTTCTGTTGTTGGTAGATTTCTATATGTGAGCCATTCTCACTGGGGTGAGGTGACACCTCATTGTGGTTTTAATTTGCAATTCCCTGATTGCTAATGATCTTGAACATTTTTTCCTGTGTCTGTTGGCCCTTTGGATTTCCTTTTTTGAAAAATGTCTATTGAGGTCCTTGGCCCATCTTTGAGTGGGTTGTTTATTTTGATGTTGTGGAGTTTCTTGATCTCTTGTAGATTCTGTTTATTAATCCTTTGTCAGTTGCATAGTTTGCAAACATTTTTTCCCATTCTGTCAGTTACCTCTTCACTTTCCTGACTGTTACTTTTGTTGTACAGAAACTTCTCAAATTGATGCAATCCCAAATGTTAATTTTGGCTTTGACAACCTGTGCTTCCAGGGTCTTTTCCAAGAAGTCTTGCCGGTACCTATATCTTGCAGGGTTTCTCCAATGCTCTCTAATAATTTGATCTTGTCGGGTCATAGATTTAGGTCTATAATCTATGTTGAGTGCATTTTTGTGTAAGATGAAAGGTAGGGATCTTGCTTCATGATTCTGCACATGGAAATCCAATTTTCCCAGCACCATTTGTTGAATAGACTGTCCTTGCTCCATGAATTGGTTTTGGATATTTGATCAAATATAAGTTGGTTGTAGATGTTTGGATTGATTTCTGGTGTTTCTATTCTGTTCCATTGGTCTATCCATCTGTTTCTGTACCAGTACCATGCTGTTTTGATAACTACTGTCCTGAAATCTGGTATTGTGATGCCTCTGGCTTTGTTTTTGTTGTACAAGATTGCTTTAGCTACTCAAGGTCTCCTGTGTCTCTATATGAATTTCAGCATCATTTTTTTCCAGATATGAGAAGATTGTCTTTGGTATCTTGATTGGTATCTCATTGAATGTATAAATTGGTTTTGGGAAAACGGACATTTTGATGATATTGATTCTTCCAATCCATGAGCATGGAAGATCGTTCCATTTTTTGGTATCCTCTTCTATTTCTTTAAGATTTTGTAATTTTTATAGTAGAGATCTTTAATGTCCTTGGTTAAGTTTATTCCAAGGTATTTGATTGTTTTTGTGGCAATTGTGAATGGAATTGATCTTAGAAGTTCTTCCTCAGTTGTGGCATTGCCTGTGTATACAAAGGCTATTGATTTTTTATTTTATATCCTCTTACTTTGCTAAACTCTTCTATGAGTTCCAATAGTCTCTTAGTAGAGTTCTTCGGATCCCTTAAATAAAGTATCATATCATCTGCAAAGAGGGATAGTTTGAGTTCTTCCTTCCCAATTTGTATCATTTAATTTCTTTTTCTTGCCTAATTGCTCTGGCTAAGACTTCCAAACTATATTGAATAGCAGTGGTGAGAGTGGGCATCCCTGTCTGGTACCAGATCTTAGTGGAAATGCTTCCAACTTTTCCCAATTCAATAGGATGTCTGCCTTGGGTTTTTCTACTTTTTAGTTTTTTTGGACAGGCAGAGTGGACAGTGAGAGAGACAGAGAGAAAGGTCTTCCTTTTGCCATTGGTTTACCCTCAAGTGGCCACCACAGCCGGTACACTGCACTGATCCAATGGCAGGAGCCAGGTGCTTCTCCTGGTCTCCCATGGGGTGCAGGGCCCAAGCACTTTTGCCATCCTCCACTGCACTCCCAGGCCACAGCAGAGAGCTGGCCTTTAAGAGGGAATACTGGAACAGAATCTGGCACCCCAACTGGGACTAGAACCTGGTGCGCTGGCGCCTCAAGGTGGAGGATTAGCCTAGTGATCCACAGCAATGGCAAGCCATGGGTTTTTCTTAAATTTCTTTTATTGTATTGAAGAAAGCTCCTTCTACATCCAGTTTAAGAAAAAGTTTTAAGTTTTCATCATGAAAGGGTGTTGTATTTTATCAAATGCTCTCTGCATCTATTGAGATAATCATATGATTTTTCTTCTGCAGTCTGTTAATGCGGTGTATCACATTGACTGTTTTGTGAACATTGAACCATCCCTGCATACCAGTGATAAATCCAACTTGGTCTGGGTGGATGAACTCCCTGATGTGTTGTTGCATTCTATTGGCCAGAATTTTATTGAGGATTTTTGCATCTATGTTCATTAGGGATCTTAGTCTGTAATTGTCTTTCAATGCTGCTTCTTTTTCTGGCTTAGAGATTAAGGTGATTCTGGCTTCATAGAAAGAATTTGGGAGGATTCCCTCTTTTTTGATTGTTCTGAATAGTTTGAGAAGAATTGTAGTTAGTTCTTCTTTAAATGTCTGGTAGGGGAGAGCGGCAAGATGGTGGAATAGGAAGGGAGCACACCGATAGTCTGGGGAGAGACAGTTTAATAAAAGTGGAGATACTGCAGGTTCAAGGAAGAGTAGGGGAAGAAACAGCAGAGGAAACCCTTCTGGAACTGGTGATTCATAGTGGACCTGCGTGGAGAGCGTGGGAGCCCGCAGTTTGGGACACCAGCAGCAGATTCAACACACCAGCGCTGGAACACGAGGTGAGCCGAACCTCAAAAGGCCAAGATACCAGCAGGGAAGCGGAAAAGGGAGCCTAGAGCAAACAAGGCTTGAAACCCTGCGGGGAAAAGTTCACCAGGCTAACTAGAAGAGAGAGAGAGAGGGAAAAAAAAAAAGTGACCCATACGGACACGAGTTTCTCTCTCTCTGCTCACCTCTCAAAGGTGAGCAAGACAAAGAGCAGGCGCCATTTTGGAATATGTCATAAGCAGGGCGACCTCGGGTCGGCACTGGCCCCGAGCCTAGCAGAAAAACCTGACTCTGGGTGGGAGGGGTGAAATAACAGGAGATTAGAACCTAATGAATGTGTGGTGCTAATGAACTGAGACTGTGAAAAAAGAGACTGTGGGGGAGAGAACTCATGGAAATCACGAATTCATGTGAGTACTCTCCAGAGATGCTACAGTTCAGTAGCCTTGGCAGCCCAGTGGGAGACTACAGGAGAATCTCAGCCCACAATAAGGGCCACAAAGATTCCCTCTCTGGTCCTTGGGAAAGAGCTTCCAGTTTCTGGCTCCTGTGGGTATATCATTCGCCTGCTAACCACCCCCAATTCCATTCAGCTGTGTGGAATTACTTCCCTTTTGAACCAAAAAAAAAAAAGTAACAGAGAGAGATTTACCACGCCTAACCTGGGAGTGTCTCCTTTGACACACCTTCAACCCTCAGGAACCAAACAGAGCTCTCAGGCCACACCCATCTCAAGCCTCTAAGGCTCCATCAAAAGCAGACAGTCCACTTAATCTAGAGTCATAGTATAACAAGAAAAAAACACCACAGTGAAGAAACCAATATGCCAAACAACAAACGCAAAAACCGAGGTAATAAGAACAAGGAAGACACTATGGCATCCCCAAATGAAAAAGACACTCCAATTCAAGATTATAGATGATGAGATAAAAGAAATGCAAGAAGCAGATCTCAAAAAATTGATAAGAACACTAAGAAGTACTCAAAAACAAATTCTTGAACTACAGAAATCCTTAATGGACAAGGTAGAAAATCTCTCTCGTGAAAATGAAATATTAAGGAGGAATCAAGCTGAAATGAAACAACTAGTAGAACATGAAACTGTGATAGTGATGAGAAATCATAATGAAGTGAAGAATTCAATAGATCAAATGAAAAACACATTAGAGAGCCTTACAAACAGAATGGGTGAGGCAGAGGAGAGAATATCGGACTTAGAAGACAGAGCAGAGGAAAATATGCAGTCAAACCAAAGACAAGAAGAGGAAATTAGAAATCTAAAAAATATTGTTGGGAATCTACAGGATACTATTAAAAAACCCAACATTCGAGTTCTAGGAGTTCCTGAAGGCATGGAGAGGGAGAAAGGATTAGAAGGCCTTTTTAGTGAGATACTAGCAGAAAATTTCCCAGTTTTGGAGAAGGACAGAGACATCCTAGTACAGGAAGCTCATAGAACCCCTAGGAAACATGACCAAAAGAGATCCTCACCACAACACATTGTAATTAAACTCATCACAGTGAAACAGAAAGAAAAGATCCTAAAATGTGCAAGAGAGAAACGTCAGATTACTCTTAGAGGATCTCTAATTAGACTCACAGCAGACTTCTCATCAGAAATCATACAAACTAGAAGGGAATGGCGAGATATAGCCCAGGTACTAAGAGAGAAAAACTGCCAGCCCAGAATATTATATCCTGCAAAGCTCTCATTTGTGAATGAAGGTAAAATAAAGACCTTTCATTGCAAACAGAAATTGAAAGAATTTGTTGCCACTCGTCCAGCCCTGCAAAAGATGCTTAAAGATGTGTTACACACAGAAACACAGAAACACCGCCATCAACATGAAAGAAGGTAAACGAAGGGAACCTCACAGCAAAAGATTACAGGGAATTCAAAGCATACATTTGGATAAAGAAATTATGGGACATGTACTCTATAGAATACTATACAGCAGTGAAAAACAATGAAATCCGGTCATTTGCAACAAGATGGAGGAATCTGGAAAACATCATTCTGAGTGAATTAAGCCAGTCCCAAAGGGACAAATATCATATGTTCTCCCTGATCGGTGACAACTAATTGCGCACCAAAGGTGAAACCTATTGAAGTGAAACGCACACTATGAGAAACAGTAATTTGATCAGCTCTTGTGCTGACTGTTGTTGTACAATGTAATACTTTATCCATTTTAGTATTTTTTTTTATTCTAGTACTATTGGTTGAACTCTGTAATTAACAAACAATTATTCTTTTTTTTTTTTTTTTTTTTACAGGCAGAGTGGACAGTGAGAGAGAGAGACAGAGAGAAAGGTCTTCCTTTTTGCCGTTGGTTCACCCTCCAATGGCCGCCGCGGTCGGCGCGCTGCGGCCAGCGCACCGCGCTCGTCCGATGGCAGGAGCCAGGAGCCAGGTGCTTTTCCTGGTCTCCCCATGGGGTGCAGGGCCCAAGCACCTGGGCCATCCTCCACTGCACTCCCGGGCCACAGCAGAGGGCTGGCCTGGAAGAGGGGCAACCGGGACAGAATCCGGTGCCCCGACCGGGACTAGAACCCGGTGTGCCGGCGCCGCAAGGCGGAGGATTAGCCTGTTGAGCCACGGTGCCGGCCAACAAACAATTATTCTTAGGTGTTTAAATTTTAACTGAAAAGTGATCCCTGTGAAATATAAGAGTGGGAATAAGAGAGGGAGGAGATGTACAATCTGGGACATACTCAATCAGTCGTGTCCCAAATGATGGAGTTAGAGATGTGCCAGGGAATTCCAATACAATCCCATCAAGGTGGCATGTACCAAGGCCATCTCACTAGTCCAAGTGATCAATTTCAGTTCACAATTGATCACACTGATAGGTCTAAGAGTCAAAGGGATGACACAAGCAAGACTAGTGTCTGCTAATACTAACTGATAGAATCAAAAAGGGAGAGAATTATCCAACATGGGAAGCAGGATACACAGCAGACTCATACAATGGCAGATGTCCTACATAGCACTCTGGCCTCAGAATCAGCCCTTAAGGCATTCAGATCTGGCTCAAGAGCCCATGAGAATATTCTAGGCATGGAAAGCCAAGACACTGTGGAAAAAAAAAGAAGACCTAAATGAAAGACCTCTGTGAGTGAGATCCCAGTAGAACGAATGGGGCCATCAAAGAAGGAGGTACCTTTCTCTGAAGGGAGGAGAGAACCTCCACTTTGACTATGACCCTGTCGGAATAAGATCGAAGTCGGCGAACCCTAAAGGCTTCCATAGCCTCAGCAACTCATGACTAGACCCTAGGGAGATTACTGACGCCATAAACAAGAGTGTCAAATTGTTAAATCAACATCAGGAGTCACTGTGTACTTACGTCTCATGTGGGATCTGTCCTTATTGTGTTGTCCAATGTGAAGTAATGGTATAACTAGCACTGAAACAGTATTTTACACTTTGTGTTTCTGTGTGGGTGCAAACTGATGAAATCTTTACTTAGTATATACTGAATCAATCTTCTGTATATAGATAATTAAAATGAAAAAAAAATCTTGGTGTTAAATTGGAAATTGCATAGATAATTAATCAATTTAAAAAAATATATCATGTAGGATCTCTGTCCTTAATGTGCTATACATTGTGAATTAATACTATAACTAGTACTCCAACAGTATTTTTTCACTTTGTGTTGCTATGTGGGGGCAAACTGTTGAAATCTTTACTTAATATATAGTAAACTGATCTTCTGTATATAAAGAGATTGAAAATGAATATTGATGTGAAGCAAGGGGAGAGGGAGTGGGAAAGGGGAGGGTTGCAGGTGGGAGGGAAGTTATGGGGGGGGAGCCATTGTAATCTATAAACTGTATTTTGGAAATTTATATTGTTTAAATAAAAGCGTTATAAAAAAAATAAATGTCTGGTAGAATTCAGCAGTGAATCCAACTGGTCCTGGGCTTTTCTTTGTATGGAGGGCCGTTATTACTGTTTCAATTTCTGTCTCAGTGATGGGTTTGTTTAGGTTTTCTATGTCTTCCTAGTTCAACTTAGGTAGGTTGTATTGTGTCCAGGAATCTATCCATTTCTTATAGATTTCCATTTGCTGGCATACACATCCTTGTAGTAATTTCTGATGATTCTTTTTATTTCTGTGGTGTCTGTTGTTACGTTTCCGTTTTCATCTCTGATTTTATTGATTTGGTTTTTTTCTCTTCTTTTTTTAGTTAGTTGGGCCAATGGGGTGTCAATTTTGTTTATGTTTTCAAAAAAACAGCTCCTGGTTTGGCTGATTTTTGTAATTTTTTTTAGATTCAATCCTATTGATTTTTTTCTCTGATTTTAATGATTTCTCTTCTCCTCCTAGATTTGAGCCTGGTTTGCTGCTGATTTTCTAGATCCTTGAGATGAATTGAAAGCTCATTTATTTGGTGCCTTTCCAATTTCTTGATGTAGGCACCTATTGCTATAAACTTTCCTCTTAGCACTGCTTTTGCTGTATCCCATAGGTTTTGGTATGATGTGCTGTTATCCTCATTTACTTACAGAAAAATTTTTATTTCTCTTTTAATTTCTTCTATGACCAATTGCTCATCCAGGAGCATGTTTTTCAGTCTCCATGTGTTTGCATATGCCCTAGGGATTCCTGAGTTTTAATTTCCAACTTCATTCTTTAGGGTCTGAGAAGCTGCATGGTATGATTCGAATTCTTTAGAATTTGCTGAGACTTGCTTTATGGCCTAGTATGTGGTCAATCCTAGAGAAGGTTCCATGTACTGCTGAGAAGAATGTAAATGCTTTCTGTGTAGGATGAAAAGTTCTGTAGATATCTGTTAGGTCCATTTGGGCTATAGTGTCGTTTAAATCTACTGTCTCCTTGTTGATCTCCTGTCCTGTGATCTGTCTATCTCTGAGAGTGGAGTATTGAAGTCCACTAGTACTATTGTGTTGGGGTCTAAGTCTCCCTTTAAGTCCCTTAACAATTCTTTTAAACAAACCGGTGCCCTGTAATTAGGTGCATATACATTGATAATCATTATATCTTCCTGTTGAATGGATCCCTTAATCATTATATAGTGTCCCTCTTTGTCTCTCCTAATAGTTTTTGTGGTAAAATTTATGTTATCTGATATTAAGATGGCTGCGCCTGCTCTTTTTTCATTTCTGTTGGCATGCTATATCTTTTTCCAGCCTTTCACTTTCAGTCTGTATGCATCTTTGTTAGATGTATGCCATTTGTATTCCATTTATGTTCAGTGTGACTATTGATAAGTTGTAAGTTTGCCCTGCCATTTGCCAAAGATATTTTCTAATATATGCTGTGAGTTTCCTATGATCTTTTGCTGTGATGTTTCCTTCCTTTACCTTCTTTCATATTGATTACGGTGTTTCTGTGTGTAACACATCTTTAAGCATCTTTTGCAGGGCTGGATTAGTGGTGACGAATTCTTTCAATTTCTGTTTGCTGTGAAAGGTCTTTATTTCACCTTCATTCACAAATGAGAGCTTGGCAGGATATAATATTCTGGGCTGACAGTTTTTCTCTCTTAGTTCTGGGGCTATGTCTCTCCATTCCCTTCTAGCTTGTAGGGTTTCTGATGAGAAGTCTGCTGTGAGTCTAATTGGAGCTCCTCTGAGAGTAATCTGATGTTTCTCTCTTGCACATTTTAGGATCTTTTCTTTCTGTTTCACTGTGATGAGTTTAATTACAATGTGTTGTGGTGAGGATCTCTTTTGGTCATGTTTCCTAGGGGTTCTATGAGCTTCCTGTACTAGGATGTCTCTGTCCTTCTCCAAAACTGGGAAATTTTCTGCTAGTATCTCACTAAAAAGGCCTTCTAATCCTTTCTCCCTCTCCATGCCTTCAGGAACTCCTAGAACCCGAATGTTAGGTTTTTTAACAGTATCCTGTAGATTCCCAACAATATTTTTTAGATTTCTAATTTCCTCTTCTTTTCTTTGGTTTGTTCTCTCTCTTCTAAGTCCGATATTCTCTCCTCTGCCTCACCCATTCTGTTTTTAAGGCTCTCTAATGTGTTTGTCATTTGATCTATTGAATTCTTCATTTCCTTATTTTTTCTGGTCACTATCACAGTTTCATGTTCTACTAGTTGTTTCATTTCATTTTTATTCCTCCTTAATATTGTATTTTCATAAGAGAGATGTTCTATCTTGTCCATTAAGGATTTCTGTAGTTCAAGAATTTGTTTTGAGAACTTCTTAATGTTGTTATCAATTTTTTGAAATCCACTTCTTGCATTTCTTCAAGCCCAATTCTTTTTTTTTTTAATCATTCAACACTTTATTAAACGTAAGGCAAGATTTACTGTCCTTGCCTTCGTTGTACACAGCTGAAGCAGGCGACCAGGGAGGGGAGATTGCATGGTTTTCCTTGGAAGGGAAGGTGTGCGCTCTGCAGTCCTATCTAGTTTGGGGAAGCTTAGCCCATGTCCTGTCGGTTTCCATAGCCCCTTGGATGGGTGTCCTTCCAGTCATCCCACTCCCTTGCTCGGTGGATTGAGTTTTCATCCTCCTCTTCCTCATTTTGTTCTTTGTCTTCCTGTTGTTGAGCTGCTCTTTTGAATTCAGCTGGGGTCTTGGCTATTCCTTGATCTGGTAATGCTCCATACTTCCGATGCTGATCGTACCAGTCACTCATCGTCATGGTTGCCAGACTCGGATAGCCAGCTCCAAACACTTTGGCTTGGGTCGCATTCCGAGTGAGAATGAAGGGTTTCATTGGAGGCTGCTCCTGACGAGATGAGTGAGATGTTGATGCCTCTTTGGAAGAGTCTTTTTCTCTCAGGATTCTTATCTCCTGGTCAATGCTCTCAATCTCTTCCAAGCTGATACCAATCCACCTCCGAAGGTGAAGGAGATAATATTCACGAACACAATCGTCATCTGCTTGACCACTTTCCACAGCAGATTTCAGTGCCGGCAACCTATTCTCCACCTCCTTCTGCTTGTATCTCTCTATTTTAGCCTGTCTTTGAGATGCCATAGCAACGAGGTTAGGATAGGCCATGGAGGAATTAGCAGTGTTATTTTCAGCTGAGTTGTTCCTGATTTTGGGCAGCTGAAACTCTGCCACATGATAGTAATGGCACTGAGTTAGGTAGTTTATAAAATGTTCTTGGGCCCGCTGCAAATGATCTAGGCACTTGCTGGGGTTCACTTGCTTCATGGTGAGGGCTCCTTGAAACGCTGGCACCATCAAGTACTTCAGATCAGTGGAAGCAATCTCTTCTAAATCTTCATTTCGGCTGAACAAGTCGAGCTGCGTTAACATTTCGGCAACTTTCCCAAGGAGGTCTAATCCCTTGAATACTTTGTCCTGGACCATCCGGGGAACCGGTGGGTTCAGTTGCTACTTCTACTTGGTCCAAGAGCTGTTTGCTGGTTTCAAACAGCTTGGGCAGCTGCGGCAGCAGTAACTCTTCTTCTGATGCTGCCATCTTGGGGGAGGGAGGGTCGAACCCAATTCTTACAGAGCTGTTATTATCATGTACAAGCAGGCTTTAGGGGAATGCTATAGATCAAGTTGACACTTCTGATAAGTCCCAAGACAGCTGCCGCCAACTCCAGGGTAGGGGCTGGTTGTTATCTCAAGCTTTAAACCTCCCTTTTACATTCCTGGACCTGGGTCAGGGTAGGGTCACATCTGGCCATGTGGAGGGAAGGGGGAGTGTATGATACAATAATCAACTTAATGTAGTTACTGTTTTACTTAGCTCAAAGACACTTAGCATTGCTTATTATTACGACTAGTTGCCTAATAAGCTAATGTGATTACACTTTAGGTTACATTAAAATAATGATAATATTTTCTAGCACTATTATGATGGATAATAAGGGCATAGTAAAAGCTGGTTGTGCAGGTGTCTTGTCCCTCCCTTTCACATGAGACTTATTTGGAGCCAATCTTGGCTCTTTTTTAGGTCTTAAGCTTTATAATTCCTGTTCATCTAAGGGTCGGTACTCCATTCACAGCACCATAAGCTGAACCGTGTTTATCCTGTCTTTAACAAATGTTACTAGTTTGTTGATCACACAGGTCCTATGGTTAAGATTATTATTAACAGAAGTAGTGGGCCAGTTATAGCCGATAATATGGTTGTTAGCCAAGGAGAATAATTAAACCATGATTCAAACCATCCTTCTTGTTTTTCCCTTTCTCTTTTTCTTTTTTCTAGCCCCTCGCGTACTTTAGCCATGGAGTCCTCTACTACCCCTGTGTGTTCAGCATAGAAACTACACTCCTCCCCCAAGGTGGTACACAGTCCTCCCTGCTGTAGAAACAGCAAGTCCAGTCCTCACCTATTTTGGAGGACAACTTCCGACAGCGATCTGAGAGACTTGGTTAAGCCAGCGATAGATCGGTCAATTCTCGCTAAGTCTTCATCTATTGCCAGTCGGAGAGCTGAACACTGGCTTCCTTGCTTGGCTACTGCAGTGGCTCCCAACCCTGTCCCTGACAGTCCTAACAGTCCAGCTACAGTGATTAAAGCAGTCGCCATTTCCCGGCACTCTCTGCTGAGTGACACGGTGGGCCTTAGGCTGGACAGGAGTTCCTTATAGGGATGATTTATTATATGAGGGTACAATCTAACTAGAAGGCACCATTCATTATTGCTTCATAACACTGTCCCTGACACACATGGAGTCACTCCCAAAGCATTACAGGCCCACCATGTATTTCCTGGTGCTGGGTAGAACAGGGAGGCATTGCTGAGGACAGTGTGATTTCACATTGATCCAGTAGAAACTGGTGGATATGCATATTCCATGGCCCTACATGACCTGTAAGGTGGTCCCAGATTCCATCTGTCTCTGCCAGCAGCAGCCCTCTTGGGTTGTTCCAGAAAGTGAGAGACTTGTCACAGCTGACACCTCATAATAGGGTGGTGAGGCCTGATAGCATAGCCAGCAGGAATTAGTTAAGTTAGGGAAGGAAGCATTCAAGGCCATATAAGCACTATTTAAGAGTCACCACAGTGGACCAGATTGTTGGGGTTTTGACTTTTTCCTGTTACTGGCTGAGGCAGGTCAGGCCCTGTTTTTGTGCATCTCTTTTGATTTTGAACCTTGCCTCGGCTGGTCATAATGGGTTTGTCCTTGCCCTTTTTTACTTGGGGAGGAGGACTTGGATTGGGTCTGGATCTTTGGGTTGTTGAGGGCTCAGGCTCGGGGATAAGGAACTTATTTGGCCCCACCCCAATTGTGTGGCTTGGTTGAGACTGCCACTGGATTGTAAACTGAATGCCTGGGTCAGACCCAGAGACATATAGTCTCAGTCCCCATGTTTTTCCCTTAACCCATTGAGAATTCTGTATTTCTTGCCATGTTTTTACCTTAATTTGGAGTGGGTTTCTTTTTCCCACTTGAGGACTTGACCCACCCACTCTGGCCATCTCCAGATTTTTGTCCCTAGGAGTCAACCATGAGGCTATTGTCTCGCATCCCCAGTGATAGGAATAATAATCGCCTGCCCCCCCCCCCCCCCCAGTCTGGGGAAGTTTCTGCAGGATAGACATACCATTTAGCTTGTTGTAAGTTGGACTCTATACCAGTTTGCATGCACCCCACCAATTTTACACCTGGATTCCAATGCCAATCGGCTGGTGAGGTAAATGTCTTAACTCCGGGTCTGGAGATCAGCCTTGTGTCTACTTCCTGCCACAGGGTGCAGAGACCTACGGTGAATGTGGCCTGCCCTGTGCCATTATAGAGATCAGTCTTCCCGACACACTCAAGGTCCAGTTGCCTTGTGGAGGTTGGTGAGGAATGATGTCCAAAGTCACTCTCCCCCCAACAGACAGAATTAGTAGGCTTATGAGGTCAGGCCTCATTTCTCGGGTGATCTGCAGCCTGCGGGATACGACACAATCTAAGCTTCAGGGGGTGACTTTTATCTCGGGTTTTTTCGACCCTCCAAGTCGACTTGGACGTAAGAGGTTCTATGAGGTCCTGGAATGGGTCCGCTGATTTAGCATGAGTGTGATGAATCCAGGAGGACACTCCATCTACCTTGAAGGAAGTGGGGGTTGTCAAGATGACTTGGAAGGGTCCCTTCCACCTGGGTTCTAAGTTTTCCCATTGGTGGCACTTCACGAACACCCAGTCACCAGGACAGTAGCTGTGGGGCACGGGAGGAGGCCCTGTCTCGTACAGGTCTTTTAGTTTTGGCCCACCTGTTCATGGACCCCCTGCAGGATTTGGAGTGAAGACAGGAGTTCAAAATCATCATCATTTTTAATCAGATTTTCTTTAAGATTAGGCATGATGGGAGGTGGCCTGCCAAACAAAATTTCATAGGGAGTAAGCCCCAGTTTGTATGGGGAATTGTGAACCCTATACAGAGTGTAGGGGAGGATGGCTACCCAGTTTGTGCCAGTCTCCATGCTCAATTTGGTTAAACTCTCCTTTAATGTTCTGTTCATTCTTTCTATCTGTCCTGAACTTTGGGGCCTGTATGCACAATGTAATTTCCAATCTGCCCTGAGTATGGAAGCCAACTCCTGACTTACCTTAGAGACAAACGCCGGTCCATTGTCCGAGCCTATCATTACTGGAAATCCATACCTGGGTAAGATGTCCTCCAGTATCTTTTTGGCCACTACCTGGGCTGTTTCATTCTTAGTGGGAAAGGCTTCTACCCATCCTGAAAAGGTATCTACAAAAACTTATAAGTATTTATACCCATACTTTCCTGGCTTTACCTCAGTAAAATCTACTTCCCAATAGGCTCCTTGTTTATTTCCTCACTGTCTTGTTCCAGAATTCTGAATGTTCTTTCCTGCATTAGTGAGTTGACAGGCTTTGCATTTGACAACAATTTGATCAATTTTGCTGGGGGCCTCTTTTATTCGTAGTTTCGTCTGTCTCATTAAGTCCTGTATCCTCCTGGTGCCTAGGTGAGTGCTGTGGTGGATTTTTTGTAATACTCTTTCTCCTAGTTTTTCGGGGAGTATAATGTGATATTCAGAGTCTCTCCACCACCCATCAAGGAGCTGTGCCTCAGGGGGTGTTTTTACCAATTGCAGATCTTCTTCGGTGTACTTGGGCATTGAAGGCAAGTTCCTGGGTCCTGGATCAGGGAAGTGTTGTTGTATGACTATAGCCTGAATTGGGGACATAGCTATTTTTTTAGCAGTCTGATCAGCAAAATAATTGCCCCTTGACACGGGGTCTATAGGTTTTCGGTGGCCTGGGCAATGCACAATTGCCAATCTTTTTGGCTCCCATAAAGCAGCTAGCAGAGCTAAGATTTCTTCTTTGTTCTTTATGGTTTTTCCCTCTGCTGTCAGGAGACCTCTTTCCCGATATATAGCCCCATGTATATGGGCGGTAGCAAAGGCGTACCAGCTATCGGTGTAGACCATAAATCTTTTTCCCTTTCCTAGTTTTAAAGCTTGGGTTAGGGCTATCAGTTCCGCTTTCTGTGCCGAAGTGTCTGCCTGCAGGGGCTCAGCCCATATTATCTCAGTCTCTGAAACCACTGATGCCCCTGCATACCTCTGTCCTTGATGCACGAAGCTGCTCCCCTTGGTAAACCAGGTTACCTCAGTGTTGGGCAGGGGTTGATCTCGTAGATCTTCTCTTACTCCGTGCACCTGGGCTAACACTTCGGCACAATCATGGAGTGGGGCCTCCAGGTCTGGGTCAGGGAGCAGGGGGGCAGGGTTTAGGGTGGTTGGTGGCTGAAAGAAAATTCTGAGAGGGTTTAGCAACAGCCCTTGGTAGTGAGTTAGCCATGCATTGCTAAGCCATCAGTCAGGTGGCTGCTTTAGGAGGCCTTAAACAGCATGGGGTGTGGTGATGTGCAGTTCTTGCCCCATGGTTAGCTTGTCTGCATCTTTTACCATCAGGGCTGTGGCCGCTATCATTCTGAGACAAGGGGGCCATCCAGTGGCTACAGAATCAAGTTTCTTTGATAAGTACGCTACAGGCCATTTCCAAGGGCCTATGGGATGAGTCAGAACTCCCTTAGCTATCCCCTTACTCTCATCCACAAACAGTTGAAAAGGCTTGGAGGCATCAGGGAGTCCCAGTGCTGGGGCCGAGAGCAGCACTGTTTTTATCTGCTGAAAGGATTTTTCATCCTCCTCTGTCCATTGGAAGGGCTGCTGATCTTTTGTCATCAGGTAGAGGGGTTTGGCCAATTCAGCAAACCCAGGGATCCACAATTGGCAGAACCCGGCTGACCCCAAAAACTCCCAAACCCGTCATTGCGACTGTGGTTGGGGGATTTGGAGTACAGTCTCCTTGCATGCAGGGGTCAGCCATCATTGCCCCCCTTTCAATAGGTACCCCAGGTATGTTACCTTGGTCTTGCAGAGTTGGGCCTTTTTAGCGGATGCTCTGTAGCCCAGGCTCCCCAGAGTGTGTAAGAGGTCCTCCGTTCCTCGGGTGCATTCCTCGAGGGTCTGTGCTGCTATCAGTAGATCATCTACATATTGTAAGAGGGTTGGGTTTAGGTGTGTCTGTCGGTACTCACTCAGTTCTTCATGAAGAGCCTCATCGAATAGAGTGGGAGAGTTTTTAAACCCTTGTGGCAGCCATGTCCAAGTTAGCTGTCCATTGATGCCTCTTTCTGGGTCCATCCATTTGAAGGTAAAAAGCTCTTGGCTCTTAGGTGCTAGGGGTAAGCTAAAAAAAGCATCTTTCAGATCTAAAACAGTATACCATTGTTTTTCAGGACTGAGAGCACTAAGAAGGGTGTAGGGGTTCGGACTGTTGGATGGATTTTGTTAACCTCCCTCAAGTCCTGTACGGGCCGATAGTCCCCTGTGATGGGCTTATGCACTGGCAGTAGAGGCATGTTCCAGGCAGATTGGCACAGTTGCAGAACTCCCTGGTCTAGGAGGCACCGAGTGTGGGGTGTAATTCCCACTCTTGCATCTAGGGGCATAAGGTATTGTCGAACCCAGACCGGATCCAATCCAGGCTTTGTCTGTATGTATATGGCCGGTCGGTGGGCAGCCAGTCCCTTTCCCCCAGTCTCAGCCCATGCCTCTGGGAAGCACTGGACCCACTGGTCAATTTCTTGTCCAGGATCCTCAGGTTGTTGGTGAATATGGTATTCATCTTCCAGGGACAGAGTTAATATTGAAATTGGTCCACCTTGTGAATCCGTCACCTTTGGCCCATCAGGTAGGAAGCAAATTTGGGCTCCTATTTTAGTTAGTAAGTCTCTCCCCAGAAGGGGGTATGGACTTTCAGAGATGACCAAGAAAGAATGGGACACTCTGTTGGTCCCCAAGTCCACAGTTCTTTTAGTTGTCCATGGGTACTTTTTGATCCCTGTGGCTCCTTGCACCCAAGAAGAGGTGGCTGATAGCTTCCCTCTGGGGCTAGTGAGAACTGAGTGCTGGGCTCCTGTGTCTACTAAAAACTGGATAGGATTCCCCTCCACTTGTAGGGTTACGCTGGGTTCTGGGAGGGGGTCCGAACCCCATCCCCCCTAATCTTCAGAATCTTGGGTCACTAGTACAGCAGGGGGTTGCGTGGAAGGCACTTCCTGCCATCGGCCTGGCTTGGCCTTTTTCTTTTTTGGACAGTCTCTAGCCCAATGGCCAATCTCCTTGTAATAGGCACACTGGTCTTTATCTAATATTTATAGGGTGTTTTTGGGCGTGTGGAATTTTCCTGTGGTTGCTTCCCTTGAACTGCGGCTGCCAGTACTCTCGTCATCTTTTCTGTTGCCCTCAACTGCTTCTCTTCGGGGGCATCCCTATTATTAAAAACCCTCTGAGCAATCCTAAGAAATTCCTGAATGTTCTTTCCCTCCAGGTCTTCTAATTTCTGTAACTTCTTTTTAATGTCAGGAGCAGCCTGATTTACAAACGACATAACTACTGCTGCTTGATTTTCGGGGGCCTCTGGATCCATAGGCGTGAACTGTCTAAAGGCTTCCATTAATCTTTCTAAATACCCTGAAGGGGACTCTGTCTTTCCTTGATTAACTGCATATACCTTGGCCAAATTAGTGGGCTTGTGTGCCGCTACCTGGAGACCCACCATTAGAGTCTGGCGATAAACCTGTAGCTGTCCCTTACCTTCTGCTGTGTTGTAGTCCCAGCCATCTTGTGGGGGTCTGGTCAAAGGAAAAGCATCATTGATTAAATCTGGGTTGGCAGTGGGTTGACTATCGTCGCCAGGAACCAATTTCCTGGCTTCTAACTGGATCCGTTCTCCCTCCTCTATGGTAAACAGGATTTGGAGGAGTTGTTGGCAGTCATCCCAGGTGGGTTGATGAGTAAACATAACACTATCTAAAAGAAAAATCAAATCTTTGGGATTGTCAGAAAAATGGGCATTTGGAGTCTTCCAATTATAGAGGTCACTGGTGGAGAAGGACCAATACTGAAGTCTAGGGTTCCTGGTGCCATCGGGCAGCCCAATTTCTCATAATGGTATGGCCACCATGGAGTTGAGATGGTGCAGGCTCACCACTCATTGGGTGCGACCTCTTGTCCTTTCTGCTGGTCCCCCTGAGTCAGCCCCTGCTTCTCTCTCTCCCTCCAGTGGGGCTGCCCATGCTCCCTCGTTCACAAGCTCTGCAGGCCTAGGATGAGGGAGAAGGTATGGAGGAGGTTCAAGGGCTAGGGGATCTGAACTGTCAGACAGGACCAGGTAAAGAGGAGCTGAGGGTTTAGTGGCTCAGGGTTTAGCGGCGGCCTCCCTTGGGGGTGCGGTTTTTGCTGACTCACCCACTCCTGTGTGCTGTAGGGCTAGAATTTTAGCTGCGGGAAGGAAAGGTGCCAGCCAGGCTGGCGGGATATTTATTAGATCTTGCCAGACAAGAATGTAGGGGATTTGATCTGGGTAGCCATTTGGTTCTGAGAGAAAGATTTTCTCTTTAATCCTCCGTATGACTGACCAGTCGAGAGTGCCCTCTGGAGGCCATCCAACACCAAAAGCTGGCCACTCTGACTTACAGAGTGGCGAGTTTGTCCTTCCTGATTTCCACACTTAAATTAGAAGCTCTATTCCTCATGTCTCTGAAATGATCCATTATGATGATGGGGGGGTGGTCTGCATCTGCCCCATCATGGACCTACAATCCCTGGTTAAAAAGAGGGATTTTTGGAAGGAAGGTAAGATTAGTCAGATAAAGGAACAAAGCAGGAACATGTAGAGTGGCTGTCCTCTTTTATCATCCAAAGGTATAACCTGAAAAATAACAGCCTCAAACTGAAAGCTTTTGGCAGAACATGCAACCACACTGAAACACAGATACAGATTGCAGGCACATTGGGTTGTCTCTGCCTGACCAGATAGACTACAATTTACACTGATAGTCCCAGATGGGGTCCAAGGAATGTCTTCCAACAGCCCTGCCTACAGTCCTATAGCGCGTCCGCCAGGACTATTCATCGGCCCAGATACAGAACCTATAGGCTATGCAGATAATACAGTGGACTACACAAAGACAATGCTGGCAAACTCACCCAGACCGATCCTTCCACGACCCTTCAACAAGGTGTCTGGGTGGGCTTCGGAGGATCCCAGGACGAGCCCCCCAAATTTTTTATGCCCGCAGTCTGTGGTCCCCCGAAAATCACACCACCAGAGACCGAAGTTGAAGCCAATTAGCAGAGTCATTTTTATTACGAGTTTGAACCCAGACCTCTCAGTGCCTCCAGCAGAGGAAGCCCCTGAGAAGCCCCAAGCCCAGTTCTTACAGAGCTTTTATTATCATGTACAAGCAGGCTTTAGGGGAATGCTATAGATCAAGTTGACACTTCTGATAAGTCCCAAGACAGCTGCCACCAACTCCAGGATAGGGGCTGGTTGTTATCTCAAGCTTTAAACCTTCCTTTTATATTCCTGGATACAATAATCAACTTAATGTAGTTACTGGATTACTTAGCTCAAAGACACTTAGCATTGCTTATTATTACTACTAGTTGCCTAATAAGCTAATGTGATTACACCTTAGGTTACATTAAAATAATGATAATATTTTCTAGCACTATTATGATGGATAATAAGGGCATAGTAAAAGCTGGTTGTGCAGGTGTCTTCTCATGAGAAGTGAACTGAAATTAATGCAAGTCTACCGTGTAAGTTAATAATGAGCTACTTTAATATGGATTTTCATAAAGTGGAGAGCTATGAAAACACAAATACAAAAAGTAGCAATTTTTCTCTTCTAGTTCTTTACAGTCACTCAATGCTCCACCAAGTTGACTATCTTACAGTCCATACGGTTTTAATTAAGAGGGACAGTTACTTTTTAAAAAAAATATTTATTTTAAAGGCAGAGTTACAGAGAGGCAAAGGCACAGAGAGAGAGAGAGAGAGAGAGAGAGGTCTCCCATCTGCTGGTTCACTCCCCAGATGTTCACAATGGCCAGAACTGCATGGATCTGAAGTCAGGAGCCAGGAACTTCTTCCTGGTCTCCCACACAGATGCAGGGGACCAAGCACCTGGGCCATCTTCCACTCTTTTCCCAGGCCATAGCAGAGAGCTGGATCAGAAGTGGAGCAGCCAGGACTTGAACCAGCACCCTTATGGTTTTACCCACTCAGCCACAACATCAGCTTCCAATTACTTTTCTTATTCTGGGTTCTGTGTTTAACCCCATGACATTTTCAACATGAGAGGATATTAATGATAGATTTTCATAACGACTGTGGTCTGCAGAAGCCTTTGTACAAGGTGTTAATGTGAGGAGGAGTAAGGAAGAAAAGAGAAAATATGCTCCCTCCCCCACAGAGATGCACATACAGTACAGTAAAAGATGTGGCTATGGACTGGCAGTGTGATTCAGTAAGTTAATCCTCTGCCTGTGGTGCCAGCATACCATATGGGCACTGGTCAAGTACCAGTTGCTTCTCCTCTGATCCAGTTCCCTGCTGTGGCCTGGGAAGGTAGTAGAAGATGGCCCAAGGGCTTTGGCCTCTGCACCATGTGGGAGACCCAGAAAAAGCTCCTGGCTCCTGGCTTTAGATCAGTGCAGTTCTTCTGGTCATTTTAGCCAACTGGGGAGCGAACTAGCAGAAGGAAGACCTTTGTCTATCTGTCTCACTATCTGTAATTCTACCTCTCAAATAAATAAATAAACCATCTTTTAAAAAAAAGAGAGATGTGGCCCTAAAAACTATTGCTATAGATAACTTTCAGTATAATGAAGTTTTCACTTGACTAACTGAGTGATTTATAGATTCTGTTAGAGTCCATTGTCACAAGATTAATAATCTGTGAAACTCATTTAGCATAGTAAGGTTACCTAGGAAGTAAAAATAGAAAGGGAATCCTGGATAGAGGTTGTTAGGGTAACAACGTTCTTTCTGTGAATCCCAGTGTGTATTTGACCTTTTCTCCCATGTACTCCCTAACACAGTGTTTGTGAGTGGACAAGCAGTTATGTGTTTCTGTTGAAAAGAGTTGCTTCACACCCAGGAAACAACTATAAGACCACTTTCTCAGCAACTATGTTGTGTGTAATTAATATGAACTTGAAAACAGCCAAAAACAGGATTCCTAGACTACTCAGGCTAACTGACTCTTCTTGGCACATCATTCCCTACTCTGCTAGAAGTTTCTGGAAAGTTCTTTAAAATTTTTTAGGAGAGATATGTATCACATGAGAGACATAATCTGGTAATGTAGCAGTGATGTCTTTAAGAAAATATGCCATGTGAGGAAGCAGTCTGATGGTATCCATTCATCTTCCCATTTTTTTTTTCTGACAGGCAGAGTTAGACAGTGAGAGAGAGAGACAAAAAGGACTTCCTTCCATTGGTTCACCCCCCAAATGGCCGCTATGGCCAGAGTGCTGCACCAATCTGAAGCCAGGAGCCAGGGCTTCCTCCTGGTCTCCCATGCGGGTGCAGGGCCCAAGCACTTGGGCCATCCTCCATTGCCTTCCCGGGCCACAGCAGAGAGCTGGACTGGAAGAGGAGCAACTTGGACAGGACTGGCACCCCAACCAGGATTATAACCCAGAGTACCAGTGCTGCAGGAGGAGGATTAGCCTAGTGAGCTACGGCACTGGCCCATTCATCTTCCCATTAATAACTTTCATTGATGTCTACCACAGGGTGGCAGAAGGCAATCCTCTTTCTGAATTGCATCAAGCCAGGAGGATTCATCTACAGTTTATCTGAGCTTTCTTTGTATGAGGGAATAACCAAAATACTACATTGTATACAGTGTATTTTTTTAGATTCATTTTATTTACTTGAAACACAGATTTACAGAGAGATTGAAAGAGAGGTCTTCCATCTGTTGGTTCACTCCTCAGATGGCCACAATGACTTGGGCTGGGCTAGGTGAACCCAGAAGCTAGGAGCTTCTTCTATTTCTCACACTTGATTTCAGGGGCCCAAACACTTGGGCCATCATCCTTTGCTTTCCCAGGTGAATTAGTAGGGAGCTCTATTGGAAATGGAGCAGCCAGGTCTTGAACCAGTGCCCATGTGGGGTGCTGGCACTGCTAGGGTCTGCTTAACCTACAACACCAGCCCCATGTGCATTTTTTCAAAGTGGGGGAGAGGTTAATTTTTTTAATATGACTCTCAAAATAAAGATTATAATTTGTAGTAGATGATTTTGGTTATATTTTGAGTTTCATTAAATTTCTATATTTTTGAAGTAAATGAGTACTAGTAGTTATTTTTTTAAAAGATTTATTTATTTTACTTGAAAGTCAGAGTTACACACAGAGAGAAGGAGAAGCAGAGAGAGAGAGAAGTCTTCCATCTGCTGGTTCACTCCCTAATTGGCTACAGTGGTTGGATCTGTGCCGGTCCAAAGCCAGGAGCCAGGAGCTTCTTCTGTGTAGTATTATCTTATGTTATCCTTGCTTTAGATAAACAAACTCTCTCCCATCTCTCATTTAAAATGCTTTTTAAAATAGGTTTATTTTGAGGGCTGACACTGTGGCATGGCGGGTGAGGCTGCTACATACAGTGCTGGCATCCTGTATGTGTGCTTGTTTGAGATCCAGCTTTCTGCTGTGGCCTGGCAAAGCAGTTGAAGATGGCCCAAGTTCTTGGGTTCTGCACCTGCATGGGAGATCTGACAGAAGATTCTGGCTCCTGGCTTCAGATAGATCCAGCTCTGACTATTGCAGCCATTTTCAGAATGAATCAGCGCATGGAAGACCACTCTCTGTGCCTCTGCCTCTCTGTAATTCTGCCTTTTAAATAAATAAATAAAAATTTACATGGCATACCACTGCACTGGCCCCAAGACCTAACAGGTGTTCTGGGTGCTTATCTTGGGGTTCACTTTGAGCACTAAGCACAGTTATTTTGTGTGACTGAATATTTCTTGTTCTTTCTTATGGAAAAGTTTTTCTCATGTTCTGAGTGATTGGGCTACATCTGCCCATAGTGGAAACTAAAACTTAATTTGGCATTTGAACACCCAGAGTGCTGATTCCTATAATCATCTGAATTTAATCAGAAAAAGTGTTTTGAAACATTTGGTCTATGGAAAGGCAGGGCAGTTTTCCTGGATCCCTGTGAGAATTAATGAACTGATGGTGTTTTTCTACTCCGCATTATATTCTGAAATTTACATCATTTCATTTTCTTAAAATAACTATGAAATTTGCTCCCCCCTTCTGAAATGTTTGTGCTTCTGTCCTCCTTATAACCATGGACATGAGTAGCCCTTTTCCTTCCCTTTATGATGCTACAAGAGCAATGAGACAATGCAGCTCTCCCCCCTGGCAGCACATCTTCCTCAGTACGTCTCTTTGAATTAGACCCTGGGTTAACCTGGCTGCACAAAAGGCATATATCTAAACCCAGTGTACCTATTGAATGAAAGTCATCATAAAATCAATATGCCTTGTAAACCTCTCATCTCTTGTTTTGAAATGTCTTGTGAATGTGTCTTTTATGTCAGTGTCTGTAAGCCAGAGACTTCCTACTTAAGGCAGAAGGCTGCTGAGAGACAGCACAACTGTAGCTTTGCTACTCTTTCACCCTTTCTCTTTATTTTATTAAGATTTAAAAATTTTTATTTTAAAGCAGAGTTACAGAGAAAGAGGCAGAGATAGAAGGATGGGGATCTTGCATCTGCTGGTTCATTCAAGAGACTGCAATGAATAATGCTGTCCCAGCCTGGAAGTCCAATCCAGTGTCCCACATTGCTACAAGGACCCAAGTACTTGTGCCATCTGTTTCTGCTTCCCCAGTTGTGTTAGCAGGGAGCTGTATCAGAAGTGGAACAGCTGTGACTCAAACTGGCACTCATGGGGCTGGCATTGTGGCACAATGGGGAAAGCCACCATCTGCAATGCCAGCTTCCCAGATGAGCAGCAGTTCATGTCCCAGTCATCCCACTTCTAACCTAGCTCCCTGCTGATGGCCTGAGAAAAGCAGCAGAGGATGACTTAAGTGTTTGGGCCATTATAACCCATGTGAGAGACCCAGATGAAGTGCCTGGCTCCTGCTTTCTGTGTGCTTCAGCTCTGGCCATGGCAGCCATCTCAGATGGAAGATCTCTTTCTCTTTTAGCATTTATTTGCAAGGCAAAGGTAGAGAAAAAGAGAGAATGAGAAATAGATTTTCCATCTGCTAGTCTAATTCCTAGATGGCTGCAATGGCCAGAACTGGGCCAGGCCCAAGCCAGGTGCAAGAGCTTCATTCAGGTCTCCCACTTGGGTGTCAAGGACCCAGGTATTGGACCATATTCTACTTTTCCAGGGCCACTAGCAGAGAGATGGATCAGAAGTGGAGCAGCCAAGACATGATCTGGTGCCTATATGGGATGCCAGCATTGCAGGCAGCAGCTTTACCTGCTAATCCACAATGCCATCCCATCTGACACCCCCTCCTCTCCATAACTCTGGCATTTTTTAAAGATTTATTTTATCTATTTGACAGAGTTACTGATAGAGATACAAACAGATAGAGAGGTCTTCAGTCTGCTGGTTCACTCCCCAAATGGCCACAGTGGCCAGATCTGAGCTGATCTGAAGCCAGGAGCCAGTAGCTTCTTCTGGATCTCCCATGTGGATATAGGGGGCCAAGAACATGGCCATACTGTGCCACTTTCCCAAGCACATTAGCAGGCATCTGGATTGGAAGTGGAGCAGCTAAGACCCAAACCGGTGACCATATGGGATGTCAGCCAGGGCCTCAACCAGCTGTGCCACAGCACTTGCCCCCAAAACTCTGACTTTCAAATAAATAAATCTTTTTTAAAGGGTGGTCACACATATTGGATCCCAGCATTTTATTTGGTGGTGGCTTAATCCACTGTGCCACAAAGCCAGCCCTACCCTTTATCCTTCTGATGACTTGTGTGTCAAGATCTTGGTAATATCTGCTGAACAAATGTTGGTATTATGTTGGACTGTTCTGTTTTATTTTGGTTATCATTTGTTGAATTTATTTTGGCTGTCCCTTTTGGGTAGCAAGCTGTGATGTCATCAGTGGCTAAAGCTGCCATGTGTTAGGCTGGCACTGATTCTACCTTTCCATTTCTTCAAGTAGAAGTGGAAAATGAAATCCTCTCAAAACTAACATGCTACAAAGTAACAACTGGAAATCAAGCTTCCTTTCTTCTCACCTAACAGACCCAACTGGTCTCTGTGTTTCTTATTTTAGCCCAAATATATATCAGATTCCTAGAGCAGAAGGAAGCTTATTTTTTTAAGGCAGAATTCATAGATGTGGCTGTCCATTCACCTCTGAGAATTAAAGCCATAACTCTGCTTTTTGACTTTGATTTTCAGTTTGTGTTGGTGCCATCTCTCACAGGAAGACAGATTCCTCACAGAAGAATACACCTAGGTGGAGAAAAATTTATGGAGTGGGTTTTCCAAAGTGAAATGGAATTCTGGCCTGGACATCCTTGAGATCGTGATCAGCAAAGTGGGGAAATTCTTAGCTATGTCCATTCACATCTTTCCTTTTGTGTTCAATGTATTCCTCCCTTACATAGTGCTCTGTGCTCTCCTTCTGTTGCATAAACACAAGGAGTGTCTGTGATTGAGGCTGTTTGTGTACCACTGCAGTATCTGGAGTTGCCTTTGTCTCCATCTCTAATCAGAAACTCAGATGCAAAGTGGGGAGGGGACTGTCACCCTGCCACACAGGGTTTGGGCCCTTGCTCCTTTACTTTTCTTCAGTGCAGGGGCAGCCTTAAACCGAGCTGTCCTGGGTAGTATTATTTCTTTTGGAATTGAGTGCTTGGATAGAAAAAAATAAATAAATATTTTTTTCTTATAGAATGGATTGAGGAGGCACTACATAAAGTCAGCAGCAACTTTCTTGGCTCCTGTTACATGTCAAGATGAGTCAGAATATTTAGGGCCATTTGTTAATTCTTTTTAAAAAAATTAAAAATATTTATTTGAAAGGTAGACTTACAAAGAGAGAGAGAGATGTAAATCATTTATCCACTGTTTCACACCCCTAATGGCCACAACACCTGCAGTTGGACTGGATTAAAGTCAGGAGCCAGTATCTTCTTCCACATTTCCCATGTGGGAGTAGGAGCACAAGCACCATCCTTTGCAGCTTTCCTAGGCACATGAAGGAGCTGGATCAGAAGTAGAACAGCTGGGACATGAACTCATACATAATATGGAATACCAGCATCACAGGCAACGGCTCTCCCACTATGCTCTACTGTCTGTTTTTTAATTATTTATTATTATTATTATTTAATTTATTTTATTTTCTTAGAGAGATGCAGAGGCAGAGAGAGAGGGAGAAATGTCTTCCATCTTCTGGTTTACTCCCCAGATGGCTGCAATGGCTAGAGCTACCCCAAACTGAAGCCAAGAGCTGGGAGCCTCTTCCAGTTATCCCACATGGGTTCAGGAGCCCAAGGACTTGGGCCATCTTCTACTGCTTTCCCAGACCTTAGAAGAGAGCTGGATCAGAAATGGAGCAGCCGAGACTCAAAGCAGCACCCATAAGGGATGCCAGCAATGCAGGCAGCAGCTTTTCCTGCTAGGACACAGTACTAGCCCCTCTATTGTCTGTTTTATGGAAATATATATTTAAGGGATATTAGAAGGACATTCAGGCCCTTCCTACAAAACATTTTGAAATAATGATTGACAGTATACAAGACTTCTTCCAAAGGGAGACTGCTTCCAAAGAGAGAGAGCTGCAGGAACAGAGAGGGCAGTGATATTGAAAGGGTATGATGAACAAGAGATGGCAAGAAGGCCAGAAGAAATCTTGAAAAGTATTCCAAAGGACAAAGTTATAGGACACAGGTCATTTGTGCAGATTGCCAAAATTAACCATTTCTATTTTAGGGTTTTCCTTTTTTTTTAAATTAGAGATAATTTCTAACATAATTTGTTATATACTTGACTCACTTTTCAGTTGTCTTCTTACAGATAATATGTGTTTATAAGATGTGGAGGGGATGGTACTGTGGCACTGGAACCCCATATGGGCACCAGTTTTAGCCCCAGCTGCTCCTCTTCTGATCCAGCTCTCAGCTATGGCCTGGGAAAACAGTAGAAGATGGCTCAAGTTCTTAGGCCCCTTTACCCAAGAGGGGACAGAGAAGAAGCTCCTGGCTCCTGGCTTCAGACCAGTGCAGCTCCATCTACTATAGCCATTTGGGGAGTGAACCAGCAGATGGAAGACCTTTATCTCTGTCTCTTCCTCTCACTGTCTATAATTTGACCTCTCAAATAAATAAAATCTTAAAAAATAAGATATAGAGAAGTACTGTAATTAAATTCAATAGTACACTCCTAAATATGCAGCTAGCATTGAATTTTTGTTGAGAAATGGATGAGCTTGGCTTTATGTGTGTCTTGCTTAGAGAAAAATTTTTATGACTAATGATAGGATTAAGAGTCAAGGTCTATACTAACTGATAGAATTAAAAAGGAGAGAATGTTCCAACATGGGAAGCAGGATACACAGCAGACTCATAGAATGGTAGATGTCCTAAACAGCACTCTGGCCTCCAAATCAGCCCTTAAGGCATTCGGATATGGCTGAAAAGCCCGTGAGAGTATTTCAGGCATGGAAAGCCAAGACACTCTGTCAAAAAAAAATGACCTAAATGAAAGATCTCTGCAAGTGAGATCCCAGTGGAAAGAACAGGTCATCAAAAAAGGAGGTACCTTTCTCTGAATGGAGGAGAGAACTTCCACTTTGACTATGCTCTTGTCTAAATATGATTAGAGTCGGTGAACTCAAAAGTCTTCCATAGCCTTGGCAACTCATGACAAGAGCCTAGGGTGATTACTGATGCTATAAACAAGAGTGTCAATTTGTTAAGTCAACAACAGGAGTCACTGTGCACTTACTCCTCATGTAGGATCTCTGTCCTTAATGTGTTGTGCAATGTGAATTAATGCTATAACTAGTACTCAAACAATATTTTTCACTTTGTGTTTATGTGTGGGTGCAAACTGTTGAAATCTTTACTTAATATATACTAAATCGATCTTCTGTATATAAAGAGAATTGAAAATGAATTTTGATGTGAATGGAAGGGGAGAGGGAGCAGGAAATGGGAAGGTTGTGGGTGGGAGGGAAGATATGGGGGGGAAGCCATTGTAATCCATAAGCTGCACTTTGAAAATTTATATTCATTAAAAAAAAGTTAAAAAATATTTAAAAAAGAAATGAAAATGTCCTTAAGATAGTAAAAGTCATCATGACTGAGCACTGAGGGTCTATTGAAATGATTACATTTTAAAAGATTTATTTATATATTTGAAAGGTAGTGTTAGAGTGAGAAAGGGAGAGACTGATCTTTCTCCTGGTTTGTTCTCCAAAATGGCTACAATGTCTGGGGCTAGACCAGGCTAATCTTTTTTTTTTTTTAGCTTTTATTTAAAGAATATAAATTTCCAAAGTATAGCTTATGGATTCCAATGGCTCCCCCTCTCACAACTTCCCTCCCTCCCGCTACCCTCCCCTCTCCTGCTCCCTCTCCCCTTCTGTTCACATCAAGATTCATTTTCAATTCTCTTTATACACAGAAGATCAGTTTAGAACATATTATGTAAAGATTTCAACAGTTTGCCCTCACATAGAGACACAAACTGAAATTATTGTTGGAGTACTAGTTATAGTATTAATTCACAATGTACAGTACATTAAAGACAGAGATCCTACATGATTTTTTTTTAAAGAATTGATTAATTATCTATGCAATTTCCAATTTAACAACAAGATTTTTTAATCATTTGCAATTATCTTTATACACAGAAGATCGATTTAATATTATAGTATGTAAAGATTTCATCAGTTTGCACCCACGCAGAAACACAAAGTGAAAAAATACTGTTTCATTACTAGTAATAGCATTATTTCACATTGGATAATGCATTAAGGACAGATCCCTCATGAGACGTAAGTACACAGTGACTCCTGAAGTTGATTTAACAATTTGACACTCTTGTTTATGGCATCAGTAATCTCCCCAGGCTCTAGTCATGAGTTGCCAAGGCTATGGAAGCGTTCAGGGTTCACCGACTTCGATCTTAATCCGACAGGGTCATAGTCAAAGTGGAAGTTCTCTCCTCCCTTCAGAGAAAGGTACCTCCTTCTTTGATGGCCCCGTTCTTTCCACTGGGATCTCACTCGCAGAGATCTTTCATTTCGGTCTTCTTTTTTTTTTGTTTTTCAGAGTGTCTTAGCTTTACATGCCTAAAATATTCTCATGGGCTCTTGAGCCATATCTGAATGCCTTAAGGGCTGATTCTGAGGCCAGAGTGCTATTTAGGACATCTGCCATTCTATGAGTCTGCTGTGTATCTCGCTTCCCATGTTGGATCATTCTCTCCCTTTTTCATTCTATCTGTTAGTATTAGCAGACACTAGTCTTATTTGTGTGAACCCTTTTACTCTTAGACCTATCAGTGTGATCAATTGTGAGCTGAAATTGATCACCTGGACTAATGAGATGGTCTTGGTACATGCCACCTTGATGGGAATGTATTGGAATCCCCTGGCACACTTCTAACTCTATCATTTGGGGCAGTTCCGATTGAGCATGTCCCAAATTGTACATCTCCTCCCTCTCTTATTCCCACTCTTATATTTCACAGGGATCACTTTTCATTTAAAATTTAAACACCTACGGCTAATTGTGTGTTAGTTGCCAGATTCAACCCATAGTACTAGAACGAATACAAACAACAAGGGGAGATACTAAAATGGGTACAGATTTAGATTGTACATCAACAGTTCAGACAGGAGCTGATCATGTCTTATTTTCTCATAGTGTTCATTTCGTTTCAACAGGTTTCCTCTTTGGTGCTCAGTTAATCATCACCAATCAGGGAAAACAAATGATATTTGTCTCTTTGGGACTCACTTAATTCACTCAGCATGATGTTTTCCAGATCCCTCCATTTTGTTGCAAATGATCAGATTTCATTGTTTTTGACTGCTGTATAGTATTCTGTAGAGTACATGTCCCATAATTTCCTAATCCAGTCTACTGTTGATGGGCATTTGAGTTGGTTCCAGGTCTTAGTTATTGTGAACTGAGCTGCAATAAACATTAGTGTGCAGATGGCTTTTTGGTTTTCCAATTTAATTTCCTTTGGGTAAATTCCAAGGAGTGGGATGGCTGGGTTGTATGGTAGGGTTATATTCATGTTTCTGAGGAGTTTCCAGACTCATTTCCATAGTGGCTTCACCAGTTTGCATTCCCACCAACAGTGGATTAGTGTCCCTTTTTCCCCACATCCTCTCCAGCATCTATTGTTGGTAGATTTCTGAATGTGAGCCATTCTGACCGGGGTGAGGTGAAACCTCATTGTGGTCTTGATTTGCATTTCCCTGATTGCCAGTGATCTTGAGCATTTTTTCATGTGTCTGTTGGCCATTTGGATTTCCTCTCTGGAAAAATGTCTATTGAGGTCCTTAGCCCATCTCTTAAGTGGGTTGTTTGTTTTAATGTTGTGTCGTTTCTTGATTTCATTGTAGATTCTCGTTATCAGCCCTTTATCTGTTGCATAGTTTGCAAATATTTTTTCCCATTCTGAAGGTTGCCTATTCACTTTCCTGACTGTTTCTTTTGCAGTACAGGAACTTCTCAGTTTGATGCGATCCCAATAGTTAATTTTGGCTTTGAGTGCCTGTGCTTTTGGGGTATTTTCCAAGAAGTCTTTGCCAGGACCTATATCTTGCAGGGTTTCTCCTATGCTCTCCAGTAATTTGATGGTGTCGGGTCATAGGTTTAAGTTTTTGATCCATGTTGAATGAATTTTTGTGTAAGGTGTAAGGTAGGGGTCTTGCTTCATGATTCTGCAGGTGGAAATCCAGTTTTCCCAGCACCATTTGTTAAATAGACTGTCTTTACTCCAGGGGTTAGTTTTGGGTCCTTGATCAAATATAAGTTGGCTGTAGATGTTTGGATTGATTTCAGGTGTTTCTATTCTGTTCCATTGGTCTATCCATCTGTTTCTGTACCAGTACCATGCTGTTTTGACAACAACTGCCCTGTAGTATGTCCTGAAATCTGGTATTGTGATGCCTCCAGCTTTGTTTTTGTTGTACAAGATTGCTTTAGCTATTCAAGGCCTCTTATTCCTCCATACGAATTTCAGCATCGTTTTTTCCAGATCCGAGAAGAAAGCCTTTGGTATCTTGATTGGGATTGCATTGAATCTGTAAATTGCTTTTGGGAGAATGGACATTTTGATGATATTGATTCTTCCAATCCATGAGCATGGGAGATTTCTCCATTTTTTGGTGTCCTCTTCTATTTCTTTCTTTAAGGTTTTATAATTTTCATCATAGAGATCTTTAACATCCTTGGTTAAGTTTATTCCAAGGTATTTGATTGTTTTTGTGGCTATTGTGAATGGGATTGATTTTAGCAGTTCTTCCTCAGCCGTGGCATTGCTTGTGTATATAAAGGCTGTTGATTTTTGTGCATTGATTTTATATCCTGCTACTTTGCCAAACTCTTCTATGAGTTCCAATAGTCTCTTAGTAGAGTTTTTTGGGTCCCCTAAATAAAGAATCATATCATCTGCAAAGAGGGATAGTTTGAGTTCTTCCTTCCCAATTTGTATCCCTTTGATTTCTTTTTCTTGCCTAATAGCTCTGGCTAAGACTTCCAGCACTATATTGAATAGCAGTGGCGAGAGTGGGCATTCCTGTTTGGTGCCAGATCTCAGTGGGATTGCTTGCAGCTTTTCCCCATTCAATAGGATACTGGCCGTGGGTTTTTCATAAATTGCTTTGATTATATTGAGGAATGTGCCTTCTATACCCAGTTTGCTTAGGGTTTTCATCATGAAAGGGTGTTGTATTTTATCAAATGCTTTCTCTGCGTCTATTGAAATAATCATATGGTTTTTCTTCTGCTGTCTGTTAATGTGGTGTATCACGTTGATTGTTTTGCGAACGTTGAACCATCCCTGCATACCAGGGATAAACCCCACTTGGTCTGGGTGGATGATCTTTCTGATGTGTTGTTGTATTCTATTGGCAAGAATTTTATTGAGGATTTTTGCATCTATGTTCATCAGGGATATTGGTCTGTAATTCTCTTTCAATACTGGATCTTTTCCCGGTTTAGGAATTAAGGTGATGCTGGCTTCGTAGAAAGAATTTGGGAGGATTCCCTCTTTTTCGATTGTTCTGAATAGTTTGAAAAGGATTGGAGTTAGTTCTTCTTTAAATGTCTGGTAGAATTCAGCAGTGAATCCATCTGGTCCTGGGCTTTTCTTTGTTGGGAGGGCCTTTATTACTGTTTCAATTTCTGTCTCACTTATGGGTCTGTTTAGGTTTTCTATGTCTTCCTGGTTCAGTTTAGGTAGGTTGTATGTGTCCAGGAATCTATCCATTTCTGATAGGTTTTCCTATTTGCTGGCATACAAGTCCTTGTAGTAATTTCTGATGATTCTTTTGATTTCTGTGGTGTCTGTTGTTATGTTTCCTTTTTCTTCTTTGATACTATTAATTTGGGTCTTTTCTCTTCTTTTTTTAGTTAGTTGGGCCAAAGGGGTGTCAATTTTGTTTATTTTTTCGAAAAACCAGCTCCTCGATTGGCTGATTTTTTGTAATGTTTTTTTGCATTCAATCCTGTTGATTTCTTCTCTGATTTTGATTATTTCTCTTCTCCTACTAGCTTTGGGTCTGGTTTGCTGTTGATTTTCTAGATCCTTGAGATGAACTGAAAGCTCATCTATTTGGTGCCTTTCCAATTTCTTGATGTAGGCACCTATTGATATAAATTTTCCTCTTAACACTGCTTTTGCTGTATCCCATAGGTTTTGGTATGATGTGCTGTTATCTTCATTTACTTCCAGGAAATTTTTAATTTCTCTTTTGATTTCTTCTATGACCCATTGTTGATTCAGGAGCATGTTGTTCATTCTCCATGTGTTTGCATATGCTCTAGAGATTCCTGAGTTGCTAATTTCCAACTTCACTCCCTCGTGGTCTGAGAAGTTCCATGGTATGATTCTTATTCTTTTGAATTTTCTAAGGCTTGCCGTATGGCCTAGTATGTGGTCAATCCTGGAGAAGGTTCCATGTACTGCTGAAAAGAATGTAAATTCTTTTTCTGTGGGATAAAAAGTTCTGAAGATATCTGTTAGGTCCATTGGGGCTATAGCGTCATTTAAATCTACTGTCTCCTTGTTAATCCTCTGTCTTGGTGATCTGTCTATCTCTGAGAGTGGAGTGTTGAAATCTCCCAGTACTATTGTATTGGGGTCTAAATCTCCCTTTAAGTCCCTTAACAGGTTTTTTAAATAGACCGGTGCCCGGTAATTAGGTGCATATACATTGATAATCGTTATATCTTCCTGTTGAATGGATCCCTTAATCATTATATAGTGCCCCTCTTTGTCTCTCTTAATAGTTTTTGTGGTAAAATTTATGTTATCTGATATTAAGATGGCTACGCCCACTCTTTTTTCATTTCTGCTCGCATGGTATATATTTTTCCAACCTTTCACTTTGAGACTGTATGGATCTTTGTTGGAAAGATGTGTTTCTTGTAGGCAGCAAATAGCTGGGTTTTGTTCCCTCATCCAGTCAGTAAATCTTTGCCTTTTAATAGCACAGTTCAAACCATTCACGTTCAATGTGACTATCGATAAGTAGTATCTTTGCCCTACCATTTGCCAATGATTTTCTTATGTATGCTTTGAGTTTCTTATGATCTTTTGCTGTGAGATTTCCTTCCTTTAGCTTCTTTCAAGTTGATGACCATGTTTCTGTGTTTCTGCGTGTAGCACATCTTTAAGGATCTTTTGCAGGGCTGGACGAGTGGCGACAAATTCTTTCAGTTTCTGTTTGCAATGAAAGGTCTTTATCTCACCTTCATTCACAAATGAGAGCTTTGCAGGGTATAATATTCTGGGCTGGCAGTTTTTCTCTCTTAGTACCTGGGCTATATCTCGCCATTCCCTCCTGGCTTTTAGGGTTTCAGATGAGAAATCTGCTGTGAGTCTGATTGGAGATCCTTTGAGGGTAATCTGACGTTTCTCTCTTGCTTATTTTAGGATCTTTTCTTTCTGCTTCACTGTGGTGAGTTTAATTACAATGTGTCGTGGTGAGGATCTCTTTTGGTCATGTTTGTTAGGGGTTCTATGAGCTTCCTGTACTAGGATTTCTCTGTTCTTCTCCAAACCTGGGAAATTTTCTGCTAGTATCTCACCAAAAAGGCCTTCTAGTCCTTTCTCTCTCTCCATACCAGACTAATCTTGTAAGATAGGAGCTTCTTCCTGATATCACATGGGTTCAGGGTCCCAAGCATTTTGGCAAGCCTTTGCTGCTTTCCCAGACACATTAGCAGGGAGCTAGATAAGTTTGGAACATCAATATCTATGACATCTTCCTTGCAGTACAAGGATATAGAACCCATCTGGCACAATTAACGTCCTATTTATGGGTGGGCCAAGTATAACAGCTTCCAACTCTCAACACTTGGACTAGATGGTTTCTGAGAAATTGTGTTACAATATATATTAATCCATAACTCTTGGTTTAAGCTTTTGTTAGCAGATAATGGCTGTGACTACTTTGGGTCTCTGGATTGTCACCAGTGAAAGCATTCGGATTAACAGTAATGAGATTAACAGTCAACAGAATGGTGTCCAGCTGAACCTAAATGGTTTTTCTATTTTATTGTTAGAATAGTGACCTCCTGCAGTACCCTAGCATCTGGATGTATGCAGTAGACATTGGAAGCCATCCTGTTTGCCAAATGGAGTATGTCAAGTTTGGGTCCAACATATATTAAGGAGGCCATAGTAGCCATTCTCATGATTTACTGTTCTATATCCATGACCAAAGTCCTACTAGACAACAAGGTTTGGAGAATACAGGCTCAAGGTGTGTAGGTGACTGTTTTTCCAATATAGCACAGTTAATAGCCATCTAATTTAATTTTTCTGGCACATAGCAAGACTCCAAGAGAGGTTATTCCTTGCATCACAGCCCTTGATAAGTAATGGATATCATAAATGATCCAAAGAATTTAGAAGGCATATGAGCTCCACGAGTGAAGAAGTCACTGAGAGCACTAAGGATAGTGCCTACAGAATTCAATTTGACTGATTTTAGCACTTTTCATTGGAAAGGGGCCATATAAGCTGGGCTGATTTGTAGCATGCATGACAATTACTTTTTTAAATGAGGCAAGCATTGCACCAAGGCCCAGGAAGGACTAAAAGGTATTAGCATTGTATGTTCTTCACAAGTGTGTCAAATAGTCTCATTCAGGGAGGAAGTCATCAATGTGATATATTCTTGTGCTCCTGATAAAAGGTGGGTACAGTTAAATTCTTTCCAAAAATTTTCTTTGATGGCAAAGTCAATGAAATGCTCTTGTATACCCTAGAAAAAGTGTCTTTTCAAAATGAAGGCAAACTAGACTGAGGAGCTGTTGGAAAAGCTTTGAGCAAAACACATTTGCCACTTTTGTAATAATTAAGACAGGTCATTTATCTATTAAGTGGCATCAGGTATGTTAATATTAGATATAATGTGTGGTGGACATAATTGATGGCATATAGCATTAAGATTTTAGTAATCTACCATGAGATGCCATTTACTTTTTTCCAGATTCAACAGGTAAAATTGGGCTGCCAAATGGGAAACAGCGAGAATAATCACCTTTTTGTTTATTAAGTTTAATGTAATAAATTTTAATGCATGAAGACATTGAGGTTTCTTTCATTATATCATCTTAATTATTTTAGTTTGGGACCTGTGGATTGTTATTTTCTCTAGTTAAGTTGTATCTTAAAATTTTTATTTTAATAATTACTTGCTGTGTTAGGCCATCTCTCCTACCTGTGGGAAATTTAGGTAATACTATAGTTAAAATGAGATGTACCAAATAAATTATTTTTTCTTCTGATACATATTTTGGAACTTTTCTAAAGTGTTATTGAGTACCCTGTTCAAATGTAGGGGGATCCCCTGGGTAAGACTGTTATTTGAGTCACATTACTGATTACATCTATGAAACTCTGTAAATAAGTGCATCTAGAACCTGGAAAAGTTGATGTCTTATGCTGAAGAGACATAAGAATCAATGTCTTTATCTTTTTAATTATATAATTTACAAATTTTAGATGTCTAAAAGGATGAACTTATGTACTTTTCAGAAATTTTTACCTATATACAACTATAATTTATACATTTTACATTTTCCTTCTTTAGGTTTTTAAGATTTATTAGGACTAGCACTGTGGTGTGGGCAGAAGCTCACACACTTGGGCCATCTTTTGCTGCTATTTTCCCAGGTTTAATAACAGCGAGCTGGATCAGGAGAGACTGGGACACAAACTGGCACAAATATGGGATACCATTCCCATCTAGTAAAACTTGATCAGATAACACTGGTTGTTTCTATTAGTGATAAGCAGCTCAAGCTTGACCTTACATTTAGTCCTTGTAGGATCCTGAATTAGTTTGTCTGTGATCCTCACTCTCTTTATATCTTAGGGACTATATTTTTCATTATCGATTCAGTAAAATCAAGTATTAGAGCTCCTACTTCTAAGTGCTTGAAGTTATAGATGCTGGTCAGAGGTGTATTTAGGGCTTGGTGCCATGGTTCACTTGGTTTATCCTCCACCTGTGTTGCCAACATCCCATATGGGCACCGGGTTCTAGTCCTGGTTGCTCCTCTTCCAGTCCAGCTCTCTGCTGTGGACCAGGAAGGCAGTGGAGGATGGCCCAAATGCTGGGCCCCTGCACTCCCATGAGATACCAGGAAGAAGCTCCTGGCTTTGGATCAGTGCAGCGCTGGCCATAGCCACCATTTGGGGAGTGAGCCAATGGAAGAAAGACCTTTCTGTCTCTTTCTCACTGTCTATAACTCTACCTGTCAAATAAAAAAAAGGTGCATTTAAAACCAGTGAGAGAAAATGAGTTGTCAAAGATCAATCAACAATTGAGTGTTGAGTGCTGCCTTCCCACTTTTTTCTCAGGAATCCCCACAGAATTTTCAACTGTAATTCTAAAATCAGCAACTCCTGCTGTCAGAAGTGTGTGGCTACCACTATAGGGAGCAATAATTTTTAAAAAGGACAAGGGAATCCACTATTTCTTGATACTATTCTTGTTTGATGCCTGCAACTTCATTTTCTGTGTACATTGTATGATGCTGGGAACTAAGTAATACTTTTCTTCTGGGTCTGAGATGAAGTTATTTAAGATAGAAATTCAAAACTGAGGTCCCTCAATTTGTAGAATGAAGTCACTGAAAGGCAATTACCAGATCATTGATGATATAGGCATTTGAGTAGCACAATTCATACACTATACATAGAAAAAATGACCAATAGTGTGGGCCAACAGTCAATGGCCCATGAGACCATCACTCAAATCCTCAAGAGTTTGACTGTAATTTCATGCCAATTCTCATTTAGACAAGAAGAGGAGTAAAAGCAGGAGCTCCATGACACACTAATATTTGTCTCTTTGCCTAATTTGTGACAGAAACCACAACTTAAGTGAAGTTTTTTAAAAAAATAGCTTTGTTAAAAATATACAGATAACTGGATGTGATGGATAGATGAATTTCAGGATGTTTTGGGTAAAGAATTTCTAGATAGTGCAATTTTAAATATTCACAAAGATTTTACAAGACGTTCACCCTGTTTTCCAGCCATATTAATGCACCAAATTATTACTGTTTTACTGTGAAATATGATCCATTGATGGTCCACAAATTGTTTTTTTTTTCTTTTCATAAATTGTTTTAATAGGTAAGATCAAGCATCATTTTAAAGGACTAAAAATGATTTGTTCAGGGATATTATTTTCTTCTTTAAACACTAAAGTTAAAAAGAGTCCTTGAATGTTTTTTCTAAGTATCTGTAGAAGAATTTGAGGTTTTAGAACCACAATTTAATTATGAGAATTGAAAAAATAATAATATATTTAATGACAATTTCCAAAAATTCTTTTCACATTTTAATTTCACCACTCATAATATGTTTGTTTGTTTCTTTTTTTTTTGACAGGCAGAGTTAGTGAGAGAGTGGGAGAGTGAGAGAGACAGAGAAAGGTCTTCCTTCTTCGGTTGGTTCACCCCCCATGTGGCCGCCATGGCTGGCATACTGCACTGATTCGAAGCCAGGAGCCAGGTGTTTCCTCCTGGTCTCCAATGCAGATGCAGGGCCCAAGGACCTGGGCCATCATCCACTGCACTCCTGGGCCACAGCAGAGAGCTGCACTGTAAGAGGAGCAACTGGGACAGAATCCAGCACCCCAACTGGGACTAGAACCCAGGATGCCGGTGCCGCAGTCAGAGGATTAGCCAATTGAGCCGCAGTGCCAGCCAACTTATAGTATGTTTCTTTCAAATGTATTTGCCAAGCCAGGAATTAATGAGGAATGTGAATATTGTATGAGCACTTCATGTGGTTAGACAAGTTATGTATCCCCACCATATCCTAAGAGGTTGATTTTCCAGCAAATTTCTTCCTAATGGAGGTGTGCACTGTTTTACAGGGAAAGTAGCTTCATCAGCCCATATGTCTACAGGGAAAGATGATGCAGTCTCCTTTGTTTTCCTTCTCAGCATATGCCATTGCAACCACTCCCATCATCTTTAGAGAATTTCTGGTCCTGAAGCTGTCCACATATTGCTCAAGGACTGTGTGATTGGTTTCTATGTCTGTGAATGTTAGTGTGAGGGTAAAAGGAACTTTGGAGAGCAGGACAGGTTCCTGTCTCTTGATAGCATAGGTGTAGTTATAGATTGGAGGCATTATAATCTCTCATTCAGGTACACCCTATAGACCTTGGCTGGTTCAGGAAGGGATACTAGTGGTAGATCTTCAGTTACAAAGCCACAGAAGGGATAAATAATGTTGGATTTTCAAGGATTTTTTTTGTCAGAAGATGAGGGGCTAGTGCTGTGGCTCAGTGAGTTAACACCCTGGCCTGAAGTACCAGTATCCCATATGGGTGCCGGTTCTAATCCTGGCTGCTCTTCTTCTGATCCAGCTCTCTGGTATGGCCTGAGATAGCAGTAGAAGATAGCCCAAGTCTTTGGGCCCCTGAACTTGTGTGGGAGATCTGGAAAAAGCTCCCAGCTCCTGGCTTCAGAATGGCACAGCTCCATTGAGGCAAACTGGGGAGTGAACCAGCAAATGGAAGACCTCATTCGCTGTCTCTACCTCTCTCTGTAAATCTGCCTGTCAAATAAATCAAAATAAATCTTTAAAAAAAGATGTGTCTGGCAGAAGACCAGTGGGTCTCCAGGTATACATAAAGTGGTTCTAAAATTTCTGTAGACAACTGGTCTCATAGATGTCCATGGGATGGAGATGGGTGTTCAGATCATTTGAGCTGAATTGTATATGAGTTGAATGTAGGTTGCACCTCTGTCACTGTTTACTCATCTTTAAGATAAGTATAGCAACAATACTAGTGAAATGTCCTTTCTGTGAGATGTGTGCAGGCTGACTTACATTGTGTTGCAATTGCATTTATGGGGTTTCTGGTGTATCTTCTTCAAATGAAGTTTCTGGTATCCTGCACTGTAGAGCCTGCCCAGTGATACTCATTCAAGGTTACAGAACTTATACAATACCTACTTTCTGGGAACATGGAAGTTTGGGTACTGGGGGACAGTCCTATTTCCTTTGGAAGTGAGTAGTTGTTATGGTATTTGAAGAAGGGAGCTCCACAAATAGGAATATTTTCTAATAGAATACAACTTAATGCTCTCTGAGATAACACCTTAAGGCTCAGAGCAGGGACAAGAGTCATTGAAAGGTAAAGATCCTAGTTGCATTGTCCAAGCATTTATGGATCATACTGACCAGAATGATCAAGATGTACTTGATATTACCTTACCTCATCCGTTAGTTTTCAAGTCATGGTGGTACTAGAAGTTCTGGAGCAGCATTCAAAAGAGAGTTGTGAACGGATTAGAAAGACAGTGGTCTTAAGGATGCAGCCTGGGTGAAGGGATAACCTCTCCTATCTGAGAGTCACTATCTGCATTGCTTCCTACCACATGCCCATTACTTCATTCCACTACCAGGATCTCTAGAAATGGAGGTCTGTGAAACCTGGTCTGTCATATACTTGGTACCTGGGCTATGCTGCCTGTATTGGTTTTTTTTTTAACTTTTATTTAATAATATAAATTTCTAAGGTACAGCTTTTGGATTACAGTGGCTTTTTACCCCCATAACTTTCCTCCCACCTGCAACCCTCCCATCTCCCACTCCCTCTCCCATTCCATTCACATCAAGATTCATTTTCAATTCTCTTTATATACAGAAGATCGATTTAGTATATATTAAGTAAAGATTTCAACAGTTTGCACCCACACATAAACACAAAGTGAAAAATATTGTTTGAGTACTAGTTATAGCATTAATTCACATTGCACAACACATTAAGGACAGAGATCCTACATGAGGAGTAAGTGCACAGTGACTCCTGTTGTTGACTTAACAAATTGACACTCTTGTTTATAGCATCAGTAATCACCCTAGGCTCTTGTCATGAGTTGCCAAGGCTATGGAAGACTTTTGAGTTCACTGACTCTAATCATATTTAGACAAGAGCATAGTCAAAGTGGAAGTTCTCTCCTCCATTCAGAGAAAGGTACCTCTTCATTGATGGCCTGTTCTTTCCACTGGGATCTCACTCGCAGAGATCTTTCATTTAGGTCATTTTTTTTTGACAGAGTGTCTTGGCTTTCCATGCCTGAAATACTCTCACGGGCTTTTCAGCCAGATCCGAATGCCTTAAGGACTGATTCTGAGGCCAGAGTGCTGTTTAGGACATCCACCATTCTATGAGTCTGCTGTGTATTGTGCTTTCCATGTTGGATCATTTTCTGCTTTTTAATTATATCAGTTAGTATTAGCAGACACTAGTCTTGTTTATGTGATCATTTTGACTTTTTTTTCTTTTTTTTGACAGGCAGAGTTAGACAGTGAGAGAGAGACAGAGACAGAGAAAGGTCTTCCTTTTTCCGTTGGTCCACCCTCCAAGTGACTGCCACGGCCAGTGCACTATGCCCAGTGAAATGCACCATCTGAAGCCAGGAGTCCAGTGCTTCCTCCTGGTCTCCCATGTGGGTGCTCTCTGCCACAGCAGAGAGATGGCCTGGAAGAGGAGCAACTGGGACAGAATCAGGCACCCCAACTGGGACTAGAACCCGGTGTGCCAGCACCACAGGCAGGGGATTAGCCTAATGAGCCACAGCACCAGCCCCCTTTGACTCTTAGTCCTATCATTATGATCAATTGTGAACTGAAACTGATCACTTGGACTAGTTAGATAGCATTGGTACATACCACCTTGATGGGATTGAATTGGATCCCCTGGCATGTTTTTAACTCTACCATTTGGGGAAAGTCAGATTGAGCAAGTCCCAAATTGTACATCTCCTCCCTCTCTTATTCCCACTCTTATATTTAACAGGGATCACTTTTCAGTTAAATTTAAACACCTAAGAATAATTGGGTGTTAATTACAGAGTTCAACCAATAGTATTAAGTAGATAAAAAAATACTAAAAGGGATAAAGTATTAAGTTGTTCATCAACAGTCAGAACTAGGGCTGATCAAGTCACTGTTACTCATAGTGTCTATTTCACTTCAACAGGTTTCCTTTCTGGTACTCAGTTGTCACTGATCAGTGTGAACATATGATATTTGTCCATTTGAACTGGCTTATTTCACTCAGCATGATGTTTTCCAGATTCCTCCATTTTGTTGCAAATGACCGATTTCATTGTTTTTTTTACTGCTGCATAGTATTCTATAGAGTAAATGTCCCATCATTTCTTTATCCAGTCCCATAATTTCTTTATGTTGATGGGCATTTAGGTTTATTCCAGGTCTTAGCTATTGTGAACTGAGCTGCAATAAACATTAAGGTGCAGACAGCATTTTTGTTTGCCAATTTAATTTCCTTGGATAAATTCCAAGGAGTTTAATGGCTGGGTTGTATGGTAGGGCTATATTCAGGTTTATGAGGAATCTCCAGACTGATTTCCATGGTGGCTTAACCACTTTGCATCCCCACCAACAGTGGGTTAGTGTCCCTTTTACCCCATATCCTTGCCAGCTTCTGTTGTTGGTAGATTTCTATATGTGAGCCATTCTAACTGGGGTGAAGTGACACCTCATTGTGGTTTTGATTTGCAATTCCCTGATTGCTAATGATCTTGAACATTTTTTCCTATGTCTGTTGGCCCTTTGGATTTCCTTTTTTGAAAAATGTCTATTGAGGTCCTTGGCCGATCTCTTGAGTGGGTTGTTTGTTTTGATGTTGTGGAGTTTCTTGATCTCTTGTAGATTCTGTTTATTAATCCTTTGTCAGTTGCATAGTTTGCAAATATCTTTTCTCATTCTCTCAGTTGCCTCTTCACTTTCCTGACTGTTACTTTTGTTGTACAGAAACTTCTCAAATTGATGCAATCCCAAATGTTAATTTTGGATTTGGCTGCCTGTGCCTCTGGGGTCTTTTCCAAGAAGTCTTTGCCAGTACATATATCTTGGAGGGTTTCTCCAATGCTCTCTGATTTGATGGTGTTGGGTAATAGATTTAAGTATTTAATCCATGTTTAGTGGGTTTTTGTGTAAGATGAAAGGTAGGGGTCTTACTTCATGATTCTGCACATGGAAATCCAATTTTCCCAGCACCATTTATTGAATAAACTGTCCTTGCTCCAGGAATTGGTTTTGGATGCTTGATCAAATATAAGTTGGTTGTAGATGTTTGGATTGATTTCTGGTGTTTCTATTCTGTTCCATTGGTCTATCCATCCATTTCTGTACCAGTACCATGCTGTTTTGAAATGTCCTGTAGTACGTCCTGAAATCTGATATTGTGATGCCTCTGGCTTTGTTTTTGTTGTACAAGATTGCTTTAGCTATTCAAGGCCTCTTATTCCTCCATACGAATTTCAGCATCATTTTTTCCAGCTCTGAGAAGAATGTCTTTGGTATCTTGATTGGTATCACATTGAATCTATAAATTGATCTTGGAGAATGGACATTTTGATGATATTGATTCTTCCAATCCATGAGCATGGAAGATCGTTCCATTTTTTGGTATCCTCTTCTATCTCTTTCTTTAAGATTTTTTAATTTTCATTGTAGATATCTTTAATGTCCTTGGTTAAGTTTATTCCAAGGTATTTGATTGTTTTTGTGGCTATTGTGAATGGAATTGATCTTAGAAGTTCTTCCTCAGTTGTGGCATTGCCTGTGTATACAAAGGCTGTTAATTTTTTAACTTGATTGTATATCCTGCTACTTTGCTAAACTCTTCTATGAGTTCCAATAGTCTCTTAGTAGAGTTCTTTGGATCCCCTTAATAAAGAATCATATCATCTGCAAAGAGGGATAGTTTGACTTCTTCCTTCCCAATTTGTATGCCTTTAATTTCTTTTTCTTGCCTAATAGCTATGGCTAAGACTTCCAAACTATATTGAATAGCAGTGGTGAGTAGGCATCCCTGTCTGGTACCAGATCTTAGTGGAAATGCTTCCAACTTTTCCCCATTCAACAGGATGCTGGCCAGGAGTTTTTCATAAATTGCTTTGATTATATTGAGGAAAGTTCCTTCTATACCCAGTTTGCTTAGAGTTTTCATCATGAAAGCGTGTTGTATTTTATCAAATGCTTTCTCTGCATCTATTGAGATAATCATATGGTTTTCCTTCTGCAGTCTGTTAATGTGGTGTATCACACTGATTGATTTGTACTCATTGAACCATCCCTGCATACCAGGGATAAATCCCACTTGGTCTGGGTGGATGATCTTTCTGCTGTGTTGTTGTATTCTATTGGCCAGAATTATATTGAGGATTTTTGTGTCTATGTTCATCAGTGATATTTTTCTGTAATTGTCTTTCAATTTTTTTCCAGCTTAGAGATTAAGGTGATGCTGCTTTCATAGAAAGAATTTGGGAGTATTTCCTCTTTTTCGATTGTTCTGAATAGTTTGAGAAGAATTGGAGTTAGTTCTTCTTTAAATGTATGGTAGAATTCAGCAGTGAATCCATCTGGTCCTGGGCTTTTCTTGGTTGGGAGAGCCTTTATTACCGTTTCAATTTCTGTTTCAGTCATGGGTCTATTGAGGTTTTGTATGTCTTCCTGGTTCAATTTAGGTAGGTTGCATGTATCCAGGAAGCTATCCATTTCTGATAGATTTCCCTGTTTGCTGGCATACAAGTCCTTGTAGTAATTTCTGATGATTCTTTTTATTTCTGTGGTGTCTGTTGTTACATTTCCTTTTTCATTTTTGATTTTATTGATTGCATCTTTTCATTTTTAGTTAGTTGGGCTAATGGGGTGTCAATTTTGTTTATGTTTTGAAAAAACAGCTCCTCTTTTGGCTGATTTTTGTAATTTTTTTAGGTTCAATCCTATTGATTTTTTTCTCTGATTTTAATGATTTCTCTTCTTTTCCTAGATTTGGGTCTGGTTTGTTGCAGTTTTTCTAGATCCTTGAGATGCATTAAAAGCTCATTTATTTGGTGCCTTTCCAATTTCTTGATGTAGGCACCTATTGCTATAAACTTTCCTCTTAACATTGCTTTTGCTGTATTGCATAAGTTTTGATATGTTGTGCTGTTATCCTCATTTATTTACAGAAAGTTTTTGATTTCTCTTTTAATTTCTTCTATGACCAATTGCTCATTCAGGAGCATGTTTTTCAGTCTCCATGTGTTTGCATATGCTCTAGGGATTCCTGAGTTGCTAATTTCCAACTTCATTCCTCTATGGTCTGAGAAGCTGCATGGTGTGATTCAAATTCTTTAGAATTTGCTGAGACTTGCTTTATGGCCTAGTATGTGGTCAATCCTAGAGAAGGTTCCATGTACTGCTGAGAAGAATGTGATTGCTTTATGTGTAGGATGAAAAGTTCTGTAGATATCTGTTAGATTCATTTGGGATATAGTGCCAATCAAATCTACTGTCTCCTTGTTGATCTTCTGTCCTGTTGATCTGTCTATCTCTGAGAGTGGAGTATTTAAGTCCCCCAGTTATTGTATTGGAGTCTAAGTATCCCTTTAAGTCCCTTAACATATCTTTTAAATAAACTGGTGCCCTGTAATAAGGTGCATGCACATTTATAATAGTTACATCTTCCTGTTGAGTTAATCCCTTATCATTACATAAAGCCCCTCTTTGTCTCTCTTAACAGTTTGTGTTAAAGTTTATTTTGTCTGATATTACAATGGCTACACCAGCTTTTTTCATTTCCTTTGGCATGGAATATCATTTTCTAACCTTCCACTTTCAGTCTGTATGCATCATTGTTGGAAACATGTGTTTCTTTTAAGCAGCAAATATAAGGGTTTTGTTCCCTAATCCACTCAGCCAGTCTGTCTTTTAACTGTAGAGTTGAGGCCATTAGCATTCAATGTCACTATTGATAAGTAGTAGCTTTGCCCTGCCATTTTTCCAAAGGTATTTCTAATATATGCTTTGAACTTCCTATGATCTTTCATTTCATTTTGATTTCTCTTCACTATCACAATTTCATGTTCTACTAGTTTTTCATTTCATTTTGATTCTTCCTTAAGATTTCATTTTCACGAGAGTGAAAATGTTCAGTAAGGATTTCTGTAGTTCAAGAATTTGTTTTTGAGAACTTCTAAATGTTACTTTCATAAATTTTTTGGAATCTGTATCTTGCATTTCTTCTATCTCATCATCTTCATAATCTTGAATTGGGTGTCTTGTCATTTGGGGGTGTTATGGTGTCTTGTTTTTCTTGTTTCCTCAGTTTCTACATTTGTTGCTTGGCATTGTGAAGATATTCTTTGGTGTCTCTCTCTCTCTCTCTCTCTTTTGCCTTGGTGGTTTTTCTCTTATACATTGACTCTAGATTAAGTGGACTATCTGCTTTTGATGGATCCTTAGAGGCTTGTGATGGGTGTGGCCACAGATCTCTGTTCGGTTCTTCAGGGTTAATGGTGACACACCTTGGTTAGGCATGGTAAATATTCTCTTTCTCTCCTTTTTTTTTTAATTCAGAAGGGAAGTAATTCCACACAACTGAGTGTAGTTGAAGGCAGTCAGTGTCTGAGCTCTGGCCCCTGTGGGTATAATATTCATCCTCTCTGTCACAAGGACCACCCAAAAAATCTATGCAGTCCTCAGTGCAAGCTCAGATTTCCCTGAAATCTCTCATAAGGTTGCCAAGTTTACCTAGTTTGTGGCGTCTCCTGAGAGTACTCATGTTTCAGGCACTCCATGAGTTCTCTCACACACCCTCAGTTTTTTTTTCACAGTCTCAGTTTATAAGCTCCACACATTCACTAGGTCCTAACCTCCTGTTATTTCTCCCCACCAGAGTCAGGTTTTTCTGTTTGGCTTAGGGCAGGTGCAGCCCTGAGGTGGCACAGCTTTTACATATGTCCAAAATGGTGCCTGCTCTTTGTCTTGCTCACCTATGTAAGGTGAGTGGAGAAAAAGAATTATCTCCAAACTGGTCCCTTTTATTTTATTTTATTTTATATATATTTTTCTCTCCTCTACTTAGTCTGGTGGACTTTCCCCCATGGGGCTTCAAGCCTCATTCCCTCTAGGCTCTTCCTGCTGCTTCCCCACCAGTGTCTCAGGCTACTGAGGTTTCACCTCACCTCACTTTCCAGAGCTGGTGCATAGACTCAGCAGTTGGGGTCCTGAGCTGTGGGCACCTGTGCCCTCCATATAGGTTCACCGTGTCCCACTAGTTCCGGAAGTTTCCTCTGCAGTATTTTCCCTAACTCTTCCCTGAAACTACAGTATCTTCACTTTTATTAAACTATCTTTTCCTGGACTATCAGTGTGCTCCCTCCCTATTCCACCATCTTGGATGACTCTTCCCCCTGTATTCTAATAGTCCTTCCTGGTAGTTCAAGGAAGTTTTCCCAGGATCTCTGTAAAAAAGATGAAACATATTGTATTACAGGAGAAAAGTGCTTTGTGTAGTGTCACATGATCTGTAAATACCTGGCACCCTAACTTCTGTCTAATGTTCTCTACCTTGCCACACTTAATTAAAAAACATTTATTTTTCAGATCCATTTCAGAAATTGTCACCAGTTCAAATAGTATTGCTTTAGAAAATTTTCCTGAACATGTCTTCCCTTTTGCTACTAATGCTATGTTTGGAGTGTGTGATTTCAAAAAGTATATCATGAGGCAGATGCTGTGGCACAGTGGGATAATGCCCTGTGCTGAAACACCCACATCCCATATGGACATGGGTTCAAGACTTAGCTGTTCCACTTCTGATTCAGCTCTCTGCTATGGCCTTGGAAAGCAGTAGAAGATGGCTGAAATCCTTGGGTCCCTGGACCCATGTGGGAGACCTGGAAGAAGCTCCTGGCTTTGGATTGGTGCAACTCTGGCCATTGCAGCCATTTGTGGAGTAAGCCATTGGATGGAAGACCTTTCTCTCTCTCTCTCTCTCTCTCTCTCTCTGTGAAACTTTGACTTTCAAATAAATAAATAAATCTTTTAAAAAAACAAAAAGCATATCATAAAAATTTTCTGCCTTTCAGTAATTTCTTCTTGAACAATATGCAGTATACGTGCAGCTACAGAAAACTACTGTGAACCTTTATCCCACTTTCTGAAATAGTAAAATTATATTAAACTAGATTTCATGCAATAATAAGCTTATTAAAATATAAACCAAAAGAACACAATGACCATATATAAGCTGAAATATGAAGCACAACCTATGATCTCCAGATAATTTATTTGTATGAATTCCCAGGAATTTTTTTTTGTCAGCAGCTTTCCTAAGTTCTAACTGATAGGCAAAGATTGTGTTTATAGGAGCTTTTTTCTAAGCTTTTAAAAAATTTATTTGAAAATATTGTATATAGAGGAGAGACCCAGAGAGATCTTCCTTCTGCTTTTTCACGTCACAGATGGCTGCATTGAGCAGGACCGGGACAGAATGAGGCCAGGAACCAAGATATTCATCTGGATTTCCAACATTGGTAGCATTTGCCCAAGTATTTGGATCATCTTGCGTTGCTTTTCTCAGGCCATCAGCAGGAAGCTAGATCAAAAGTAGAACAGCCAGAACATGAACCAGTGCTCATATAGGGGGCTTGCATTGCAGACAGCAGGTTTACTTGCTATGTGACAATGCTGGCCCTGTTTTAATGCAACTTCTAAATGAAATTTTGAAGTTGTATGCATTGTAGTTTTCATGTAATTCAACTTTCTGCCATACTTACTTATATGTATCAGCATTTGATGTAAGACGAATCAGAAAACACAATGGCTTAACAAATAGCCATTTGATTTGCAGTTGTTTTATTTATTTATTGGCAGGCAGAGTGGACAGTGAGAGAGAGAGAGAAAGAAAGGTCTTCCTTTTCCGTTGGTTCACCCCTCAATGGCCACTGAGGCAGGCATGCTGTGTCCGGCGCACCATGCTGATCTGAAGCCAGGAACCAAGGGCTTCTCCTGGTCTCCCATGTGGGTGCAGGGCTCAAGGACCTGGGCCATCCTCCACTGCACTCCTGGGCCACAGCAGAGAGCTGGACTGGAAGAGGAACAATCAGTACAGAAACAGCACCCCAACTGAGACTAGAACCTGGAGTACTGGTTCCACAAGCAGAGGATTAGCCTAGTGAGCTGCAATGCCAGCCTATATACTATCTCTTCAACAGGCAGGCCCCAGGGTTTTTCAGAAGATAACTGTCAGAAAAAGAAAATCTGAAAAGGCAAATACTTTACAAACTGTTTATTTCTGGTGCTGGTTCTGTGGCATAGCAGGTAAAGCCACCACCTGCAGTGCCAGCATCCCATATGGGTGTCAGTTCAAGACTCAGCTGCTCCACTTATGATCTAGCTCTTTGTTAAGGGCTGGGAAATCAGTAGAAGATGGCCCAAGTCATTGGGCCCCTGCTCCCATGTGGGAGACCTTGAAGAAGCTCATGGCTCTTATCTTTGTATCTACACAGCTCCAGCCATTTGCTGCCATCTCAGGAGTGAACCTGTGGTTTGAAGACCTCTCTTCCTCCCTCCTTCCCTCTCTCCCTCTCCCTCTCCCTCTCCCTCTCCCTCTCCCTCTCCCTCTCTCTCTGTTTCTCTCTTTCTCTGTCTCTCCTCCTCTCTCTGTGTAACTCTTTCAAATAAATACTTTTTTAACAAATTGTCTATTTCTATCACATTTTCACATTTACTGGTATCTCATGGGGTAAATCAAGTGAAATGGTGAAATTCAGGGTCTTTTTAAAAAAGATTTATTTATTTATTTGAAAGAGTTTCACACACATGGAGGGAGAGGCAGAGAGAGAAAGGTCTTCCATCCACTGGTTCACGCCCAGTTCGCTGCAATGGACAGAGTTGTGCCAATCCAAAGCCAGGATCCAGGAGCTTCTTCTGGGTCTCCCATATGTTTGCAGGGGCCCAAGGACTTGGGCCATCTTCTACTGCTTTCCCAGGCCATAGCAGAAAGCTGGATCAGAAGTGGAGCAGCTGGGAATTGAACCAGTGCCCATATGGGATGCCAGCACTACAGGTGGCAGCTTTACCCACTAGGTCACAGTACCAGCCCCAATTCAGGGATTTGTGAAAGGATGAATACAGGGAAAGGTTCTATTTAGAATCATTACTGGTAAAATACACTGCATTAAATATACATTATGTGTATTTGTTAACTTTCTTTAGTATAAACTTTAATAACAACATAATGTTTATCTCTGATAACCTCATTTATTGCAACACACTGAACATTTCTCTTTACTTTTACATTATTATTTTACAAAATTTGTATATAATGCTTTCGTTAAACCAATGATACCTTCTGTTTAATTTCTGCCACTTAATATAGGTGGGTGCATTTTCCTATATATTTCAAATTTTACAGGTTTATTCCTCCACAGTGAAGCTGATGTTTTCTTGGTTAATATATTCATTATTCTTTATTCATTCTATCATATTCTTTTTTCTCACTGTTCAGTGCAGAAGGAAACCAGAGGGTTTTTTTTAAGTTTCATTTTTTTATTGAAAGAGTTGCAGAGAGAGAGAGAGAGAAAGAAAGCCTTCTATCTGCTGGCTCACCCTCCAAATTACTGCAAAGGCCAAAGCTGAGCTGATCCAAAGCCAAGACCCAAGAGCTTCTGGGCCTCCCATGCAGGTGCAGTGGCCCAAGGACTTGGACCATGTTCCACTGCTTTCTCAGGACATAGCAGAGAGCTAGATTGTATGTTGAGCAGGCAGGACTTGAACCGGCACCCATATGGAATGCTGGCACTGCAGGCAGCAGCTTTACCCATTTTGCCACAGCGTTGGCCTCCAGAGTTTTTTTTGAACTCCTGTCATTCACCTTCTCTCCCAAGTATGATTCTAGGTCCTCCACATGTTTCTAGGAGGAAGGAAAATTAATATATCACCTGTAAGTGTTTTTTTTTTTTTCAAATTATTCCCCAGATTGTCAGTACTCATTTTAGGTGTTTAATGCTAGTTTATTTATTTGTTTTACATTTTTTTATTTATTTGAAATTCAGAGTTACAGAGAAGCAGAGGGAGAGAGACAGTCTTCCATCCACTGGTTCACTCCCCAGTTTGCCACAATGGCTGGAGTTGCACTGATCCAAAGCTAGAAGTGAAGAGCTTCTTCTGAGTCTCCCATATGGGTATAGGGGCCCAAGGACTTAGGCCATCTTCTACTGATCTCCGAGGCCATAGCAGAGAGCTGGATTGGAAGCAAAGCCACTGGGACTTGAACTGGCATCAATATGGGATGCCAGCACTGCAGGCAGTGCCGGTCCCAGTATACCAGTTAATTAAAATGGAAAAATACTGGGCTGGCTCTGGCTCAGTGGGTTAACACCCTGTTCTGAAGCATCAGCATCCCATATGGGTACCAGTTTGAGATCGGCTGCCCCACTTCTGCTCCAGCTCTCTACTATGGCCTGGGAAAGCAGTGGAAGATGGCCCAGGTCCTTTTTCCCCTTCACCCATGTGGGAGACCCAGAGGAAGCCCCTGGTTCCTGGCTTCAGGTTGGTGCAGCTCCAGCCATTGCAGCCAATTGGGGACTGAACCAGCAGATGGAAACCCCCCCCCCTGCCGCCTCTCCTCTCTCTCTGTAACTCTGCCTTTCAAATAAATAAATAAATCTTTAAAAATTTTTAAAATAGAAAAATAGACATAAAATTTGTTCTCACAAAATATGCAGAAATGAATGATGAATTTGGCATGATTGTGAAACATCACCATCATCTATAATAATGAAGTTTGTTCTCTTGTCTTTCTGTTGCTATAGCAAAATATATATTTGTTACACAAATTGAGTTGAAACTAAGCACAATATGCTACATTTTTGGGGTCATGTTGTCTGAAACAGTCTTTATTGTCACATAGATGATGTACTAAGCAGTGTTTTAGTGCTATCTATGAAGTTAACACTTAGCATTCTGCAAGAGGAAGAGTTACTAAGTGCTAAAGCACAAATCAGTTAAGTTTGTTTTTGAATTTTTAAGAGTAATGGAGTCCTTAATACCTTTGAGAAGCTTAATTGGATTCAGGAATAGGATAAGGAATGTATGGAGAAGAGAATCTACTAGAGGCTCATTTTTTTTAGGATTATTTATTTGAAAGGCAGACTTACAGAGATTGGGAGAGATAGGGAGACAAAAGGAGATATTTTCTATCCACTGTTTCATTCCCCAAATGCTCACAATGGCTGGGACTGGACCAGGCCAAAGCCAGCAGCCTGGAACTCCATCCAGGTCTCCCATATTGGTGGAAGGGTCCAAATACTCAGGCCATTTTCACTGCTCTTTCAATCAGATTAGCAGGGAACTGGATTGGAAATGGAGCAGCCAGAACTCAAATCCTCTGTTTACATGGGATGCCAGCATTGATGGTGGAGGCTTAGCCTGCTGCATCACAATTCTGGTGACTATTGCAGGTTCTTAAATCTCTAAGCATTTTTCTCAGTGAGTCACAAGTGTAGATTATCCTGCAGACATTGCCAGGTTCTCTTTTTGGGCAAGTAATTCCATTGCTTTCACTTTAATTATGTATAATGTTATTTCAAATGTTTATCATTTGAATGTTTTGGGCAAGTAATACCATTGCTTTCACTTTAATTAGGTATAATGTTATTTCAATTGTTTGTCAGTAGAATAATCATAGACAAGGGCAAAAGCTAATTTGTATTCTTTATCTTACCTGTATTTTCTCTCTTAAAAATATTTATTAGATTGATAGAGAAAGAAGTTGATGGACTGAGAGATAGAGAGCTTTGACACATTAATTCACTCCCTAGATAACCATATCAAACAGAGGTGGGGCAGGACTGAAACCAGGATTGAGGAATAGAATCTAGGCCTCCTTCATCGGTGACATCACCACTCCTTCCCCAGATCTGCATTATCTGGGAGCTAAAAACTAGAGATGGCATTGGAAATCAAACATAGACACTCTGAGGTGGCACCAGAAACACTAAGCTAAATGTCTGCCCTGTCTTTTAATATATTTTTTCTCTGACATATTGGAAAGGATATGCATGGTGTTTTCCTGGAAATTATCTCCTGTTCATTCTCATCATAGTTTCACTGATGGTTTATTGCCTTATTTTCTCAATGCTTCTACATACTTCTCCTTAACATTGCCCATTCAAGAGCCAGTATTGCCCCTCTTTTAGCCTGCTGTGCAATTCCCCTTGACAGATGTGTCCTTTGTGATTTGAATCTCCTGTTTCCCTCCAGCTTGGGCATTTCTCACAGCCTGTAGATCATGGGTTTGACTCTGTTGAATGCTCTGTGTGGCTTTCTAAACACTCAACAAGTCTAATGAGAAACCATATCCTTTCTTTTTTCCTTCATATCCATACACAACTGTCGGTGTTTATTTTGTGACAGAGTTAATATGTTGACTGGAAGTGTAATGTTACAGGTGATGATATCATTTGAAGACTTGGCTGTGTACTTTACTTGGGAGGAATGGCAGAAAATGAACAATGCTCAGAAAATCCTGTACAGAGATGTGATGCTGGAGACCTACAGCAACCTGTTCTCCTTGGGTGAGTAACACCCATCACATGCCCAGTGATAACATTTTCTTGCTATCTGACAAATAAGGGAACACTTTATAATGTTTAATATTGGGCAGGTATAGAATTTGAGTCCAGGAATAATCTGAATATCTACCCTCTAATAAAAGATTCAAATTGGAACATTTGTTGCATAGCTCCTGGACCAAGCTGTAGTCCTTTAAATAACCCAAGATAGTGATTTCACAAAGTCTTACATTTTTCCATTAATAGGGCACTACATTACCAAACCTGACTTGATCTTCAAGTTGGAGCAAGGAGCAGATCCATGGATAGTGGAAGAATGCCTGAATCAGAGCCTTCCAGGTCAGTCTGCACATAAGAGTCCAGCAGACCAAGGCAGAAATTGTGCAGATGGTGACTCGTGCTCTATCCACGAATTTTTCTCAAGCCTTACTCCTGATGACAGCTGGTTTTGTGCATCAGACACAGGCATTCTAGAGTACTTAGAGATGCCAGTATCTTTCTAACTTTAGTTCTTAGTGAAGATGTTCTTTGATTTAAAAAATCCAATCATTTTCTGATGTTACTAAGACTTTTTTCTAGGTTTGATACATTCCCCAAATTCTAACTTGTCCTTCTCTATACTTTCATACCTTTTCCTTCATGCACTTATTAGTTCCTTCACTGCTTGTTAATTAGGCAATGTACAGAAACTTATTTTTTTTAAGATTAATGTTTCTGTTTTTTAAAGATTTATTTGAAAGTCAGAGAGAGAGAAGAATGAGAGGAAGAGAGAGAAAGGGAGAGAGAGAGGTTTTCCATCCACTGGTTCAATTCCCAATTTGCTGTCATGGCTGGAGCTGCACTGATCCAAAGCCAGGAGCTTCTTCCAGGTCTCCCACATGGGCGCAGGGGTCCAAGGACTCAGGCCATTTTCTACTGTTTTCCCAGGCCATAGCAGAGTGCTGGGTCAGAAGTGGATCAGCTAGGACTTGAACTGGTGCCCAAAAGTGATGTTGGCACTGCAGGTGGTGGCTTTACCTGCTATGCCACAATGCTGGCCCCCAGAAACTTATTTCTAAATCATTGCTCAAATTGAGTATCCACTCATGATTTTGCCCAGGCATAGAACTTTCTCAGGACTGAATCAATAAATGTGAACTCTCTCTTTCTTAGTCTCTTTCTTTTTTTTCCCTCTGTGCCTCTCAAATAAATAAGAAAATTATAGTTTTTTGGAAACATTTGAGGAGTGAGCCTATAGCTGGCAAAACTCTGTTTCAGTCTTTCTTTATTTCTCATTCTCTCTGACTCTCAAGTAAGTAAATAAGTAAATGCTAAAATATGGTCATTGGGCCAGTGCTGTGGTGCAGCAAGTTAACTCCCTGGCCTGAAGTGCCGGCATCCCATATAGGCACCAGTTTGAGACCCAGTTGCTCCACTTCCAATCCAGCTCTCTGCTATGACCTGGGAAAGCAGTAGAAGATGATCCAAGTCCTTGGACCCCTGCACCCGAGGGAGACCCAGAAGCAGCTCTGGCTCCTGGCTTCAGATAAGCACAGTTCTGGCCATTGAGGCCAATTGGTGAGTGAACCATGGGATGGAAACCTTACTCTCTCTTTGCCTCTCCTCTCTCTGTGTAACTCTGACTTTCAAATAAATAAATAAATCTTTAAAAAAATGATGGTCATGAGTAAGCCTCTGTGCTGTGACATCAGAAATTATGAAGCTAGGAATGACACTGTGGTACAGTGTGTTAAAGCTCCAGCCTGCAGCACTAGCATTGCATATGGGTGCCAGTTCAAGTCCCAGCTGGTCCTCTTCTAATCCAGCTCCCTGCTAATGCACCTGAGAAAGGAGCCGAGGTTGGCCCAAGTCCTTGGCTCCCTGTACCCATGTGGGACACAAGAAAGACACTCCTGGCTCCTAACTTCATCTTGGCACAGTATTGGTTGTTATGTCCATATAGGGAGTGAACCAGCAGATGGAAGACTTCTCTCTGTCTCTACCTCTCTCTATAATTCTAGCTTTCAAATAAATAAAGTAAATCTTTGAAAAAAGAAATCATAAATTAAGCATGAACTTATATAAAACATGAAAATAAGTGATCCTAGACTCACCAAGAAAGTAATGAGATTTTGAGACCCAAGGTCAAGTAGCCTCATGTATTTATGTTGAGTGGCTCAGATTTCTTTAAGGGTGGAGTTTGAAGTATGATTTCTCTCCTATTTTTCAGTATCATTGAAAAATAAGCAAAAAAAAGATAAGAAAAGCATAGGAAATGAAGCTTTCTGTGAAAATAGGAGGCAATTGATCAAAAGCCTCCAGAAATTCAAATTATCACACAGGAATGCTTATAGAAAGAATTGAGAAGCGGTAACCAGCACTGATGATTTCAGAATGAGCTAGAAAACACTTTTAAAGATGAGCACATCCCGATTTGCAGAAACACATTCTTCAAACTGATTGGGAGTGTTTAACTACAGTGGTATATTGTGACTTTTCTTTACCTGTTGTACTTCTGAGAAGCTGAAGGTGTTGGGTATCCTTAAGAATTTGGGGAAGCTGTCATAGAGTAGAGACAAAGTAGTTTTTCATTTGAAAAATCCAACAAATGATGTTTACCTAGGAAGACTGAATGTAAGACAGTCAGAGATTCCAATTACACTCCTTAAATGTTTTCCTGCTTAAAGTACAGGCACATTTCGCTCTTCTCCACCTGCATGTAAATGATCAGTAAAACTTTTTCATGTTTATGGTTGAAATATCACAGAAGCACAAAACACACAATTTTTATAAAAATAAACTGGAGAAAAAGGACAGGGAAAAATGGTTGCTAGGTAGTGGGTGAATATTTTTATTAAACATTTGTCTCTTCTTTAAAATACTTTATAGTTATTTCATCTTTGTGAAAGGCAGAGTGATAGTGAGAGGAGAAAGAAAGAGAAAGAGGTCCTGTATTAGCTCACTTCCCAGATGCCTGCAACACTTAGATCTAACTAGTATGAAGCCAAAACTCTAGAATTCATCTATTCTTCCCTGGTGTCTCACAGGTTCCCAGGCACATGAACCATTATCTACTTCCTCCCTGTTTACATGGGTAGCTATACTGAAAGCAGAGTAGCCAGGGCTCACACTGACACTGTTTTGAGATGCAGGCAGCCCACACATCATAGCACAAATGAAATTCTACCATCCTTTTTAAAAATTTTTTTATAAAGCTTTTATTTAAAGAATATAAATTCCCAAAATGCAGCTTATGGATTACAATGGCTTCCCCCCCATAACTTCCCTCCCATCCACAACCCTCCACTTTCCTGCTCCCTCTCCCCTTCCATTCACATCAAGATTCGTTTTCAATTCTCTTCATATACAGAAGATCAGTTTAGTACATATTACATAAAGATTTCAACAGTTTGCCCCCACATAGCAACACAAAGTGAAAAATACTGTTTGAATACTAGTTATAGTATTAATTCACAATGTATAGCACATTAAGGACAGAGATCATACATGATATATATTTTTTAAATTGATTAATTTTCTATGCAATTTCCAATTTAACAACAAGATTTTTTTTTCATTTTTAATTATCTTTATATACAGAAGATCGATTCAGTATATACTAAGTAAAGATTTCATCAGTTTGCGCCCCTACAGAAACACAAAGTGTAAAATACTGTTTCAGTACTAGTTATAGCATTACTTCACATTGGACAACACATTAAGGACAGATCCCTCATGAGGCGTAAGTACACAGTGACTCCTGAAGTTGATTTAACAATTTGACAATCTTGTTTATGGCATCAGTAATCTCCCTAGGCTCTAGTCATGAGTTGCTGAGGCTATGGAAGCCTTTAGGGTTCGCCGACTTCGATCTTATTCCAACAGGGTCATAGTCAAAGTGGAGGTTCTCTCCTCCCATCAGAGAAAGTTACCTCCTTCTTTGATGGCCCATTCTTTCCAGTGGGATCTCACTCACAGAGATCTTTCATTTAGGTCTTCTTTTTTTTCCAGAGTGTCTTGGCTTTCCATGCCTAAAATACTCTCATGGGCTCTTGAGCCAGATCCGAATGCCTTAAGGGCTGATTCTGAGGCCAGAGTGCTATTTAGAACATCTGCCATTCTATGAATCTGCTGTGTCTCCCACTTCCCATGTTGGATCGTTCTCTCCCTTTTTGATTCTATCAGTTAGTATTAGCAGACACTAGTCTTGTTTGTGTGATCCCTTTGACTCTTAGACCTATCAGTGTGATCAATTGTGAACTGAAATTGATCACTTGGACTAGTGAGATGGCCTTGGTACATGCCACCTTGATGGGATTGTATTGGAATCCCCTGGCACATTTCTAACTCCAACATTTGGGGCACGTCTGACTGAGCATGTCCCAAATTGTACATCTCCTCCCTCTCTTATTCCCACTCTTATATTTCACAGGGATCACTTTTCAGTTAAAATTTAAACAAATAAGAATAATTGTTTGTCAATTACAGAGTTCAACCACTAGTACTAGAATAAAAAATACTACCATGGATAAAGTATTACATTGTACAACAACAGTCAGCACAAGAGCTGATCAAGTCACTCTTTCTCATAGTGTCCATTTCAATTCAACAGGTTTTCCCTTTGGTGCTGTTAGTTGTCTCCAGATCAGGGAGAACATATGATATTTGTCCCTTTGGGACTGGCTTAATTCACTCAGCATGATGTTTTCCAGATCCTCCATCTTGTTGCAAATGACCGGATTTCATTGTTTTTGACTGCTGTATAGTATTCTATAGAGTACATATCCCATAATTTCTTTATCTGAATGTATGCTCTGATTTCCCTGTGATCTTTTGCTGTGAGGTTCCCTTCATTTACCTTCTTTCATGTTGATGGCTGTGTTTCTGTGTTTCTGTGTGTAACACATCTTTAAGCATCTTTTGCAGGGCTGGACCAGTGGCAACAAATTCTTTCAATTTCTGTTTGCAATGAAAGGTCTTTATTTCACCTTCATTCACAAATGAGAGCTTTGCAGGATATAATATTCTGGGCTGACAGTTTTTCTCTCTTAGTTCCTGGGCTATGTCTTCTATGTCTTGCCATTCCCTTCTAGCTTGTAGGGTTTCTGATTAGAAGTCTGCTGTGAGTCTAATTGGAGCTCCTCTGAGAGTAATCTGATGTTTCTCTCTTGCACATTTTAGGATCTTTTCTTTCTGTTTCACTGTGGTGAGTTTAATTACAATGTGTGGTGGTGAGGATCTCTTTTGGTCATGTTTCCTAGGGGTTCTATGAGCTTCCTGTACTAGGATTCTCTGTCCTTCTCCAAAACTGGGAAATTTTCTGGTATTTTCTCACTAAATAGGCATTCTAATCCTTTCTCCCTCTCCATGCCTTCAGGAACTCCTAGAACTCGAATGTTGGTTTTTTTAATAGTATCCTGTAGATTCCCAACAATATTTTTTAGATTTCTAATTTCCTCTTCTTTTCTTTGATTTGACTATATATTTTCCTGTGCTCTGTCTTGTAAGTCTGATATTCTCTCTCTGCTTCACCCATTCTATTTGTAAGGCTCTGTAATGTGTTTGTCATTTGATCTATTGAATTCCTCATTTCCTTATGATTTCTCATCACTATCACAGTTTCATGTTCTACTAGTTGTTTCATTTCGTTTTGATTCATCCTTAATATTTCATTTTCATGAGAGAGATTTTCTACCTTGTCCATTAAGGATTTCTGTAGTTCAAGAATTTGTTTTTGAGTACTTCTTAGTGTTCTTATCAACTTTTTGAGATCTGCTTCTTGCATTTCTTCTATCTCATCATCTTCGTAATCTTGAATTGGGGTGTCTTTTTCATTTGGGGTGTCATAGTGTCTTCCTTGTTCTTGTTACCTTAGTTTTTGCGTTTGTTGTTTGGCATATTGGTTTCTTCACTGTGGCGTTTTTTCTTGTTATACTATGACTCTAGATAAGTGGACTGTCAGCTTTCAATGGAGCCTTAGAGGCTTGAGATGGGTTTGGCCTGATAGCTCTGGTTCCTCAGGGTTGAGGGTGTGCCAAAGGTGACACTCCCAGGTTAGGCATGGTAAATCTCTCTCTGTTTCTTTCTTTATTTTTGATTCAAAAGGGAAGTAATTCCACACAGCTGAATGGAATTGGGGGTGGTTAGCAGGCAAATGATATACCCACAGGAGCCAGAGATAGGAAGCTCTTTCCCAAGGACTACAGATGGAATCTCTGCGGCCTTCAGTGTGGGTTCAAATTCTCCTGCAGTCTCACCCCTGGGCTACCAAGGCTACCGAACTGTAGCATCTCTGGAGAGTACTCATGTGGTGAATTCCGTGAGTTCTCTCCCCCACAGTCTCTTTTTTCACAGTCTCAGTTCATTAGCACCACACATTCATTAGGTTCTAATCTCCTATTATTTCACCCCCACGCCCAGAGTCAGGTTTTTTTGCTAGGCTCAGGGCCGGTGCACACCTGAGGTTGCCCTGCTTATGATGTATGTCCAAAATGGTGCCTCCTCTTTGTCTTGCTCACCTTTGAGAGGTGGGCAGAGAGAGAGAAACTCGTGTCCGTATCGGTCACTTTTTTTCTCTCTCTCTTCTAGTTAGCCTGGTGAACTTTTCCCCACAGGGTTTCAAGCCTTGTTCACTCTAGTCTCCTCTCTCCACTTCCCTTCTGGTGTCTCAGGCTATTCAGGTTCGGCTCACCTCACGTGCCAGCGCTGGTGCATTGAGTCTGCCGCTGGTGTCCTGAACTGTGGGCTCCCATGCTCTCCACGCAGGTCCACTGTGAATCACCAGTTCCGGAAGAGTTTCCTCTGCTCTTTCTTCCCCTACTCTTCCTTGAACCTGCAGTATCTCCACTTTTATTAAACTGTCTCTCCCCAGACTATCAGTGTGCTACCTTCCTATTCCACCATCTTCCTCCTTCCCAATTCTACCATCCTTGATAAGTTCCCATAGTAAAAAGAATCATGTTTCAACATTGGGAAACCTCATTGTACAATTTAATATATTAATATATTAAGGAGAAAAGCCATATGATGGTCATAAATAAGTACCTCATACTGATTTTGTGAAAATATTATGCCACTTGGATAACAAATAACTTCATTCCCTTTACATGAGTATGCCAGGAGAAACAGTTACATGTGATTCAGTAACATGATTGCCTTTTTCTCATTTCAGTGGTCATGAAAAGGGATGACCTGATTAGGATCAACCAGGCAACTCATGACAAAAATCTGAATCAGGATTTTATGAAAAATAACAAGACATCAACTCTCAAGAGAGTTGAATTAAGAAAAACACTTAGTTTAAATTCAAGCCATATTCCAACACTGATTATTAAAAAGGGAACCTATACAGGACTGAAGCCTGAGGAATGCAGTAAATATCACACTGTGTATCCCCTCAGTGGGCCTGATCAACTACAGGCTGGAAAGAAATTTGATAACTCTAAGATACCTGGAAATTCTCTCCAGTTCTGTGAGCCTCTTGGTCAGCATGACAATATTCACATCACGAAGCAGCCATTTGGACCCACTGGACAAGCAAAAGTCTTCACAAGAAAGATGTTTTGTAATTCTGAGAGGATTCATATGGCAGAAAACTGTAATAAATCAACTGTCACTTTTGGAAAAGTAACTCAAATAGAAAAAGCTAAACTTGAAAATTTTAGCCTCAATATGCATCAACAAACCCAAACAAGAGAGAAATTTTATAAGTACATTAGGTATGTTGAGCCTGTCATTCACCAGTCACATCTTGCAATAAATCAGAGACTAAATACAAGGGAAAAACTCTACACATGTAAACCTTGTGGAAAATCACTCAGTTTTAATTCATCTTATGAATGTAATGACTGTGGAAAAGCCTTTGGACAAAAGTCAGTCCTCAGGAAACATCAGCAGATTCACACAGGGGAGAAGCCTCATGAATGTGATGACTGTGGAAAAGCCTTTGGACGAAAGTCAGACCTCATCAAACACCAGCGAATTCACACAGGAGAGAAACTAATTGAATTTAATGACTGTGGAAAAGCCTTTACACAAAAGTCACAACTCATAAACCATCAGCGAATTCACACAGGGGAGAAACTTTATAAATGTCTTCATTGTGGAAAAGGTTTTCTGTGGAAGTCAGTCCTCATAGTTCACCAGCGAATTCACACAGGGGAGAAACCTCATAAATGTAGTGACTGTGGAAAAGCCTTTGGACGAAAATCAAACCTCAACATACATCAGCAAATTCACACAGGGGAGAAACCTCATAAATGTAATGACTGTGGAAAAGCCTTTGGACGAAAGCCACACCTCCTCATACATCAGCGAATTCACACAGGGGAGAAACCTCATAAGTGTAATGACTGTGGAAAAGCCTTTGGACAAAAGTCAGACCTCATCATACACCAGCGAATTCACACAGGGGAGAAACCTCATAAATGTAATGACTGTGGGAAAGCCTTTGGACGAAAGCCACACCTCATCATACACCAGCAGATTCACACAGGGGAGAAACCTCATAAATGTAATGACTGTGGAAAAGCCTTTGGACGAAAGCCACACCTCCTCATACATCAGCGAATTCACACAGGGGAGAAACCTCATAAGTGTAATGACTCTGGAAAAGCCTTTGGACAAAAGTCAGACCTCATCATACACCAGCGAATTCACACAGGGGAGAAACCTCATAAATGTAATGACTGTGGGAAAGCCTTTGGACGAAAGCCACACCTCATCATACACCAGCAGATTCACACAGGGGAGAAACCTCATAAATGTAATGACTGTGGAAAAGCCTTTGGACAAAAGTCAGACCTCATCAAACACCAGCGAATTCACACAGGAGAGAAACCTCATAAATGTAATGACTGTGGAAAAGCCTTTCGGCAAAAGTCAGACCTCATAGTACATCAGCGAATTCACACAGGAGAGAAACCTCATAAATGTAATGACTGTGGAAAAGCCTTTGGACGAAAGTCGGACATCATCAAACACCAGCGAATTCACACAGGAGAGAAACCTCATAAATGTAATGACTGTGGAAAAGCCTTTCGGCAAAAGTCAGACCTCATCGTACACCAGCGAATTCACACAGGGGAGAAACCTCATAAATGTAATGACTGTGGAAAAGCCTTTGGACGAAAGCCACACCTCATCATACACCAGCGAATTCACACAGGGGAGAAACCTCATAAATGTAATGACTGTGGAAAAGCCTTTGGACAAAAGTCAACCCTCCTCATACATCAGCGAATTCACACAGGGGAAAAACCTCATAAATGTAATTACTGTGGAAAAGCCTTTGGACGAAAACCACACCTCTTCATACATCAGCGAATTCACACAGGGGAGAAACCTCATAAATGTAATGACTGTGGAAAAGCCTTTGGACAAAAGTCAGACCTCATCAAACACCAGCAAATTCACACAGGGGAGAAACCACATAAATGTAATAACTGTGGAAAAGCCTTTGGACAAAAGTCAGACCTCATCATACACCAGCGAATTCACACAGGGGAGAAACCCCATGAATGTAATGACCAGGGGAAAGCTTCTTGATAAAAGTCAGTCCTTTGGAAACATCAGAGAATTAACACAGGGGAGAAACCTCATGAGTGTAATTACTTTGGAAAAGCCTTTGGACAAAAGACAAACCTCATATTATAGCAGAGAATTAACACAGGATAGAAAACTCATGAATGTAATAACTGTGGAAAAGCATTTAGCCATAAGTCAACCCTCATCGTGCATCAAAGAATTCACACAGGGTAGAAACCTTATGAATGTAATGACTGGAAAACCCTTTGGACAAAAGTCAAACCTCATAATGCACCAGAGAATGCACACAGTGTTGAAACTTCATGATGTAATGACTGTGAAAAAACTTTTGGTTTTAAGTTCCAACTCCAAATGCATCAGAGGATTCACACAGGGAAATAATCCTATAAATGTAATGACTTCAGAAAAGCATTTTTCTATGAATTATACCTCATATCAAACAGAATTCACACAGGGCAGAAACCTTATGAATCTAATGAGTGTGGGAAAGCCTTTATAAATCATATGTTATAAATCATAACTCATATCACACCAGAGAATTCACACCAGGGAGAAACTTCATGAATGCAATGACTGTAGAAAATTCCTTGGGAATAAGTCACATCTCAGAATGCATCAGAAAATTCACATGAAGAGAAACCTTTTGACCATAATGACTTGGAAAGCTTTTTCCCATAATTCAGCCCTCATTGCACATCATCTAATTCATATAGGGGAAAACACTTTGGATATAATGCATATGGAAAAGCCTTTATCCATAAGTAACACCTCAGAAAACATCAGAATTCACATCGGGGAGAAACCTTATGAATGGAATGAGTGTTGGAAACTGCCAAAATCACTCAACATAACAGCATGGTGGAAATCTTGTAATAAATGTGGGAAAGACTTTTGCCAGAAGGAATACCTCATAACGCATGTAGTTCAAACAAGGGAGAGAACTTAAGATATAATGAATGTGAAGGACTTTTTCCAAAATCACCATAACCATGTGACAGAGCCTTTTGCTGAAAATTACATCCCATGCAATAGGCACTCCCATAAGGAAGAAAGGTTGGGACCAGTGCTGTGGCACAGTAGGTTAAAGTCCTGGCCTGAAATGCCAGCATGCCATGTGGGCACTGGTTTTAGTCCCAGCTGCTCCTCTTATGATCCAGCTCTCTGCTATGGCCTGGGAAATCAGTAGAAGATGGCCCTGCACCCAAGTGGGAGACCCAGAAGAAGCTCCTGACTCTGGCTTTGGATCGTTGTAGCTCCAGCCATTGCATCCATCTGGGGAGTGAACCAGTGGATGGAAGACCTCTTTCTGCTTCTCTGTCTCTCTGTAACTCTGTCTTTCAAATAAAGTAAATCATTAAAAAAATGAAGTAGTTCAGAAATATTATTAGTGTGACAAAAAGCCATTTGTCGGAAATCGATCATTATACATCAGAGAATTCACACAAGGGGTTTCTTATGAGTGTAATGAATGTGGAAGTATATTTTCATGGAATTCAGGCTTGAATAAATATGCAACTAAAAAAAGGTGATAGCCTTCAAGTGCAGTAGATGTGAAAAACCATAGCCAGAAATTAAACATCAGGCTGGCACCATGGAGCAGTAGGTTAATCCTCCACCTGCGATGCTGACATCCCATATGGGTGGCAGTTCTTGTCCCAGCTGCCCCTCTTCCAATCCAGCTCTCTGCTGTGGCCTGAGAAAGCAGTAGAAGATGGTCCAAGTGCTTGAGCCTCCCCACCCACATGGGAGACCAGGTAGAAGCATCCGGCTCCTGGCTTTGGATCAGTGCAGCTCTGGCCATTGCAGCCATTTGAGGAGTGAACCAAGAGAAGGAAGACCTTTCTCTCTGTCTCTCTCACTGTCTGTTACTCTACCTGTCAAATAAATAAATAAAAATCTTAAAAAACAAGAAATTAAACATCAACAAACATCAGAGATTTCACAGTAAAATGTCAATTTAATGAATGTGAAAAAATTCTTCTCCATTAACCAATTCACATGAAGAGACTCAGAAATGAGAAAACATATATGCATAGAAAAGTCATGTACCATACGTCATCTCTCAATGGTTACCTGACAACTCACAGGAAGAAAAATTCCTATGACTGTATTGTAATGGGGAATACCTTTATTATTAAGCAAACTTCCACAAAACATAGCAAGATTACAGAGAGAAGTCCCTGAAATATAATTTGTCTGGAAGAATTCTTTGGTGGAATCACATCTTAGTAAGTATTGGGCAGTTTTCATGAATTGTTGCAGAGTGGTTAACAGTTCTTCAGAAATTTTTCTCTTATACAACCTGCAGTTTTGGTTTCTCATTGAGAGTAGGATCAAGTATGAATTGAACTGTGCTCTCTTGTGTAAATTTTGTTAATAAATATTTAAAAGTTGACTAACAGTTATTGCAACTGTTATTTGGAATACCATCTTCATCAATTACGAAGTTATTTATTTTGTAGCTGCTTTGTTGGCCACCCAGGATTCTTTCCCCACATTATTGTAGTGTAAACCATAGGCATATGAAGTGACACATGTTCCAGCCATAATAGTGTACCCTGACCCTGGATAATAAGTGTTGTGTGCAGCACAAGGGAATGAGTTTGTGGTGACTTATATACCCATGAGAAATTTCAACTTATCTGTGTGCACATCTGGATTAGACTCCATTACCCAAGATCTATTTGAATATGCAAGTAGATGTTGCACCACACATCACCCTCATTCTTTAAAGGGACAACCTCAAACCCTATAAGTTGCAACACTCATCTGAATTTTCCTGTATTACTGAGTGCCTAATGCCTTTTTCATTCATGATCCCCCTTTTCTACACGTCTTCATTCTATTCCTGAGTGCCTTGAGACAAGAACATGGAATGAAGTCTATCCAGGTGGTACCCATTGCAACAGAGAAGCATAAAAGTAGTACACTTTAAAAAAAAAGATTTATTTATTTATTTGAAAGTCAGAGTTACACAGAAAGAGCAGAGGCAGAGAGAGAGAGATCTGCCATCCAATGGTTCACTCTCCAATTGGCCCCAACAGCCAGAACTGTGCTGATCCAAAGGCAGGAGCTTTCTCCAGATCTCCCATGTAGGTGCAGGGGCCCAAGAACTTGGGCCTTCTACTATTTCTCAGGCCATAGCAGAGAGCTATATTGAAAGTGGAGCAGCCAGGTCTAGAACCGGCACCCATATGGGATGCCAGTACTTCAGGTCAGGGCCTTAACCTGCTGTGACAAAGTGCTGGCCCCTGTAGTACACTTTTGTATTAATTTAACTCTACTATAATTTTTATAACCTTTATTTTTGTTGTATTATTCCTTGCTCCTACAGAGGGTCCTCATTTTTATTCAAAATGTGTGTTTTTATCCCTTCCAATTTACAAAGTCATTTCTTGATTTATATAAACCTGATTTACATTCAGTTAATTCCTCAGGATACTCTCAGGAGGAACACTTTTCCTAGGTTGCATGGCTCTCCTATGATAACAGGGCTACAAATGTTATGATGCATCTAGCTGCAGTAGCTCTTTTATTTCCCATCTAGATAATAGCTGTGCAAGTAATCCATTCCACCTCCATTACTATCCTTTAGAAACAGCTCTTCATCCCTGTTTAAGTCTCCACAGCTTCTTACAAGTGTTCATCAAATTAAGTCTTATTATAAACAGATTTAATAGAAAATGAATGGTGTGGCTGCTGGTAGTTTCAATGAGGTTGAATGATTTGCTGGACTGCAGTTTTGTCTGGGTTATCTTTCATATTACTTAGAACTAATTTCTCACAATATTGCTTGCCTGAGCACTTTTTCTAGGCTCCCAGTTAAACAGGTGTTTGAAGACTAGATTAAAGCTGTTCCAAATTATGGGATTTGATTAAATGCACCAGGTCTTAAATTTAAGGTTTTATTTCTGACTTTTGAACAACCAAAGAGACAAATTTTGTGTTATTTTAAAGTAATCTATTATGTTCTCTTAATGCCTCTTAAGTTCTAACTGTTTAAAAAACTGAGTTTTAAAGGAGCTATGATTTGATCAAATTGGTTCTATACTTTGTCATGATGTTAAGGGATCTTATTTCTTTTTTTTTATAATGCTTTTATTTAAAGAATATAAATTTCCAAAATACAGCTTATAGATTACAAAGGCTTCCCCCCCATAACTCCCCTCCCACCCGCAATCCTCCCCTTTCCCACTCCCTCTCCCCTTGCTTCACATCAAGATTCATTTTCAATTCTCTTTATATACAGAAGATCAGTTTACTATATATTAAGTAAAGATTTCAACAGTTTGCACCCACATAGCAACACAAAGTGAAAAATACTGTTGGAGTACTAGTTATAGTATTAATTCACAATGTATAGCACATTAAGGACAGAGATCCTACATGATTTTTTTAATTGATTAATTTTCTATGCAATTTCCAATTTAACAACAAGATTTTTTTTTCATTATTAATTATCTATATACAGAAGATTGATTCAGTATATACTAAGTAAAGATTTCATCAGTTTGCACCCACACAGAAACATAAAGTGTAAAATACTGTTTCAGTGCTAGTTATAGCATTACTTCACATTGGACAACACATTAAGGACAGATCCCACATGAGACGTAAGTACACAGTGACTCCTGAAGTTGATTTAACAATTTGACACTCTTGTTTATGGCGTCAGTAATCTCCCTAGGCTCTAGTCATGAGTTGCCGAGGCTATGGAAGCCTTTAGGGTTCACCGACTTCATTCTTATTCTGACAGGGTCATAGTCAAAGTGGAGGTTCTCTCCTCCCTTCAGAGAAAGGTACCTCCTTTTTTGATGGCCCATTCGTTCCACTGGGATCTCACTCACAGAGATCTTTCATTTCGGTCTTCTTTTTTTTCCAGAGTGTCTTGGCTTTCCATGCCTAGAATATTCTCATGGGCTCTTGAGCCAGATCCGAATGCCTTAAGGGCTGATTCTGAGGCCAGAGTGCTATTTAGGACATCTGCCATTCTATGAGTCTGCTGTGTATCTCGCTTCCCATGTTGGATCATTCTCTCCCTTTTTTTTGATTCTATCAGTTAGTATTAGCAGACACTAGTCTTGTAAGGGATCTTATTTCAACCAGATATTTTAAGCCTTCTTGTCATCTTTGACAGGCATTCAAAAAATCAAAGTTCAAAGGATTTGGACTTTGATATTTCCAGTTGGGTCCCTGGAAATATCAAAGGATATATGTCTCTCATCTTGGAGAGATACCAGCTAATTAATCAGGCCACTGGGGTTATATTACAGGTACTGTCAAAATGTGAAGTGCTAAACTTTAAGTTTTGATAATATAAAATGCCACTGATACAAATGTCTGAAAGTTAAAAAGTCTAATGATTGTGTGTTACTAGACATGATGGTTATCTTATTGAGAAAGGCCCAGAGGCCTAAAAGAGTTAAATGTTTTATAAAATCCTACAGGTGCTTTTGAAAATACTGTGTGAAGTAAGCAAATGCCTCTTATTGGTTAATGAGTTTATCATTTTAAACATGGCTATAAGTCTTTCTCATCCACAGTTTTGTATATTAAATTTGTTGCTTGTTAAACTAAAACATTGTTGGTTCTGTGTTTAGCTTCTCTCCTATAGGTTCTGAAGGACTTTTTCCAGCCACTTCTATTGTATTCAGTAGTTTTGAATGGCTCTGTAAACAGCTGAAGTCAATAATGCACTACAGGTTTCAACTGTGTAGATATCAGCCTGAAATGCCAAACCCTGGACACAGTCTCTGAAAGCTGAGCCTCTGACAAACCAACTTCAGTGCCTTTCCCTGAACAAGCCATTCATAGAAAGATCCTCTGCAGATCAGCTACAGCCAGGTGCTACTGAACATGACTACATCAGTAAAATTAGGATTAAATGTCTACCTCTCAAGTCCTCACAGGTGTACTCAAAAGACATGCCTGATTATTCCTATAAGCCAATCAGAGATCTTAAGCAAAAAGAAAAGTAAAGCCTTTGCTTTCCTCAATCAAGAGTGCTGCGCCTGAAGGCAGGCATGGTGTACCTGCTGCTTTTGATTCTCTCTGTTATTAATAATAAAACTCTTAATGTGTTCTTCTATTATAATTCTCTATACTCAAACTAAATGGGTTTATAATGCATCACCACCCATTATCTGGGAGTCTGTAGGATGTGGTCTTTTCATCTTAAAAGGACACTCCACTTACAATTGGTCATGTTCCAGTTTTGCTTACACTAATTAACAAACTTGTATGTTTCAGAACTCAACAACTTCTGGGAGTAACTGACCATGCAGGGGACACAGACATTGGTGGTGGCCAACATTGCTCCAGCTCACAAAGACAATTTGTTAGATGAGATAGGCAGAGACTTCCAGGCCCAGGACAGGCAGGGCTTGCACTACATCCCTCATAAACAGGAAGCAGCTATAGAAGATGTGATGATTCTACACCCTTCAATATCCCTTGGATTAAGGGAATGGAGTCTCTGAAGGGGGAATTATGTAGGCAGTCATATATCATTAGGCTTGAGAGCTGGAAGGTTACACCTTCATCACACTTTCCCCATGTCCCCTGTGTGATCTCATGTCCCTACCTTCTCATACCTGTGCACCCACCTGCCACTTACAAAGGCCTGAAACATGGTGGGCTTGGCCTTTTTTCCTTTGCCCTTCTTTTCCTCCCTGTCCTTAATCCCTGTGCTAAGCATTCTTCAATTTAATTTAAAGCTTATTGTGGGTTGTGGCTTGTTGCCATGCCATGTTAAGCACAATCATACTTGCCCTAAAACAAAGTGGGGAGATATGGGTGATCCTGTGAGACTTTCTGCCTAGCCCATGTGGCTAGTCTGACTGGTGGTGGGAGGTGGGAGCCTCAGGCACATTCCTCCCACACCCACCTTCTGCCAATCAGGTAACTGTTGCTGGGGGTGGTCCAGGCCCACCTGGAAAGCTACCCTAGCTATGAGACCTTCAAGCTAATTGGAGATGCATATTGGTGCCAGTGTTGGTTCTGTCCAATAGAGTTAGTGTTGCCCTGAATTAGTTATACCCCTTCTGCCTGCCCTTTAAAAGTGTACATGGTCATTAATAAAGGTGGACATGTCCACTGAAGCCTATCCCCAGTGCTTCCTGTGGAAGAACACCATTGCCCCACTCTCCCCAATGGTGTAGGCCTCACAGGACAAGTCCACAGCTCTTGGCCTGCTCCCTGCTTGATATGGCCCCTACCTAATTTCCAGATTCTCCTTTCTCCTTTAGATAGAGCCCTCACTCTCCTATGCGGTTCTCTCACTGAATAAAAGCTTAAAGACTTAGCTTATCATCTGGTCTATTTGAGCCAGTATTCAGAATTTGTCTCTGAATTCATGGCAAGAACATACACAGTTTATTAATTTCAGAAATATTAATAAGTGCTGAAGTCTCAGGGCCAAACTATGGAGCCTTTTATTTCTGAAAGCCAGCAGCTGCACAGGGATGTGTGCTCTCCAAATCAAACAGCCCTGATAGAGCTCTAGGGTAAGCTTATAAAGGCCCAAACCATATCATGTTGAGGTTAATTACAAAGCCAAGCCTTTGTTATAGAAGTTAGAGCAAGCAACATTATGCTTATCTTGTGGGCATCAACAAGTTTCCCAGCAGTTGATGTAAATAACCTCTCACAAGATTAGTTTTTGAGAAGCTTGCAGTTGTGGGACTGGTTAGAAAAAAAAATAGAGGACAATCAGGGGACAAAAAGGAGTGACTGTGGTCAGGGCATAGCTCATTTGCACTTGAAAATCAGTAAAATAGCCTGAGGATCTTCTGCACTTCCTGCATGGACCCAGAGGCCCCTCTGACTTTGACCACCTTGACCTCAGCATGACATTGGCACAGCTCCCCATACTCTGTTACAGGAAACTGGATTGCTAGCATCACTGAAGAGAACAAGGAGAGCCCCACAGTGACAGAGGTGGAGCCTCAGTCTCAATGCAGGGCAAGGACCCATGGCAGTGTGGCCAGGTGTTCCCCATGTCTCACAGAGGACAGTGAGTGTGCCTCTGGTGGATTCTTGTTGCAGGCAGAGGATTGCTCACCTGCAATCCCCACTTGAGGACTGGTAACTATGTGAATCATGCTGGCTGTGAGGCCTTAGCTCCAGGCAAAACTTTGCTCCTTCACTGGCTGCCCAGAATTAATCCAGAAATGGCCAAGCAGGCCCTACAGCACTGCTCAGTGCATGGCATGGCCTTTGTCAGTGAGGATAGTGTCAATGTAAAGAAGCTGCACCACTGCCCCTGAGCCAAGCACCCAAAAGCACTTGTCTGTCCCAATGTCTGAACATCAGCCTGTTTTCATAATCAATTTCATTGTCACAGGATGAAGAAGTCAATAAAACTGGAGAAAAAGTGGGAAAACCAATGTAATTCTACACACTTTTCAAAAGACAAAGAGGAAGAATGCATCTGGACTAATCCATAATGCAAACATTATCCAACTGCAATGATTGAAGAAATCAAATTTCCACACGGGCATAATATAAAAATCAAACTAAACTTTGAAACAGGATATTCTTCAATAGGTGAATGTATGAGTAAACTGTGTTGTGTCTGAGAGACCTGAGCCTGGATCAAGGCGCAGCTATTGTAGAATAGGCTCCATCTTGTAACTCGGGCCTGACCGGGCCCTGAACCCTGAAGCTCATGAAAGAAAAAATCAATAGATGAACTCCCCTTGCAGTAAACCCACCTAGCAACAGCCAATCGGCAGAGAGCAGGGAGGTACCTGGAGTTTCAGGTGTCTTGTCAGGCACTTAAGGTAATTGATAATATCTGAGACCCTGCAGTTTGGCATGTACATCCTAGCAGCTTAGACCCTATACTTTAGCCAATAATTTTAAAAGGCATCGACCTCAAAAGCCATCCCACCACCTTTACTAGGTCCATTCCTGCCGCTGGATGCACTAATCAATTTTAAGAGATGTTCTTTGAATTTCCCGTGGAATGAGATGATTTGCTGAATGGTGCTAGAATGTATACATTGTCTCTGAAAACCTTATAAAAACCCTGTTAACTGAAGAGTAGGGGCTTTCAACCAGACCTGTGGCATCAATGATATTTGAGAGCCCAGGTCCAGACCTGCAACAAAATTCTCGTGTGTGGTGGTCTTTGGGGACAATTGAACTGGGCATAATATATCATACAAAAAATTTAATTTCTAAAAGGAAATGAGCTCACAAATCATTTGGGCCATTAGCATTGAATACCACATCCTGCTTCAACAGCCTGAACATGCAGATGAACATCTGTGAGATGGGATAACTTCAGAGTAAAGTTAAGTTTCAAGATAAAGTCTGGGACCTGGCACTGTGGTGTAGTGGCCTAAGCCTCTGCCTGCAGTGCCGTCATCCCATATGGACTCCAGTTCAAGTCCCAGCTGCTACACTTCTGATCCAGCTCTCTGCTTTGGCCTGAGAAAGCAGTGGAAAATGTCCGAAGTTGTTAGGCCCTTGCACCCATGTGGGAGACTTGGAATGAAGCTTCTGGCTTTGGATTGGTCCAGCTCCAGCCATTTGGGGAGTGACCAGCAGATGGAAGATCTTTTTCTCTGTCTCTCTCTTTGTCTATAGATCTTTCAAATAAATAAATAAAATCTTTGAAAAGAAAAGATAAAGTCTGCCTGATTTTGTATCACTGTTTTCTGTTGCTGAGGCCTGAGGCAGCTTTCCTAGTTTATTTCTGCCTGCATAAGGGGGTTAATTCCCTATATTTTTTCAGTGGATGGGGTGTTTGACAAATCTAACATGGTTTCCTGACTTAAAAAACCTCAGGAAACTGAAAATACAATAATACTCCATCAATATGAAAAAGAGTATATACAATAAAACTCCAAAACATATTTAATGACAAAAAATAAAATACTTTACCTTTAATATCAGGAACAAGATAGTAATTTGTTTTCACTACTTTTATTCAACTTTGTAGTGAAGATTCTAGCAATAAAAATAAATAAAAGTAGTGAAATTGAAAGGAAGAAGGAAAGATGTCTATTCACAAATATGATCACAACATAGGGGTGAGAATTCTTCACCCTCAAACTCTCACTTTTGTAGCCAGCTTCAGGTTTTAGTGATAAAGTTTTATTGGAACACAGCTATGCTTATGGATTTATTTATCTATGAATACTGTCACACTAAAATGACAAAAAGTTGTCACAGAAAATGTATTGGTACAAATAAAAAAATATTTACTATCATTAGTAAGAGAGTAGTTTGAGAAAGAAAACAACTGACCAGAATTGGTCTAGACAAAAATTCTGATGGCATAAACCAAAAACATAATGAAGCAATAAGTGAGTTTAGTAAAATGAGAAGAAACAAAATCAATACAGAAGGATAAAATGCATTTAATATAGCACCAATAAAAATCAAAATTTTAGAATCACCACTAGTTCAGTTAAAATATGAAATACACATCTGATGAAATACTGACAGACCTACAAAAACAACTTAATATTAAATGAAATTAAATATTCCTAAGTGGAAACATTTTATTCAAGAATCTCAAGATTCATCAATGTTAAAACATTAATTATCCTAACATTATTTTACAGACTCAACACAATTTCAATCTCTTTTCCAGCAAGCTACCTGGTTATTTTTAAAGTAACAAGCTGATATAAGCTCATATGAAAATGCAAAGAATCTAGGATAGCCAAAATAACTCTGAAAAAATAATAAAATCAAAGGGATGATTTTAAGAGTTATAAATTAGCCACTTCTTTTTTTTTTTTTTTTGACAGGCAGAGTGGACAGTGAGAGAGACAGAGAGAAAGGTCTTCCTTTGCCGTTGGTTCACCCTCCAATGGCCGCCGCAGACAGCGCGCTGCAGCCGGCGCACCGCGCTCGTCCGATGGCAGGAGCCAGGAGCCAGGTGCTTTTCCTGGTCTCCCCATGGGGTGCAGGGCCCAAGCACCTGGGCCATCCTCCACTGCACTCCCTGGCCACAGCAGAGGGCTGGCCTGGAAGAGGGGCAACCGGGACAGAATCCGGTGCCCCGACCGGGACTAGAACCCGGTGTGCCGGCACCGCAAGGTGGAGGATTAGCCTGTTGAGCCACGGCGCCGGCTGAAAGTACAGCCTTTTCAACACATAGTGTTAGCACAATAAGATATTTCCAATAAAATGCTTCTACTTACAAAATTGAAAAAAAAGTGCCAGAGATATAACTATAGTACTGAAAACTACAATACTTCCAGAAAAAAAAAATCACAGAAGAAATTTTTTTTTTTATTTTAAGTTAGGGAAAGATTTCCTAGATATGAGAAAAAATTAAGAGGACATCCATCCACTGGTTCACTCCCCAGATGGCCACAATGGCCAGAGCTGGGCTGATCTGAAGTCAGAAGACAATAGCTTCTTCTGGATTTCCCACATGAGTGCAGGGGGCCAAGCAGTTGGGCCATCTTCTACTGCTTTCCCAGGCTATAACAGTGAGCTGGATCAGATGTGGAGCAGCCACGACTCAAATTGGTACCCAGATGTGATGCCGGCACTGCAGGCAACAGTTTTATGCACTATGCCACAGCACTGGACCCAAAAACTTCTTTTCAAAACACTGTTTAACAAAGAATGAAAGTCAAAGCAAAAAAAAATCCTTGAAAAATATACCATGGGACCGGCTCTGTGGCATAGTGGGTAAAGCTTCTTCCTAGAGTGCCAGCATCTCATATGTGCACCAGTTTGAGTCCCAGCTGCTCCACTTCTGATCCAGCTCTCTGCTATGGCCTGGGAAAACAGTAGTAGATGTCCTTGGGCCCCTAAATCATCATGGGAGACCTGGAACAAGTGCCTGGCTCCTGGCTTTGGATTGGCACAGTTCCGGGCATTAGGGCCAACTGGGGAGTGGACCAACAGATGGATGACCTATCTCTCTCTGCCTCTCCTTCTCACTCTGTGTAACTTGACTTTCAAGTAAATAAATAAATCTTTTTTTTTTAAAAAGGAAAAGGAAAAATACACCTGATAAATTAATGGTATCCATAATATATGAAGAAATTTAATAGTGCAAATTTTTAAGATGCCAACAAAACAACCCTTAATTCTAAAATAGTAAGCATGTTAGATATAGTTCAGCACAGAAGATGGGAGAGGGTGCTGTTGTTTAATAATGGGTTGAACCACCCCCTACAATACTAGCATTCTGTAAGAGTGCTGATTTGAATTCTGGCTGCTATAGCTCCAAACCAGTCATGTTGTTAATGCTCCTGGGAAAGCAGCAGTGGATTCTATATATATTCTGACCCCTGACACATATGTGGAAGACCTATATTCAGTGATCCTCACCAGGTAATCAGTGAGCCCTGAGTATGTGTAACTTCCCACAGTGACTGCCCAAAGTCCCAGCCATACCCTGAGCCCTCCCATGCAGCCTCAGTGTTTTCACAGTCCCAGCACACAAGCTTCCCACAGTCATGAGCACCAAGTTCCCTATTAGTTCTCCCCACCAAATTCAGGTTTCTCTGCTCTGCTGGTTGCTGGGTGTGCAGATATGAACTGGCACATCTGATACATATGTAAAAGTGGTGCCTGCCCTCTATCAGCTTGTTACAGGATGCCAGTTTCAGGGTGGTCATGGAGAGAGAAACAAGCATAGTTTGGCATGTACACTGTTCCACCTAGGGCTCCTAGCTGGATTCCCACCAGGATCTTTCTGCAACTTTATTGCCAGTGGCTTGGGCTGCTCCAGTCTGGTCTCACCTCCTGAGCTGCTGTTGAGGTTCTTGGCTGCTGGGTTTCTGAGTTGTGCATGTCCACACCCTGCATATGGTCCACAGTGTCCCTCTAATTTGTGTGGAGTTTCCTCTGCCATTTTTTCCCTAACTCTTCCTTGAGACTAAACTCTCCATTTTTTTCATACTATCTTCTCCTAGATTACAACAGTAAGCTCTCTCTCTACTCCTCTATTTTAATCCAATCCCTGATTTATTTTTCTCAAGAAATTCATCAATAGGCTTTTTTTACTCATCTGTTCAATTGTTTATTATTGTGTTCAACAAATACTTATTGAAGAACCAAGGCATGTCCATATAGTCACAGTGGAAAGAAGCATGGCTTTTAAATTTTAAAATTTTATAATAAAAATAATCATCTGTGATAGGTTACCAATAGTTTATTTTCTAGAGTATGTATACCATGTCCTCTAATTTTCCCTAGAGTATAAACCACTATTATATAGCATGTTGAAAAATCATAGCCATTTATGATGATAATGTCAATGACACTGTCATATATATAATGCTAAGGAATGGCTAAATTTCATCTTTCAAATTGCTTTTATTGGATGAACGATTGTGAGAACATTATTAGAAAGGCTCCACCCTAAGCTCATTTTCCCAACCTCATCTCCCTCCCTACAAGCTACCCTCTCTAACTTGGATTCTGTATCATCTTCACTCTCTAAAAGAGAATGCACCTGCCAACTAATGTGAAGAGCAAATCACTTCATCTCCTGTTTAGATGCTGCTTTTTGGACACTTGTGTGCTTCTACCTCCAAAAACAGCCACTCTGCCATTCAACGGTCACTGTTACATCCTTCAACAAACAGGTACTTAAAAAAAGACAAGAGTAATCCCACACTTCATGGGTTTTGTGTCTTCCTAGAGCCTGTAGATTAAAATTCTCATGGATAAGGTCATCAACGAGTTGGATCAAGACAGACAGCATAGAGTTCCCTATTAAAAAAAAAAGGGTCAGGTCTTCCTCTAACACATTTGTGTTAGCAAATTAAAATTTGTTAGATTATTAGATCAGCTACTTACTACATTAGGACAAAGAGATAACATAGCATCATGGAATGAATAAGAAAATGAACCTAGGGTGCTGTTATTTTTTCCTTTTTTCATGGAGGCAGCTGGCAGTTTGAGGAAGAAAAGAGTTCGGACAAGAGTGCAAGATCTGAACAAGCAAAAACCAACCCTAGCTGAAAGAGTGATGGTCCAAACTAAAAAGTTCTTGCTTTCCAAAATTCAGAAACAAGCTTCCCAGAAACTGAGATGCCCCAGGAAGAAAAGACAGCTAAAGAATCCAGTTAGGCTGACTCCAATGAGATAAGAAGAGAAACACATTTTTCAACATGATACTTGAAGTATGTTCTCCATCTCATGAAGCATCTGTCCAGGGTCTGGTGCCTTCTTGGTAATGTCATCCATCAAACAGATGCCATACTTCCCCCCTAGCTGAACTGTAGCCATCATCATTCATCAGCTGGCCTCTACCCTGTTCAGCAGCACTGAAGCCTATACCCTATCCCCAAGCCCTACTTCAACATCCCCAGCTTCTGTAGCTGGATGGACCAGAGAGACTGTTAAGCCAAACTCGAGTGAAGACAAGGCACAATAAAAAGAAATATGGAGAAGTATGTAATTCAGGTTTGAGTAGTAGAGACAACATTTACTTAACTCACCAGTCTTGGTTCCAATCCAGGTCCTGCAACATGTTAGTCTGTCACAAGACTTTGAGCCAATTATCTTGCTCCTCAGCATTTGTCTCCTCATCTGCAGAGATAAAACACCGACTTTGCAGAGCTACTATGAAATTTAAATACATATGAAGTTGGCCTTCAGAAAACAGTAATTAAAATTCTTATTTCTTTATTAAAAGACAATCCCAAATGCATGTGAGGCAAGAATTAGATTTTACTAGACACAAATCCTACAGTATAACTCTGAGAATATAAAAAATTCAAATCTGAATAACATATAGCAGCTACTTTGATGCAGAAAAATATACATGACATGCAACAGTTGTACAAATTCCCAGCTTAGGAGATCAGAATTATCTAAACAAAATGGATGTTGATAACCAAATTGTATGATGAGTTCTGCTTATTTATTCACCACAAATAAAGACCTTCCAGGATGAAATCAATGTCCTCATTTGCTTTCTCTAAGTTTGGGGGTGGTTAGGATCACTTCATTGGCCTCCTGGGGTTTCTAAGGCAACTGTTAGGGTAATTCTCAAAATAAAAAGAACACCAAGTCTGTGGCAACTGTTCTAGAGACATTCATCCAGTAATAGACATTATTACTAGAAACGCAGTGCTCTCAACAGCAGCTATCTCCTCTGGATAATTTACAACATTCAAAGCTCTAAGTAGGTAAACTTACACTTCTGCATAAAAAGTAATGATGTTTACTACAAGAAACAGTCAGAACTCTAAATGGAAAATAAAATTAATTTCATGAAAGTGAATTACAAAACCTAAAGCCCAAATTTGCAGCATAACTCAGTATTGTCTTTCCAATAAAAAAAGTTAATTCTCAAGGGTCTACACCTAAGAGATTCCCACAGCTGCCTCATGTCATCCTTTTCCAGGAGTCCTAGGGAGGGAAAGAAATGGCTAAATTATATTCAGAATGTCCTTAGTGTTTCTGTTTATTATCACATAAATTTATGATAGGTCAACATTCAGGTCAGCATTTCATGTTCAGTTGTGCTAGAATATTTCATTTGTGGAGCATGTACGTACCCTAGTAGTTAAGATGTCTGCATCCCATGTTAGAGTACCTGTGTTTCATTTCTGGCTCTAGAACCTGACTCAAGCTTCCTGATAATCCAGATCCTGGGAGACAGATAACTGCTCTTGCTACCCACCTGGGAGGCCTTGACTGAGTGCCTTTTCTGCTGGCCTAACCCCAAGTGTTTAGGCACTCATGGAGTGGACATGAAGAGTTTAGCTCTTTCATTAAATTCCTATCTCTTTGTCTCTATGCCTTTCAAATTTAAAAAAGTGACAGTAATTCTATTTCTGATCATTTAATAAAGAATCACATCTAACCATGAACTATAAAGCAATTGAAGTTCTAAACAGCATTCTTTTTAAATTTTTTATTTACATAAGGTGAACAAATCCTATGCATTTCATATGTACAGATTTAGGAGCATAGTAATACTTCCCACCAACTCTCTCTCTTGCCCTTGCTCCCATCTTCCCTCTTCCTTCTCTTCTTAATTTTGCTTTTAATTTTTACAATGACATACTTTTAAAACTCCACTAAGTAAAAAATTCAATAGATATCAAGTAAGAAAACCACTGTTCTTCAAGAGTATAGACAAGGGCAGTAAACCCTATTCACATTTTAAAGTCTCAATTTTGCTAACATATGTATATTTTGTCACAGTAAATTTATAAAATATGTTTCAAGATTTGTAGTGCCTACACATGCAAACAAAAGTATATAGAATAAACACAGCCTTCTCTACCAGATCACTTAAAGCACTGTAAAAACATATTGTAATTGATTAATTTTTAAAAGAAAACTTCTTAGAATTCCACATTCCTCAATTATCACCAAGTTTTCTATTGCCTCTCTTAATAAAAAGGTTTTAAGTTCTCTGAACTTAACTATATCAGTCAAAATTCTATAGCAACCATCTATTGAAATGGTTCCTTAAAAAATTCAATTATCAGCTACCTGTAAAGCATTCAAGGTCGTTGATATAGTGAAATATTTTTTTGCTATGACCCAGGGAAGATACAATCCTGTTTTATTTCCAGAAAAGTTATCACTGCTAACATTTTTGCAAAAGAAAATGAAGGATTTAGTTTACCTTTTTCATCCTGATCACATAAACAGTTTTCATCATTCACTTGTAGCAGACTCCTGCATTAAAATCAATTAGCTGAGTATTTCATTTAAAAAAAATGAAGAAAAGCAATTAGCCTACTAATATAGACTGCATCTGTTGGTAAACTAAAGATAGATATTTCTCGCCTTCAGAAACATTTTTGAGGTAAACTTGATAGGATTTGTTTATAGACAAGAGAGGAGTTGTGAAAGAGAGATTAATCAAGAATTGCACTGTGGGCCAGTGCTGTGGCTCACTAGGCTAATCCTCTGCCTGCAGAGCTATCAGCCCAGGTTCTAGTCCTGGTTGGGGCGCCGGGTTCTGTCCCAGTTGCTCCTCTTCCAGTCCAGCTCTTTGCTGTGGCCCGGGAGTGCAGTGGAGGATGGCCCAAGTGCTTTGGCCTTGCATCCGCATGGGAGACCAAGAGGAAGCACCTGGCTCCTGGCTTTGGATCAGTGCAGCACGCCAGCTGTAGCGGCCATTTGTGGGGTGAAACAATGGAAGGAAGACCTTTCTCTTTGTCTCTCTCACACTGTCTATAACTCTCTCTCTCTGTCTCTCTCTCACTGTCTACTCTGCCTGACAAATAAATAAATAAATAAATAATTGCACTGTGGATCTCAGCACAGCAACTGCAGAAGCTGCCATTAACTCAAGTAGGGAAGACTACCTAAGGGACAGGTATGAGAAAGAATAACATTAGTAATATTTTAGACCTGCTGGGATTTAAATACGCAATAGATAATCAAAGAGAGGTCTCAAGTAGGCAGTGTGATATACTGATCTGAAATTAAGGAGGGGTTCCTGGGCTGGAGATACAAATTTGGAAACCATTAGTGCAAACAAGGATGTAAAAGTCATTAGAAAGAATATCAAAGATTGAGCTCTACAGCACTTCTGTTTAAAAAGGAGGAGATGAGAAAAAAATCAAAAGAAACAGGCTATTATGGATACACTAGAAAAGCAATAGGAAAACTAGGTGAGTGATAGTTTTAATGCTTATTTCAGAATATTTATGAGTGGTAATAACCAGCATTTTCCATTTTTGATTTTTGAATGACAGACGTTCTAACTGGGGTGAAGTGACACCACACTGTAATTTGTATTTGCATTTCCCTGATTGCAGTTATCCTGGAGTTTTTTCAACTGTCTGTTGGCCTTTTTTAAAAAGATTTATTTATTTATTTCAAAGTCAGAGTTACACACAGAGAGAAGGGTGGGAGGCTTCCACCCACTGGCTCACTTTCCAAATGGCTGCAATGGCCAGAGCTGAACCAGTCTGTAGCCAGGAGCAGAAGTTTCTTCTGGGTCTCCCATGTGGGTGCAGGGGCCCAAGGACTTGGGCCATCTTCCACTGCCTTCCTGGGCCATAGCAGAGAGCTGGATCAGAAGTGGAGCAGCCGGGACTTGAACCAGCACCCATATGGAATACAGGTATTGCAAGCGGTGGCTTTACCTGCTATGCCACAGTGCTGGCCCCATGTTGGCCCTTTTTATTTCATCATTTGAAAATGCTTGTTCCTGCCCTTGGCACATTTTTAACTGGATTATTTTGTTGTTGTTGAGTTTCTGGAACTCCTTATATATTCTTGATATTAATCCTTTATTGGATGCATAGTTTTCAAATATTTTCTCTCATTGTTTTGATTACCTCTTCACTTTGTTAATTATTTTCTTTTTTGTGAAACAATTTGTTACATTGATGTAATCACATTAGTCTACTGGTGTTTGTTTTATTACTTGTGCTTCTGCTATCTTATTCAAGAATTCATTGCTTAGGCCAATAGCCTTTCCCCTATGTTGTTCATCAGTAATGTGATGATTTCAGGTATTAGGTTTAGATCCTTGATCCATTGTGAGTTGATTCTTGTATAGGAAGTAAGATATAGGTTTGATTTGAACTACAGCAGTGGAAATCCAACTTTCCAAACATCATTTATAGAAGAGACAGAATTCATTTCTAAGATATGGAGGGGGAGAGGAAGAGAGACAGAGAAAGAGATTTTCTGTCTGCTGGTTCTCTCCCCAAATGGCTGCAATGGTCAGGGCTGGGCCAGGTAAAATCCAGGAGCACAGAGTTCCTTCTGGGTCTCTCACATGGGTGCAGGGACCCAAGGTGCATTAGAAAAAAGGTGGATTGTAAATGGAGCAGCTGAGGCTTGTACCAGCATCCATATGGGATGCAGAAACTGCAGGTGGAAGCTTGACATTCTATGCCCCAGAGCCAGCCCAGAAGCAGCATTATCAAACTTTGAAGGAAGAACTGATCCCCATTCTTAAATTATTCAAAACAATTGAAAGGGATAAATTCAATCCAAATCTATTCTTTGAGACAAGAATTAGCTCAATTATAAAAGCACAGAGATGCAATAAATAACTACATACCAATATCCATAATGGACATAGATTCAAAATCCTCAACAAAATGGTATGAAATACATCAATAAAACCCTCAATAATACATCAATAAGACTCCAAGTAGAATTTATTCAAGGGATTCAGGGGTAGTTCAACATATGCAAATAAATAAATATGTTATTTAAAATCAATAAAATGAAAGATAAAGTCATTTGATTTTCTCGATAGATGCAGAGGACCATTTGATAAAATGACATCCTTTCATGATAAAAACCCTTAAAATTTGAGATAGAAGAAGCATACATTGACACAATCAAAGCAATATATGATGAAACCACAGGCAGCATCATATTGAATGAGGAAAAGCTGTGAGGAATTTCACTAAGTCTGGAACCAAAGATGATCGTTTCCATTATTATTTTTTCAGTATGCTTCTGGAAGTTTTAGTCAGGCATTAGGCAAAAAAAAAAAAGTGATACAAATTGGAAAGAAGGAATTCCAATTATCTCTGTTTGCAGATAATATAATCCTTTATATACAGGAACCAAAAGACTCCACTAAGAGACTATTAGAACTCATAATAGAATTAAGAAAATTTTCAGGATGTAAGATCAACACACAAAAAACCACTGTCATTCTTTTTTTTTTTTTGTGACAGGCAGAGTGGACAGTGAGAGAGAGAGAGAGACAGAGAGAAAGGTCTTCCTTTGCCGTTGGTTCACCCTCCAATGGCTGCCACGGATGGCGCGCTGCGGCCGGCGCACCGCGCTCATCCGATGGCAGGAGCCAGGCGCTAGGTGCTTTTTCCTGGTCTCCCATGGGGTGCAGGGCCCAAGCACTTGGGCCATCCTCCACTGCACTCCTGGGCCACAGCAGAGGGCTGGCCTGGAAGAGGGGCAACCGGGACAGAATCCGGCGCCCCGACCAGGACTAGAACCCGGTGTGCCGGCGCCGCAAGGTGGAGGATTAGCCTGTTGAGCCACGGTGCCGGCCACCACTGTCATTCTTATACATGAGCAATTCTCTGCCTGAGAAAGAACTGTAAGGTTAGGCCCATTCACAGTAGCTTAAAAAAAATACTCTTGGGATAAATTTAATCAAGAATGTGAAAGATCTCTACAATGAAAATTACAAAACCTTAATAAAAGAAACAAAAGACATAAAAATGGGAAAAATCTCTCATGTTCATAGAACGGAAAAAGTAATATCATCAAAATGTCCATACTACCCCAAGTAATTGATAGAGTCAAAGCAATCCTAATCAAAATACCAAGGACATTCTTCACAATTATAGAAAAAAACTGATTTTAAAATTCATATGGAAAAAAAGAAGACCCCAATTACTCAATTTGAAGCAGAAACAAAGCTGGAGGCATCAGAATACCAGATTCCAAGACATAATCAAGGTCTGCTGTAATCAAAACCACCTATTACTGGAACAAAAATAGACATGTAAACAAATGGGACAGAATAGAAACCCCAGAAATGAACACACACATTGACAACCAACTAACATTTGACAAATGAGCTAAAATAACTCCCTAGATGCAAATGTTTTGGAAGACAAATGAGAAAGCTATTTTGGAGAAGAGTTTTCTGTTGAGAACAATAATACTGACAGGTTATATTAAATGACATTGAAGAAATGACCTCCAATTTTATAAAAATAACTGTCAACCTGGAGAGAACAAATTTTGAATGGTCAGGGGAGTGGAAATTACTGGAATGAGTTAAGGAGTAAAGGAAAAGGATATTTGAGACAATGCGTAAAGGCAGTCCTTTCACAGTCATCATTGCTGAGTGACGTAATCATACACAATCTAATTTTACTTTATCTGAGTTTTCTAATCCTCAAATAATGGTTACAAATTATATTGGCAATACTTCACAGCTTTTAAACTATGAAATGAATGTATAGCAATAAAAGGCAGATCAAGGTACTAAATGATGCACATCTAAAGCTAAAGAACAAAAGGACTTCTTCAAAATTCTCAAATACGTATTATGTATACTATTTATCATCTTGCTTAGACTTTTTAGATACCATAAAATGTTTGAAAATTTTAAAGGCTTGGTAATTCTACCCTAGTCAAATATAAAATTTCTTAATCATATGTAAATTTTGAATTACTTAAAAAATAAAAGAAAAAAGCAGAAAGAAACCTTATATTTTAATTAAAGATTTGAAAGTTTTATTTGAAGTTCCACTTGAAAAATGTGGTGTGGCACACATTGGTATCCGTAAAATGGGTAATAACATGTATGCAAGATATTCTGAAAAAAAAAAAACCAGTCACCTATTTTTGTAAATAAAGATTCATTGGAAATCAACCACATCTATTTTCTTAAATCCCTTTAACTCAGGAACCTCATAGTACAAATGTTCTCAGATGTTGTCACAGGCTTGTTCTAGCTTTACTTGCAGCTTTGTATAGAGAATTATAATTCTTTTTTTTAAAAGATTTTATGTATTTGAGAGAATTACAGACAGTGAGAAGGAGAAACAGAGAGAAAGGTCTTTCGTCCACTGGTTCACTCCCTAGATGGCTACTGCAGCTGGAGCTGTGCCGATCTGAAGCCAGGAGCCAGGAGCTTCCTCTGGTCTGCCAATGGGTGCGGGGGCCCAAGGACTTGGGCCATCTTCTACTGCTTTCCCAGGCCACAGCAGAGAGCTGGATTGGAAGTGGAGCAGCTGAGACCTGAATTGGCACCCATATGGGATGCCGGCGCTTCAGGCCAGGGCATTAACCCACTGCGCCACAGTGCTGGCCCTGAGAATTATAATTCTTAAAAACATAGAGCTGCTGAAAACCTAATGAGAGCATTTCAGGCATGGAAAGCCAAGACACTGTGGCAAAAAATTGATCTACATGAAGGATCTCTGTGAGTGAGATCCCAGTAGAAAAAAGGGGCCATCAAAGAAGGATGTACTTTTCTCTTAAGGGAGGAGAGAACTTTCACTTTGCTTATGGCCTTGTCTAAATACTGGCGGAGTTTGTGGACTCAAAATGCTTCCAGAGCCTTGGCAGCTCATGACAAGAGCCTCAGGTGATCACTGACATCATAAGAGAGTGTCAATTGTTCAATCAACAACAGGAGTCACTGTGCACTTTCTCCACATGTAGAACCTCTGTCCTTAGTGAATTTTACTATGAGAATTAATAGTAAAACTTGTCTTCAAACATTACTTTGTACTTTGTGTGTCTGTGTGGGTGCAAACTGTTAAAATCTTAACTTAGTATAGAGTTGATCTTCTGTATATAAAGATAATTAAAAATTAATCTTAATGATGAATGGGATGGGAGAGGCAGTAGAAGGTGGCATGACCTGAGGTTGGGAGGGTGGGTATGGGGGGAAGAGTTGCTATATTCCAAAAGTTGTACCTATGAAATTTATATTTATTAAATAGAGCTTTCTTAAAAATAAATATATAGTGCGTGTTCCCCAAGAAGCTAAAAGGGCCTGATATTTTTCAGACTAACCTTAGCATTTAAAGCTCTGACTTTGAAATTGAATGGTGACTACATGTGCTTGAAGATCCTCCCTCTTAGTTCCTTTTCGGTACGTGTGGCTCAGGTAATCCTTGAGTAGGAAAAGAGAATTCTAAATTCTAACCTTTACAAGTTGGATTGTGGAATTGAGGGTTGCCACTGATCTGAAAATAACTGCAGTGCAGCTGTCATTCTACCACTGATTATTCAGTATCATTCAAATCCTGCACTTGGAGAGTACATGTATCCAATGTTCTTCCTTTGTGTCTCTATTCCTTTGGGTATGTGCAGCCACATCTGTCCATCTTTTTTTAAAGATTCATTTACTTACTTAATTGAAAGGCAGAGTTACAAAGAGGGAAGGGGAAGAAAAAGAGACAGAGATCTTAAATTTAAAGAAAAATATAGCCCCAATAAAATAGATCTGCTATGGCCTTTTTTATGAAATGCATTTCTCATTCTCATAAACTCCATATTTTTCAAGATTTTTGCAACTGTTAACCTGTTTCTATTTTCATAGAATGAAAATCATTGGTGTTCATTTTCTTTGCTTGAGTTCAGATCCAAATACTTGAAGAAAGAAATTATTATGGCAAATTAGGTACAGTTTTTATGTTTGAGAGCTTTCAATATGTTGTGTATATTTAAACTGCTACAGCTTCATGCCTCCTACTTCTGTAGCAGTGTATGCTGAGCACTTGAGAGAGACTGGTATGCATTTGCATGTGTATTTTTAATATAAATATGTAACTTCCTTTACACTCTAGGTTGTTAAGTCATAGTTCACATGTGTTGTTATCCTATTAATAATGGGCCTTATAAGCTTTGAACCATTTGCAAATAATAAATATGCACTGCTGCATATTAGTAATATTTACTTTTCTTATATTTACTTCTCTTTTGTAAAGACTATTTTACATTCTTATGTAATATTTGATGCATACAAAAGAATATAATTGATAGGCTGAGATATAAAACACAATAAACTAGCACTCCAAATCACTTAAGATTGGCACTGTATTTGTCTTTGGCAAGTGCTTGTTCTTTTATTATATATAATAAAATAAATATTATATAATATATTAATATAATGAATATAATATATAATTATATAAATATAATAAAATATATTATATATATAAAACCTTGCACATTTGGGAAAAAATTCCTTAAATGACATCTGATTTCCTGTTTCTTCTACTTTACTGAGCTGGCATTGAAAGGGATCTTAGCACTTATTCAATCCTCCCATTACTGGCACTTGTGAAGAGCATTGTGGTTATAAAATGAAAGCAGCATTCCCACCTGAAAACATAAAATGTAGCAAAAAAGGAATCTTTTCTGTAATGGAGACAAGTCTGGGAGACATCTGTGGTGAAGGAATGAAAAGCACAGTGAGCTCCACCTCTTACTGAATTGGGCAGGTTTTGCTATTGAGTTCCTTGGTTTTCATGAACTTACAGTGTCAGCAGCAAATGATAACATCAGTCACAACACCCATTTTATATTATATGAATTCATGGTTGAAAGAAATTTCTACAAATAGTTTTGTCAAAATATTATGGTTGCTACCAAAATTAAGCCTCTAAAAATGAAACCATCTAAACCTTGAATTATGTATTTAAAATAAATACTCAGGTGAATTTTTACAAACAGCATTTCAGTTACTCTGGATAAATATAATAAATCCGTATAATTCCATAGCATCTGGTTTCAGAGTCAACACAAAGTAGAAAATTAAACTGCCATGTACACAATAGTGAATCCACTAAAGAAACCAGCACTGCTTGCTATGAGGCAAGTGGTAGGAGAAGGCCAGGAGTGTGGGCAGGGAAGCATCAGCACCCTGTCCTGCAGCACAGACTTTGGTACCTGGGGAAATCTGGCAGAGCCTGGCAAGATGAGGTGCCCCCAGCCTCCAGGACCTGCTTGGAAGCTGAGTTACCCCAGCCAGCCCCAGAGTCCTCGGGTCTAATCTCAGAGCTGGACCCCACTGCTGATCTTGGTGCCTTCAGTTCCAGCATCTGAGGCAGCCCACATGGTGGCCAATGGTCCAGGTGACTTCCTATGTCCCCATGCCAACCCACTTCCCAAAGCCAATGCACCACAAGAAGATAAAAAGATAAAGTTATTTTAAAATGGGCAGTTTTGAGAACAGGTGCAAAGTCCCAGCACCATTAAATCACAAACAGATTTAGGTTTGCACACTGTTTCTCAGTCCTTCCCTTCCTCTCTGCTCCCATGACTGCACATTTTGCTGCAATCCTGATGGGGAAAAATGCAAAATGCCTGTTTTCTCTTTTGTGGTTTGAAGAGTTATTTGGAGCTGGACTTGGGATCAAATTCAAGGTTTTCTTTTTCTGTGGAGGGTATTAGCCATTACATCTAAATGCTTGACTGTGAGCATCACTTTTCCAGGCCTTCCTGAGAGGGTGCAGTTTATTTTCACAAGTACTACTCAGATATTATCTTTCATCATAGAGCACAGCCACTGTTGGCATTCAGCTCATTTTTTTTATCTGTAGACAATAAAATTCATTTGATCTGCCTTCTATATTTGATTTTCCACTTAATATGTTTCAAATGATACATTTTCAGCATTTTGTTTGCTTTCCTCCTATTACAAATTTTACACTAGGACTGAAGGGCCAATCCGTGGCAGTTATTCATAAAGCCTCTATTAGACTTCAATAACTGACTGATGTTTTCTGAATTTTTTTTGCCAAGTTGCAGTTTTTCCTCATCCTAAGCCACAAGCCTTCCCATATTACTACAGTGACACCTAGAAGTTTAATAATAATTTGCTTGAAAATGGTGCATTTTCAGAATTGGTGACTAATGATGGCACCATTCAAACACAAAAGGGCTTGGGCTCTCTTTCTGTTTCTCTGACCATTTCAGTTACTCAAATGTATATAAACCCTGACAGCTCATATGAATGCAAATTCTTCCATTAAGGGTTAGAAGTATGTGTAAGGCTAGATATAGGATGAGTGTTAGGGTTAGTATTAGGACTAGGATGAGAGCTAGGATTGGTGTTAAGGTTTAGAATGAGCATTATTATTAAGGCTATTGTTAGGGTTGCGGTTAGGGTAAGATTTAGAGCTAGGGTTATGTTTAGTGTTGGTGTTAGTATTAGGCTTATGGCAAGAGTCGGGGCTAGTTTTAGGATTAGGGTTCTGTTAAGTTTAGGCTTAGGTCTAGGTTAGATTAAAAGCCATGGTTAGGGTTATGGTTAGGGCTAGGCTTAGGGTTAAGGCTACACATAGAGTTATGTTTAGCTTTAGGGTTAGAATAAGGATTAAGTCTATGACTAGTGTTATATTTAGGATTAGATTTGAGATTAGAGTTACAGATAGGGTTAAGACTATTGTTAGGCCTAGGGATAGACCTAGGATTAGGGATAAGTTTAGGTGTAGGGCTAGGGATAGAGTTAGAGCTGTGGTTTTATATACATTATATATATAATATATATTTTATATATATGGTTATAAATATATATGATTATATATGGTTATTTATCTCTATATATAATATATATAGAGAGCTGTGGTTATATATAATATACAATTATAGTTGAAGTTAGGGTCATCATCACTAGGATGAAGCTTAGTCTTTGGTTAGCATGATGGGTAGTTTAAGGCTAGTGTTAGATATAGCATTAAAATTAGCTTCAGGACTGTTCACACTGAATACAAGTTCACACTCAATGCTAGTTTGTTTTAGGGTTAGGCCTAAGCAGAAAGACAGGATTAGTGTTGGGTGAGATTTAAAATTAGTTTAAGATTAGGGTTAGATTTAGTTCTATGGTAAATTTTAGAGTTAGAGCCAGAGTTAGAACTATGGTTATAGCTAGTGTGATAGTTAAAGTTAGGACTATGGATAGGTTTTAGGCCAGGGTTAGGGTTAGGGTTAAGGCAGGGTTAGGTTTAAGTTTTGGCATTAGTGTTAGGGTTAGAGTTGGGGTTCAGATTAGGATTAAGGTTAATGCTTGAGTTATTAAGGCTAAAGTTAGGGATAGGATTAGAGTTTAGATTGGGTTAAAGCACCATGTTGGAATACAAATAGGATTTTGGCTAAGTATAGAGTTAAGGTAAGGTTATGGTTAAGATGAGGGCCAAATTTAGGGTTAATTCTTTGTCTAGGAATAGACCTAGTATTAGGCTTCAGAATTGGTTTAGATCTAGGATTAGGTTTAGGGTTAGGGCTAGGACTAAGCCTAGGGCTAGGGCCAGGGTAAGGATTAGGGCTTGGACTAATGTTATTAATTTGGTTTATTTTTATAAAATGAAAAGCAATAAAGACATAGTAATATGAATAGCAATAATATTTTTAAAAATTCCTCCTAATAAATTTCATGTTGATTCTAAAACTGAGGAATTTAGGTGGATCTACAGAAGATGGACACAGAGAGAGACCATATCATCCCAAGCTGGCTACTGCCGAAAAATAGGTATTCAATTCCAAGTTTTTAAAGGACATTTTAAAACTAACCAATGGCAGAGATATGTAGGTTAACATATACCAACTGTAATTAAACTAAGGAGAGAATTACTTGGTTACTTCCCAAGAATCTTTAGTAAACTGATTTTAGTTGATCTTTCTTAATATTTGCTCTTCATTATGGTAGTTTAGTTATTTCCTTATGAACTATAAAACATTTGTTGAACCAGATAAACTAGAAAAGATAATATAAGGGCAGTTCAAAAGGTTTGCAGAAAAAGGAGTTAAAAGTTGTTTATTTTGTGAAAATTTTTAATCTATTCAGTTTTCTCAAAATAAACATTTCCATGAACTTTTTGAAGCATCCTCATACATCTTAAGATACTCTTCCAGAATGATATATCGACTCCACTGACTCATGTTGCACATCCACATGAGTGGAGGTACGATCTGTAGGTTGTATCATCTTGATGTTTCTGTATGCCTTATACCACACAAAGAAGATCCCTGTCTGTCTCTGACAGGATAATATTAATCTTATTCTCCAAGTAGGCACGCAGAATATCACAAAGGTCAGAAGGAAAGCCTCAGTGTTACTGTGTTCACAGAGGATGGCATTAATTCCTTGGGAAGTAGCATCCAGACCAGTATAATGGAACATTCCACCTGTGAGGTACAGGTCTGATTCCACACCCTACAAGATACTGCTCCCAGAACCAGCACACAGGGCCACAGCCTTGACTCATGATGCTAAGGTCCTTCCTACCCCAAGAGCTAATTGAATATGAGTTAGTTTGAGGTGTCTTTTGATTCACTCAATCATGGTTGCCAGGGCAAGAGATTCATCCAGGGTGCATGATAGACCCATTCCAGTATGTAGAGCAAAGGCTTCTACAGTGACAGAATTTCAGCTCTCTGGTAAAGTGGTCTGTTTTGAGAGAGCTGAGCCACCACCTGCATCAAAGTCTTCTCAGTACAATTCAGGCTGATCCTTGTTTTTCTCCTCATCAATCCTAGCAGAAAAAGAAGTGACAGGAACACCTTCAACTTCTATCACTGCAGACACAACTTTGTCCATATTTTGGGTATGCTTAATGTTGAATTGTACTCAATGGTTCCCTCTATAGAATAGCCATGAGTTTTGGAAGGATATATATGCCTGGATGTGCAGGCTCCAAGCCCTTTGGAAAACCACTTTTTCAATCCCTGGGGTGCAGCATCATAGGCTGTGTGAAGAGAGTAGATGCCAACTCTGTTCTCCAAAGACCAGAACACCAGGCGTTCCTTTCAGGACATCCAGGTAATATGCTTTATGTGTAGGAAAATAGGTGAAAGGTAGGAAAAGATGAGATCTGCCTTCTTATGCAGAGCCTCCTCCATCACCTGCTCAGTCAAGTCATTGGTCAGGAAGAGTGTATTTATAGTTTGTGGTGGTCTTGGTTCCACCAGCAATCCAATATTGTCCCAACTCTGAGCAGAAGTCATTCAAAGCAAAGTCATTCAAAGAGGAATTGAGAGTCTTCAGACCCATGAAGGAACAGGAAGAATTGCAGTTCAGAGATCACATAAACCAGACTGTCATGGAGACTAGGCATAAGCAACATGACAACACACAGCAATTGGGCAAAACTCAATTTGAGTCCAGGTACATCTCCATAGCATTTAATCTGTCTTTTTACATTGGATTTTATTTTCTAAACATCGCTTTTCAAGTTGTTGTATATTTGGATTGCAGAACAGTCTGTAAGATGACTTTTTTAATATGTATTGCTAAAAATGTTCTGAGTGAAGCTAATTGTCAACTATTAAGAAGGATTGCTTTCTGTCCACCTAGTGTAAAAATAAAATCAAGTAATGAAAAAAATGAGATTACAAATATTTTTTTTTTTTGACAGGCAGAGTGGACAGTGGGAGAGAGACAGAGAGAAAGGTCTTCCTTTGCCGTTGGTTCACCCTCCAATGGCCGCCGCGGTCGGCGCGCTGCGGCCGGCGCACCGCGCTCATCCGATGGCAGGAGCCAGGTGCTAGGTGCTTTTCCTGGTCTCCCCATGGGGTGCAGGGCCCAAGCACCTGGGCCATCCTCCACTGCACTCCTAGGCCACAGCAGAGGGCTGGCCTGGAAGAGGGGCAACCGGGACAGAATCCGGTGCCCCGACCGGGACTAGAACCCGGTGTGCCGGCGCCGCAAGGCGGAGGATTAGCCTGTTGAGCCACGGCGCCGGCCGAGATTACAAATTTAAAGGCAAAGAAACAGAAAGATCTGAAATTAGACCTGATAGAAAATGAGGAGTCCAACAAAAATCCCATTATGTTGATTTAAGACATGGCTGGCTTGTACTAATACCATATACAAATAAAAAAGAAGAACAAATGCTCCAGGTTTCATTTGAGATTCATCAAATGTGAGGTATTATTTGAATAGCTACAAAGAAGCATTCAAGATGGAGAAGGAACTATAGTCTAAAGGTCATGGAAGACGTTCATATTGGAAAGAGAAGTCTCTGATTACAGATGGCAAAATCAGTCAGGCAGAATCAGAGATTGGGATGAATGGGAGATTAGAGCAAATATCTAGATGGGTAATGTTAAGGAGAATGCAGATGGTTTCAGGAGGAAAATGCAAGAAACCATCAGTGGAGTTCTGATAGAAACAGAGAGGAATTACCAGGGGAAAATCATACATAGTACTTTCAAATATGACAAAGAAAAACATTTAAATGTGCATTATGCATTTAGTGTAATGGTTATGATGCCTATTTTTTTTTGACAGGCAGAGTTAGACAGAGAGAGAGAGAGAGAGAGACAGAAAGGTCTTTCTCCCACTGGTTCACCCCCAAATGGCCAAAAGGGCTGTCGTGCTGTGCCAATCTGAAGCCAGGAGCTAGGTGCTTCCTCCTCATCTCCCATGTGGGTGCAGGGGCCCAAGCACTTGAGCCATCCTCCACTGCCTTCCCAGGCCACAGCAGAGAACTGGACTTGAAGAGGAGCAGCTGGGACAGAACTGGCACCCCAACCAAGACTAGAACCCGCAATACTGGTGCTGCAGGCTGAGGATTAGCCTAGTGAGCTGTGTTGCTGGCCTATGATGCCTATTAAGATACCCTGATTCTACTTTAGAGTGCCTGGATGTGACTTCCAGAATCAATTCATTAGGCTTCTATCACACCTCTGAGAGACTGGGACAACATTTCTGGCTCTTGTATTCAGTCTTGTTTCAGGTCTGGCTTCTGTGGGTGTTGAAGAATGAATTAATGCAAAAAAAAGTTCTCTCTACCTATATGTCTCATTCTACCTAGCTCCCTTTCTCTTGAAGATAAAACTATTTCTTAGACATGACAAAAGTTTCAATTAATGCAATGATTAGAGAATAGTCTTTGGCTCTGACTATAATTTATGTTACTGGTAAGTGTTTCAGGGCTTCAATTAAGACTAATTTGAGCAGGTTAAAATTCAAATGTATAATAGAATGAAAATATAACATTAAAAAGTGTCTGCAAAACCTACATTAATAGACTGAGAGAAAAGCATGGAGAATTATTTATGGCCACACAATAGATTCTGTCCTCCACATACTCCTGGTCTTATCTATATATAAATACAGGCTCCAAAAAGCTATCAAAGATTATGCTGCTTTAGCAATTCCAAAATAAGATAAATAACCTGTTTATGTTTTTTTTTTTTTTATAATTTGACAGGTAGAGTTAGACAGTGAGAGAGAGGTCTTCCTTCTGTTTGTTGGTTAAGCCCCCAAATGTCAGCTACGGATGGCACTGTGCTGACCTGAAGCCAGGAGCCAGCTGATTCCTCCTGGTCACCCATGCAGGTGCAGGGGCCCAAGCACTTGGGCCATCCTCCACTGCCTTCCTGGGCCACAGCAGAAAGCTGAACTGGAAGAGGAGAAACCAGGACTAGAACCCATATGGATTCTAGTGCCCATATGAGATACTGGGACCACAGGCAGATGATTAACCAACTAAGCCATGGCACTGACCCCTGTTTATGTTTTAACATTAGATACTTCTTGGCTCTGCAGCATATTGAGTGTTTATTTCCAGCCTTGAACTAAAACACTATGCACAACATCATCTTTATGACTCATAAATGCTCTGTTTCAGAATACATCTCATAGGTATTTAGCAAAATCCTCTTAATTTTTAATTTGAAATGTAACAAATATGTCTTTTTGCTATAGCATCAGAAAGACAAGAGACTGTCTAAAGTCATACCACCCTGAACCTCCCACCCCCAATCTCATCTGATCTTGGAAACTAAGATGGGTCAGGCCTGGTTAGTACATGGATGGGAGAAAGACAAGATACTAATTTGCTCTCAGCTTATATGGCTCTATTGTCTTATAACCATGCCAACCTTATCTTGTTCATGTGTATTCTCTAATGATGAATGTTGTGTTTACCTTTCCATTTTAATTAACAAATTTTCAAAAAGGTTCTAAAGCACAATATAAAATGAACTGAGGAATGATGAAGTAAGCAAGTTACTGAGATATATTAATTTATCTGGTCTTAGAAACATGTAGACATGTAGAAGTCAACAGAACTATACCTCGAAGAGAAAATGAAAGAAGGTGGTAGTGAGAGAACTGGCCAGGATTGTACCTACATTCTACTGTGCAAAACAAGATTATGATAGAAATGTATATAGAATAACAGATATATAAGCTGGAAGAACAAAAACAATAAACCTCCCTATGCAAGAAGCTCACAATTTATTAATTGGTAAAGTTTAAACACAACTTAGTTTCATGAAGACATTCATTTGCTACTGATTTTGTAAAAAAATAAAGTTAGTAAAGATAACGTAATTTTAAGAATTATTATCCAAATAAATTACAAAATTCCAAAGAAAGATCATGTGTCACTAACAACTGAACAATGGAAAAATAATTCAATGATATTAACTATGTTCCTCTTAATACAAGGATACCCTTGGGATGCCATGTTAAGATGTTTCAATAGAGTATCTCCAGATTTTATATACCTAAAAATCCATAAAAAGCATGCATATTGGAGGATTCCAAGATGGTGGAATAGGGAAGTGCATATACTAGTGGTAACTAGTTTCAAAAAATGTTGGAAGTACATTATTGGGGAAGAGTTAGAGAAAACTGCGGTGGAAATTCTACAGGAGAGAAATGCCATGGATAAGTGTGGAAGATGCAGACATGCAGCATGAACACAGACACAACGTGATGCCAGCAGCCAAGAGGAGGAGAAAGCACCAGCTTTGGAGAGTGAGGTGAGATCAGACTGCAGCAACCCATACCACTGGTGATATAGACAGAGGGAGACTTTGACATGAGTCTGGCCTGGAGCTCTGAGGGGGAAAGTGTACCCACTGACCAAGTAAAAAACAAGGGGGGCATGTTTCTCTCACTACATTCACTAAACAATGATGCCCAATAATCAGCTGAGAGAAGGTGGGCACCATTTTGGACCGACACAGAAGATGCAGACGCTCTTGTGCACGTGCTCAACACCTGGCTGAGACAAGATGTCATCTTCTAACATTACCAGTGGCAGCAGTTTGAATGCATGCAACTTGCAACTGATGGGGAGAAGGAAGCATTTGGTTGGTGGCTATTGTGCATGTGTGTGATCCAGAGATTCTAACAAAAGGAAAACTCCATGTTTCCCAGTGACTTTGAGTCTGGCTGGGCATTGACTAGAGCCTGTGCACCCACATATTACTGAGGTCCCCCCAATCTCTCAACATGTCACAAGCTCCAGTGCTCAAACTGTCGAGACTCTGGGAATGTCTCTGCCTCTCTGTGAATGAGACAGTCTAGCAACATAGATCAAATCCTCTGCACCCATTGACAGTGGGAGCCCTGTGTGCTGAGACTGTGGAAACTCTGTGACTGCATAAGAAGGCACAGGATATAGCTGGTTTTCTGGACAACCAATGTGAGCTGCTCTACAGGCACTTATCAAAAGAGAAAATTTTTAAAACCACAGGCAAGTGAAAAATGCTTAATATCACTAGTCACCAGAGAAATACAAATCACAATCACAATGAGGTTTGACCTCACCCTTGTGTGAGTAGCTCTCAAAAAGAAATGAACAATCAGCAAATACTGACCAGAATGTGGGGAAAATGCATCTTAATCCACTATTGGTGGGAAAATAAATTAGCACAGCTATTGTGGAAGACATATGGAGACACCTCAGAAACTTAAACGTAGATATACCATAGGACTCAGTAATCTTAATCCTGGGAATTAATCTAAGTGAAATGAAATAGGCATATGAGGGGCCAGCATCATGGTGCAGTAGGTTAATGCCCTGGTCCGAAGTGCTGGCATCCCATATGTGCACCGGTTCTAGTCTTACCTGCTCCTCTTCTGATCCAGCTCTCTGCTATAGCCTGGGATAGCAGTGGAAGATGACCCAAGTCCTTGGGCCTCTGCACCATATGGGAGACCTGAAGGAAGCTCCTGGCTTCTGGCTTCAGATCAGTGCAGCTCTGTCCATTGCAGTCATCTGGGGAATGAACCAGCGGGTAGAAGACCTCTCTCTCTGTCTCTACCTCTTTCTGTAACTCTGTATTTCTAATAAATTAAATCTTAAAAAAAGAAATAGGCATATGAAAGAGCTATCTGTATCCTCATGTTCATTGCAGCTCAATTAACAATAGCTAAGATACGGATTCAACCTAGATGTCCATCAACTGATGACTGGATTAAAAAATATGATATATATATATATATACATATATATGTACATACATATATATGTATATATAATAAACAACTACTCAGCTATAAAATATAATGAAATCCTTTGTTTTGCAACACAATGAATACAATCGAAAACCATTAAATTTAGTGAAATAAGCCAATCCCAAAAAGACAAATACTTAATGTTCTCCTTGATCTGTAGTAACTAATAGAGCAGCAAAAAATGGAATGTATAGGAGTGAAATTGACATTTTGAGAGTTTATGATTGTTTACAGCACTTGTCTCTATTGCTGAACAACAGTGCTGTATTCTTTACTTAGTATAGGGTGAATCTTAAGAGTAAAATGTCCACTGAAAGTAGATCAGTGTAGAAAGTAAGAGAAGTAGGGCTGACACTGTTGTGTAGTGGAGAGAACTGTGCCCAGTTTCAGTCCCAGATGCTCCATTTCCAATCCAGCTCCCTGCTAATGTGTCTGGAAAAGATCAGATCACTCAGGGGCTTGGGCCCTGCAACCACGTGGGAAACTTGGAAGAAGCTCCCAGCTCCTGGCTTTGGACCAGCCCATCTTCAACCATCACAGCCATGTGGGGGTAAACCAATGGATGGAAAATCTCTCTCTGTTTCTTCCTTCCTTTGTCTTTGTAACTTTGCCTTTCATATAAAAAAATGAATAGATCTTTAAGGAAAAATAAGACAGGGAATTAGAGAGAAAGGATGAGAGAGGATGTGTGGGTGGGAGAGAGGATAAGGTGGGAAGTATCACTATGTTCCTAAATCTGTATATATGAAATACGTTAAATCTGTTTACCTTAAATTAAAAAAATTAAAAACTGACATTTAATTTCAATAGCTGTGAAATAGAATAACTACAATAAAAAATTCTACTTGTAGGCCAAATAAATTGGAATAGTAATAAAAATGCAATATAATTTTAAAAATGGTCTGACTTTAATATGTATCATCCCAGATGATGTATTGAAAACCTAATACCTGGGACTGGTGCTGTGGCAATGTGGGCTGAGCCTCTGCCTGTGGTGGCAGCATCCCATATGTTACCAGTTCATGTCCTGGCCGATCCTCTTCCAATCTAGCTCTCTGCCACCTGAGAAAGCAGTGGAGAATGACCCAAGTGCTTTGACCTCTACATTGATATAGGAGACCTGGAGGAAGTTCCTAGCTCCTAGGTTCAGACTGGCCAAGCTCCAGCCATTGTCACCATTTGAGGAGTGAACCATCAGATGGAAGACCTTTCTATCTGTCTCTCCCTCTCTCTATCTGTAGCTCTACCTCTCAAGTAAACAAAATCTTTAAAAAAAAAATCCCCATGACAATAGTTTCAATCCTCAGGAATAGATTGACACCAATTTTGAAAGGACCTTGAGGTGATAAGTTTTATTTCTTACACTCTCTCTCACCATGTAATGACTTCTGCCAAGTTAAGTTACAGGAATATGGCCCTCTCCTGATGTGGCCTCTTGATCATTAACTTCTCATATGACTGTAAGATACACTTTTTCTTTATAAATTACACATTGTACACTGGTTTTGTAACAACACAAAATAGACTAAGACTGAAAATAGATCAATATATATTTTCTCACCTTTAGGAAAGAGAGAAGGAAAATGGAGAGCCAGTGTGTGGCTTAGCAGGTTAAACCACTGCCTGAAGTGCTGCCATCCAATTTGGGCACTGATTCTAGTCCTGGCTTGCTTTACTTCTGATAACTCTTTATTAATATACCTGGAAAAGCAACAAAAGATGCCCTAAATACTTGAGAGTATGCACTCATATGGGAGAATTGACCCAGCTTGACCCGGCCCTGGACATAGCAGCCATTGGTGAGTGAACCAATGGATGGAATATTCTCATTCTCTCTCTCTCCCACTTTATCGCCCCTCCCACTTTCTCCCTCTCTCTCTCTCTGTCTCTCTCCTTGTCTCCTCCCCTCTCTCTGTAATACTGCCTATTAAATAAATAAATCTTTAAAACAAAACAGAACACTAGCTTTTGGAGGATATCATGTTAATTTAAAAAAAGAGAAGGAAAATGTACAGAATTTTAGAAAGCCATGAGATTATTAAGTTTTTTATTTTTAAAATTTTTAAAGATTTATTTATTTATTTGAAAGTCAGAGTTACACAGAGAAAGAAGGCGTGGCAGAGAGAGAGGGGGGTCTTCTGTCCACTGATTCACTCCCCATCTGGCTGCAACAGCTGGAGCTGCACTGATTTGAAGCCAGGAGCTTCTTCCAGGTTTCCCAAGCAGATGCAGGAGCCCAAGGACTTGGGCCATCTTCTGTTGCTTTCCTAGGCCATAGAGAGAGCTGAATTGGAACTGGAGCTGCTGGGACTTGAACTGGTGCCCATATAGATGCCAGCACTGCCAGAAACAGGCTTACCAGTTATGTCACAGCACAGGCCCCATTTTTTTTATTAATTTAGTTATGTCTGTTTTCTAATGAGAATAGGGAAGGTTTTTTAAATATTTATTTATTTGAAAGGCAGATTTACAGAGAGGCAGAGGAGAGAGAGAGAGAGAGAGAGAGAGAGAGAGAGAGAGAGAGAAAGAAAGAGGGAGAAAGAGGAAGATAGAGAGATCTTCCCTCCACTGGTTCACTCCCCCAAATGGCTACAACAACCAGGGCTGAGACAATCTGAAGCCAGGATCCAGAGCTTCTCCTGGGCCTCCCTTGTGATTGCAAGGTCTCAAGGACTAGGGCCATCTTCCACTGCTTTCCAAGGCCATAGCAGAAAGCTGAGTGGGAAGTGAAGCAGGCAGGACTTGAACCAACATCTATATGGGATTCTAGCACTGCAGGCAGTGGCTTTACCCACTATGCCAAAGTGCCAGGCCCTGATTATTTAGCAACCAACATAAGAAGCATACTTCAAAAAGTTTGCAGAAAGTTGAATTAAAAATAAGAGAAGACTGAAAATAAGCTGAAGAATAATTAAGTAATCACCTTACTGGAGAAAAGTTAATTTTCTTTGATCTTGGAAATATATAGATGTCCTTATGATCATAACTAGAAGAGAAGATGAATGGAGAGAGTGGTGGTTGGGTTTACCCTTCGATTCCAATGTGCAAAATAAAATTATTATTGAAATGGATTGGAAGTGTAGTAGCCAGGACTTGAGCAGGTTCCCATATGGGATGCTGGCACTTCAGGCAGTGGCTTTACCCACTATGCCACAGTACCAGCTCCTATGTATAAATCTTATGGCATCAGTAGAGACATTATGTCATATTATCCATTCCACATGAACAGGGAATGATGACGTGAATATGTGAAAATACTCAATCCATGCATGATGATATGAAGTATTCATGGAAAAAAACTGTTTAACTTTTAGCTATAGACAGATACACATATTAAGTGATTTTGTAAAGATGAGTTTAGTTAGACCAGTATAAATACACTAGTCATATGCTCTGTCAGATGCAGCCATAGGATTTGCAAATGTCTGGAGTTACCAAGCTTACATCCTTAACCAGGAGATGTGGTGAATGAGAATTTAGAGTCTTTTTTAGTGTATGATTAAATGAATAACTACAGTGAACTGGAAAATATGAATAAGAGGTTGGTGTTATTGGAAGTGGGTCCAATAGATGGGGAATCCCCTTGCAGTACTATAAATGAGTCATATGGAACAATAGTGTGAATAAGCTAGAAGGTGATACTCCAGATAAAATTTGCATCTGATATGAACCCCTAAAGATGTACATGTTTAAGATTCCGAGCTTTAGGCCGGCGCCGTGGCTCAACAGGCTAATCCTCCGCCTTGCAGGGCCAGCACACCGGGTTCTAGTCCCGGTTGGGGCACTGGATTCTGTCCCGGTTGCCCCTCTTCCAGGCCAGCCCTCTGCTGTGGCACAGGAGTGCAGTGGAGGATGGCCCAGGTGCTTGGGCCCTGCACCCCATGGGAGACCAGGAAAAAGCACCTAGCACCTGGCTCCTGCCATCGGATGAGCGCGGTGCGCTGGCCACAGCGCGCCGGCCGCGGCAGCCATTGGAGGGTGAACCAACGGCAAAGGAAGACCTTTCTCTCTGTCTCTCTCTCTCACTGTCCACTCTGCCTGTCAAAAAAAAAAAAAAGCCGGATTCTAGGCTTTGAAAAGAAGTACACATGAATGCAAATTCTTGCCATGTTATATTTTGCAAGGCAATTTTTTATATTACTAAAACATTGACCTACATTTCTCCTCACACTGAATCAAGAATTCAATCCATAAGTAGAGGTGTACTTCAAAGATTAAATAAGAAAAATATACAAAACCCCATGGATATGCTTTTAATTAAACAGCATTTGAAAAACTTGTTCTCTTGCCATGGATGTTGGGACTCCAAATCCCATTAAGTTGGCAGGTACCAATGCCATCTTACTAGTCAAAGTGATCAGTTTAAGTTCATAATTGATCATAAAGATAGGATTAAGTGTCAAAGAGATTACATAAATAAGATCAGTGCCTGCTAATAATAATTGATAGAATTAAAAAGCAGAGAACGATCCACCATGGGAAGTAGGATACACAGCAGACTCATAAAATTACAAATGTCCTAAACAGCACTCTGGCCTCAGAATCAGCCCTTAAGGCATTCAGATCTGGCTAAAAAGACCATGAGAGTTTCTCAGGCATGGAAAGCCAAGACACTGTGGCAAAAAATGACCTAAATGAAAGATCTCTGTGAGTGAGATCCTGGTGGAAAGAATGAGCCATCAAAGAAGGAGGTACTTTTCTCTGAATGGAGGAGAGAACTTCCAGTTTGATTATGGCCTTGTCTAAATAAGCTCAGAGTTTGTGAACTCAAGAGACTTCCATAGCCTTGGCAGCTCATGACAAGAGCCTCGGGTGATCACTGACATCATAAATGAGAGTGCCAATTGTTAAATAAACAACAGGAGTCACTGTGCACTTGCTCCCCATGTAGGACCTCTGTCATTAATGTGTTGTACTATGAGAATTAACTGTAAAAGTAATCTTCAAACAGGCCAGTGCCATGGCTCAAGAGGCTAATCCTCCACATTGCAGCGCCGGCACACAAAGTTCTAGTCCTGGTTGGGGCACCGGATTCTGTCCCGGTTGCCCCTCTTCCAGGCCAGCTCTCTGCTGTGTCCCAGGAATGCAGTGAACGATGGCCCAAGTGCTTGGGCCCTGCACCCCATGGGAGACCAGAAGAAACACCTGGCTCCTGCCATTGGATCAGTGCAATGCACTGGCCGCAGCGGCCATTGGAGGGTGAACCAATGGTAAAGGAAGACCTTTCTCTCTGTCTCTCTCTCTCTCACTGTCCACTCTGCCTGTCAGAAAAAATCAGAAAAAAAAAAGTAATCTTCAAACAGTACTTTATACTCTCCCTGTCTCCCTCTCTCTCCTTCTCCCTCTCGCTCTTCTGGAAAGTCTGACTTTCAGATAAGTAAATCAATAATTTTTTAAAAAAGAAACTAAGAAAGCAGAACAGATTCAAGAAAAAAACTAATAAATATTTTAATAAGGACTCCAGAACAGACTATAAATGTGCTACTACTGCACTTTTGTCACTATGATGTACTAAAAGAAAAATAATTAATGTATACATTTTTTGACAGGCAGAGTGGACAGTGGGAGAGAGAGACAGAGAGAAAGGTCTTCCTTCTTCATTGGTTCACCCCCTCAATGGCTGCTGTGGCCAGCCCACTGCAGCCGCACACCTCAAAGACCCGAAGCCAGGAGCCAGGTGCTTCTCCTGGTCTCCCATGTGGGTGCAGGGCCCAAGGAATTGGGCCATCATCCACTGCACTCCCTGGCCACAGCAGAGAGCTGGACAGGAAGAGGAGCGAGCAGGGCAGAATCTGGTGCCCCATCTGGAACTAGAACCTGGTGTGCTGGCGCCACAGGTGGAAGATTAGCCTATTGAGCTACGGCGCCAACCAATGTATATTATCATGTACTAATTTGAATGATTGATTATTGGTAATTAGAATTTAGTTTTAAATGAAAATATTTCAAGTGACAATATTCATCAGCCTAGTAGAAAAAGGTTGAAACAGGCTGGCACCACAGCTCACTAGGCTTGGGCCCTGCACCCCATGGGAGACCAGGAGGAAGCAACTGGCTCCTGGCTTTGGATCAGCTCAGCACGTCGGACATAGCGGTCATTTGGGGGGTGAACCAATGGAAGGAAGACCTTTCTCTCTGTCTCTCCCTGTCTAACTCTGCCTGTCAAAAAAAAAGGTTGAAACAAAGCCCTCTCTCTTAATCTCACAAAGTCATGTGAATAGAAGGCATATCTGATTTATTCTAATAGGTCTTCCTAAAATTTACAAATTTTTTTCTGACAACAGTGAATTTGGCTCATCATAGAAAAATTTTTGAAGGCTCTTGTTAAACTTGTTCCTCTTTGAAAAAGTACATTTTACTGCATGAATCTGCAAGAGGTAAATTTTTGATTTATAGAACATTGGGGGCCGGCGCCATGGCTCAACAGGCTATCCTCCACCTTGCAGTGCCGGCACACCGAGTTCTAGTCCTGGTCGGGGTGCCGGATTCTGTCTTGGTTGCCCCTCTTCCAGTCCAGCTCTCTGCTGTGGCCCAGGAGTGCAGTGGAGGATGGCCCAAGTGCTTGGGCCCTGCACCCCACGGGAGACCAGGATAAGCACCTGGCTCCTGCCTTTGGATCAGTGTGGTGCACCGCTGCTGCGCCCCAGCCATGGCAGCCATTGGAGGGTGAACCAATGGCAAAGGAAAACCTTTCTCTCTGTCTCTCTCTCTCTCACTGTCTGCTCTGCCTGTCCAAAAAAAAAAAAAAGAATATTGGAAAACCAATATGCTTAGTCTCTAATTTCTGATTTACATTATAGAACAGAAATTACACAGATAAATTTCACTTTATCTTTTTTTTAATTTTTAATTACTTATTTGACAGACAGGAGAGAGACAGAGAGGTCTTCCTGGTTCACTCCTCAGTGGCCACAATGGTCAGAGCTGGGCCAATCCAAAGCCAGGAGCCAGGAGCTTTTTCTGGCTTTCTCACATGGGTGCAGGGGTCCAAGCACTTGGGCCAACATCCACTGCTTTCCCAGGTCATTATCACAGAGCTGGATTGGAAATGGAGGAGCCGAGACATGAACTGGCACCTGTATGGAATATCAGTGCCACAGGCAGAGGCTTAATGACTATGGTACACACTGGTCCCCACTTTATCTAAATTTATGGTAAACCCATGAGTTGCATCACAACACAATTTTCCTTCCTTCCTTCCCTCCTTCTCTCCTTCTCTCCCTTTCTCCTCCCCTCCCTAAATCCTCCCTCCCTCCCTCCTCCCTTCCTCCCTTCCTCCCTTCCTTCCTTCCTTCCTTCCTTCCTTCCTTCCTTCCTTCCTTCCTTCCTTCCTTCCTTCCTTCTTTCCTTCCTTTCTTTTTCTTTCTTTCTCTCTCTCTCTTTCTTCCTTTATTTTTCTCTTTCTTCTTTCTTTTTTCTTTCTTTCTTTTTGTTAATTTTTCTGTGTCATGAAGCTTGCACATTGCATCTAAGGACATGGAGCAGGAGAGAGGCTTATGATTACTGTGTGCAAGAACTCTCCTCTTGAGGGTCAAAGCATCTGACAAGGAAGCTCTCCTAGATTAAGTCCTCAAGTGCCTCTCCCAATAACAAGTGAGAGAAGGTGTGCTAACTGGAGAGCATCTTTGGTTTAATTAACTCTAGGAGGTCTGAGTGTTGCTGGGGTCCTCATTAGGCTATAATACTGGGTCATGAATCATTTGAATGTGACTATTCACCACTAGAGAGCTCTGTAGGGTCAAATATATTTTCACAATCATTGACATCTGATTCCCCACTGTTGTCTCCAGCTGCTCTTCTGGGAAAGAAAATCTGCTTCACTTGCAGGATACTTAAGTCCAGCACTGGTGGAAGCATAATTGAAAGAGCCCACAACTGAGATAAAGGCGAGAAGACACTTGCTTCCATGTGATAATGACAGAATACTGTGTTGATTGGGTGAAACTCATCATGAAGAGGAACAGGGACCTCTGCATGTCTGAGTATTTTTCTACCTCCCAGCTGTTGAACACAGAATAGGGCATCCAACAAATAAACAATTATTCCATACTTCTATGTGATGCTTCTCTGCTTAACATTGCCTGCTGAAATCTTGTTCCCATATACTTTTACCCAGCATGATTTGTCTTAATTTTTTCACTTCTCCCTGACAATATTCAACAATTTGCACACTGTGCTCTACATTTGACACACTGACAGCACTTTCTTTTTGTGTGCACTATAAACCTGATAAATTGCTCTAATGATTTTTATTATTTCATCATTGTAAAAATTCCTGTATCGTGTTCTTTAATGAGTTTGGCATAATACTGAAAGGTGTTTGACATTGAAGACACTGTGTTTTTGTTTGCTAGTGTTACCTAGATTGGGAGTAGTGATATCCTTTGATTACACCTTCAAATTGAACTAAAGAGAGCCTAAATTCTAAAACAGGAATAAAATTGCTCATAGTGGAGGTGAAGCTGATGAGAAGGAAGCCAAGATTGGGCACTCTGATGGTGTGAGTGAGCTGTTTATGGGTGATCTGTTCCTTATATAAAACCTGCTGCTGTGGGTTTGCCAACATATGTACCACTCAGTATCCTTCTTTCACGTATCTTTAAGAATTCTGTCTCAAATCTCTCCCTTAATTTCACTTTCACAGTTATGGAAAAAGTTTTGAACAAAGCTGATGGTTATGAATTTAAATTATTTGCAGAAATTCTGTCTTGCTAATGCATAAATCACTGATGCTGAATGTTTCCTCTTATCTCTTCCAGCAAGAATCCTTAATGGCCCACACTGCTGCTGGTGCTGTAGAAACTTACAGTGCTGAAGGTGTAGTCCAAAGTGGAGGCTGTCATGATGAAATTCTCTGAGTGCACTATTTTAATATCAGGCAGTGGGTTAATGCCCTGGCCTGAAGTGCCAGCATCACTTATGTGCGCCACTTCAAGACCTGGCTGCTCCACTTTTGATTCAGCTCTCTGCTATGGCCTGGGAAAGCAGTAGAAGCTGGCCCAAATTCTTGGGCCCCTGCACCCATAAGTGAGACACAGAAGAAGCTCCTGGCTCTTGGCTTCCGATTGGAACAGCTCCGGCCATTACGGCCAATTGGGGAATGAACCATTAGATGAAAGACCTCTCTCTCTGCCTCTCCTCTCTCTGTGTTACTCTGACTTTTGAATAAATAAATCATTTTTTAAAAAATTATTTGGCATATCACCTTTACTATAAAAATCACATCTGAGCAAGGTTTTGACTCTGGATACAACAGACTGTCACTGGCTAAGTGGTAATTATAGTGTACTGACCTCTTCCAGATGGCAGCAGAACCCACCAGCACAGCCCCTTCTCTGTGATTTCTCCACTCTACATGCCCACTACTCTCCTGCATGCTGCTCTTGAGCTCTAGCCTTTTAGTTTGCAACCAACCAACCACAGTTGGCTCTAATCACACACATCATGCTGCAAATATCACACGTTTGAGAAAGGACTTACTGTTACAGACCCACTGGTGTTTGGGGACAGGGATGGCTGAGCACACCCTGGCACCTGCTCCTAAGAAGTGACACAAGGGGCCCCAGATCTCTGAGCTTATTCTTTGAGTGTTTACAGCATCTCTTGGTTTGGTTTGAAAAGGTCAATTATTTCTGAGTTTCTGATCCAGCGATCTGACAGCTACCAATAAATTAATTCTCCCATTCCTTTATCAGGCTTTTGAAACTTATTAGCAATATGTGTATTTCTTCATCTTTGAATAATGACTACTTCTCTGAAGGAAACAATGAGAGACACCGGGCAGGTTTTCTCTGGTAGGGTAAATCACACTTAGTAATATATGATTTGAATTAGTAGATCATTTTCCATTTTGACTTAAAGATCCTACCAGTTTCTGCTTACTACGTTGTCTTCAGAACTCTTTCACATTAAATATGACTAATATGAATTTTGATATTTTGAAAGAGAGTATAAAAACATCTCACAGCTTTTAATAAAACTTTCCTTTTCCCTTTTGCAGCAAATAGGCAAAGTCAGTTCAACACACCAGTATGAGAGGGGGGAAAAACTCAACAAATTAAAATAATATTCAAACCACAGCATTAAGTATATCTATATCCAGCTCAACATCAACATTTATAATATATCAATAATTTTATCAGATGTTCTCTGTAGGGAACCTTTTTCAATATGTTCTGATGATTTACAACTGCACAAGCAAAGCACACTCCCAAAGTGCACATATTTAATACAGTATCAACTATTTGCATTTACAGGGTTTTTCAACAATCAGAAAAAAGATCACCTGTTTAAGATCCTTAAGGTAGATTACAAAAACTACTGCTAGTTCTTGTACTATGGTATGTTTACTCAGTAAAACTAGCGACAAAATACACACACAGTAACTGAGTAATTCTGATCCACTCATGCCAACCCGGGGTGTCTCCATGAACTCTAAGCTGTCTTATCCAAAATTAAGGCAAAGTCATTTTCAACTTTAAATGCAATTCAAGCCTTTAAATATTGGATGGGAATATTTAAAAAAAAAAAAAACCTGTCTTGATAAATAACATTTCATGGAATAAACTGTATGGTTACATGTAGCAAATATTTTAATGTCTGCTGCTTAGAGTAATTAAAGAAAAATGTTGGGGCCAGCACTATGGCTCACTTGGTTAATCCTCCACCTGCAGCACTGGCACCCCATATGGGCACCAGGTTCTAGTCCCGGTTGCTCCCCTTCCAGTCCAGCTCTCTGCTGTGGCCCAGGAAGGCAGTGGAGGATGGCCCAGATACTTAGGCCCCTGAACCCACATGGGAGACCAGGAGGAGGCACCAGGCTCCTGGTTTCAGATCAGCAAAGCTCTGGTCATGATGGCCATTTGGGGGGTGAACCTATGGAAGAAAGACATTTCTCTCTGTCTCTCTCTTTCACTATCTGTCAAATAAATAAATAAAAGAGAATAATTTTAGGCTTTTTAAAACAAAATAATTTATATTTAAATTTATTATGAACTTGATAACTTTAGTGCATCCTTGTTCAGAAGTACAACACTTCTAGAAGTGAATCAATGAGACCCTCATCTTGGAGGTAAAAAGAGCAACAATTTTTGTCCTCCACCAGCCAAAGAGGGGAATAAAACCACAAACACTATTCTCTCATGATTACATAACGTTTAAATCCATAATGCTGATGCAGAGGTTCAGGAAGACATCCTCATGGAGTTAAGATGAGGACTCTTCTGAGAGAGTTCCTGGGGGTGGGGAACATGGACAGAAATGTGCATGGAGCAGGTGCACTAGGCCAAGAGCCAGAGCAGCCAGCTCACATGTGCAACAAGCTTCTTCTCTTCCTTCCCACAACTGCCAGCATTTGACTTTTGTTCTTTTGAGGGTTGCAATGGGGAAGAAGGTGGCTCTTTACTCATTCTCTGACAAATAGCCACATAACTGGGCTTTTGCAATTCTGTGGCAGCTCCATGCACCTGCTCTGATGTACACACAGTTGTCGTAAGGACAGAAGGGAGTCTGTCCACACTGTGGGTTCCCTCTGCTTTTCTTCCACCTTGGGATCCTCAGGTAAATGGGCTAGGGATGAGGATCATTCATACATTGCTGATACAGCACAAGAAGCCAGCAGTGAGGGCTCTCTGGGGACCACTACTGGAATAGCTTTCCTACTTGCATCTGCATGGAGGCTCCTTTCCCTTGATAATACTATTATCAAGCTAAATGGCCTGTTTTGAAACAAGTCCTCTGTCTTCAAATTGCCTGCAGCTCCAGGTAATGGGGGGAAGTTGGACAGCCCCAGTTCAAAGTTTGTGATGGAGGCTTTGGTCGTGTTGGAGATGAGTTTGGCTGCTTGTAAACCTTCCTCCCTTTTCTTCCTATAGCCAAACATTTTTTTCCTGCTTCTGGGAGGATACTGTCTGAGTGAAGTCAGAGGAGAGGCTGCAGGATTGAAGGTTGGAGAAGTAAACCCATGTATAAATCCAGTATTTGGAAATAGTTACCAAGGGTGGATCAAAATAGCTATGCATTGTTGACAATGTCTGGGGGCAGTCAGGCTGTAGAGAGGAAACTGTTGTTGGGGACTGTATACTGGAGGTAAATAAATGATGTGTAACACTGCTGTGTATAAAGGTTCATGTAGGGAGACCTAAATCCATTCTTTGGCAAAAATGGGATTATAGCGATTGCCTTTGCTTTTTGCTGCACTTTAATTGGTTTTCCTTGAAAAGTTTTGACTTTTCGCAGGTATTTGTAAGCCTTTTGTGCATCAGCTTTTGCTTCAAATGTAGCAAATCAATTATCATTATGGGCAAATTCACAGTTATAAATTTCAGTAAGTTAAATCCTTTGAATAGCGCTTCTACTTCTTCCACAGGGGTAGATTCAGACATTTCTCACAATATTACTATGCAATGATTTTGATTTGGCCTCACTTTTTCTCCCTTCTCATCCACCTGGACTAAAGGTAAAGATCTTAGCACTCCAACAATCAAATCCACAGTAGTACTGAGTTTCTTGATATGGTCAAGGGTAGCTACCATTGTAATTAGAGCATACTGATTGCTATCCATCTGTGATGTAAGATAGATGGCACTAGCAAGAGTCTCCCTAGATAAACAGAATTCCAATTTTTTAAGTACTTCTTGAGAGTCTTCCTGGGTTTCTGGTTGAGATTCATTTCCTCCTGTTTCACTATTTTCAGGTAGAGATTTGTATTCTGCATGATCCAGAGCCAAAGCATTCATGTCTTTTTTTATCTCAGGTAAATCTGGTAATGCTGCATTCTCATGACTTTGTCACCATCACCATTTACATCCAATCCCTGCAGGTTGCAGTCTGCACCATGGCCGGCTTTCTCCTCCCATGCAACACTCAAACCTGACAGCTGCACTACTTGCTTCCAAATGTAACATTAGTCCCCCACACTTTCGCATTAGGGTTTAGCTCTGAAACCTTAGTTGCTGGTACCTGACTCAAAGCTGGGATGGAACTTGTTTGAGAAGTGGTTTGAGATACAGGACCATTCATCAGATGAGAGCTGTCCTTGCCCTCTTGGCCTTGCTGTGCCTGCAGTTCAGCCACAACTTTAGTGTCCTGACCAGAAGTCATGGGTTCCACTAGGAGAAGTTTAATGTAAACTTCAGGATGCTGCCAGTGCCGCCCGCCCTGCCCGACTGGCCTCTGGGAGGCTCCTTGCTGCAGCCCCAGTGCCCGGCAACCATGCAACATGCAGGGAGAGCTGAAGGAGGGAGACTAGGAAGAGGTGGGACCGCAGCACCAGGCTGGACGCAGGGAACAAGGGCCAGCATGGGCCAGGTGCAGTTGCGGAAGTGGATTCTTCCCCTTTTGGGCCTAAAATGTCTCATCCTTGAGACTCCAGATCCCCAGCACTCCTTCCCTTTACATAAGAACACACCTAAAAAAAATCCTTAAAAGGTTGTGTGTGAATCAATCTGGAAGAAATTCACTAAATACCAAGTTGATAGCATCCATCATAGCGTAGATGGGAGACTGAGCAGAGCCCAGCATCGAACCACCATGCTTTTGATGAGAATACAGGGCCCATATTTTCTCAGAAAGGAACACTGGAGGGACCCAGCTTGAGGTGGGTCAGAGGCAAAAGTGCTAAAAGGATAATAACTGGGCATTCTCAATGAATAGAACTCACTCATGGTATTTCTGTAAGTTTGAAACAATTTCAAAATCAAAATTAACTACTCTTAAAATGACCAAATTGTAAGATGACAATATCCATATCATGTAGTAAAGCAGGGACAGCATCAAATACTATGAAGGCTAAACCTTACCCAATTCCTATTAGGCCGAAGTTGTAAAACTTGTCCCCTTATAAGCATCTACATGCTTTTGTGGAGACTGCACGAAAAATAGAATAACATTCACAATGCATTTCTTCTTGGGAATATATTTGTGATAGTTTGGAAACAGCTTGATCTTTCTATTTTAAAGGTTTTGAAAACCCTGTTGCTCTTTAAAAATAATTATTTTATTTTTATACTTGAAAAGTAGAAATGGGGTGTATCTCAAATCTGTTGGTTCACTCCCCAACTTTATGCTGCAGCTGGGGCAGGACCAAGCCCAAAACAGCAACCTGAAACACAATCTGGGTCTCTACAAGGATGGCACGAACTCAACTCCTTTAACCCTCATCACTTTCTCTCAGAATGCACACCAACATGATGCTGGAATCAGAAGCAAGAGCTGGGACTTTTCCCAGGCTCTCTGACATGGGATGCAAGCATCCCAAGCAGTGGTCACACCACTATGTCAAATGGCCACTCCTTAATTTTTAATTTCATTTTTATTTGGAAGTCAGAGAGACTGAGAAAGACAAGCAGCAGAAATCACTCATCTGTTGACTTACTACACAATGCCCACCACAATCACGGCTGAATTAGATGAAAGACAGGAGTCAGGAGCTTCATCCAGGTCTTCCATATGGTTGACAGAAATGCTTGGGCCATTATCCACTGCTTTCTCAGACAAACTAGCAAGAATCTAGACTGTAAGAGGAGTTGCCAGGACTCAAACCTGCACTCCTCTATGAGATGCCAATGTCAGAAGAGCAGCTTAACCTATTGAATCACATGCTAGTCCCTGCATCAATTCAAACCAGTGTATTCATCCTATCCTATATGTATTCAAAGAATGCAAAGCTGGACATCCCCTCCCTTTCCTTATTATAAAAGTCTCAGTGCTGCTTCACCTCAGAAGAATCATGGTTCACTTGAAACTGAATCTGTCTCCCAATTTGCAATGCTATTCTGCATCTGAAAAAAATCTCTGATTTTATCTTAATCTCATTTATGACCGTTTGCTTTATATAATCCAGGACTCTCTGGTCTTGTCTCCTTGATACTGGCAGATTTGAGAAAATGTTTTATAATATGTATTTTCATTCCCTTGGGTGAATATCTGAGGGTTAAAATGTTAGATAAGTGAATGCTACATTTTTTTTCCTAAAAACTCTTCATTGAATTAGAATCCATGTCTTACTGCTTATAAAATATGTTCTTCAGAATCACATCCTCTACAGCTTTCCCTCAGATGTCTCAAGCAGGGCCTGAACTTCCTTGGTGACATCCATAATCATATCCTTGAATGTGACTAACTCCTAAAATATGGACATCCTTGCTCAGCCAAGGCCATATGTACCAGTGTCTAGGAGAGAAGGCCATAACTGTACCAAAGGGGTGGCTCTATGGCTAGGAAATTTAAGCCATGGTTGGGATTACCCTCAAGTATTTCCCTGTGCTGGCCTTCCATGTGTCTTTCCCACACAATCACTGGGATATGTACACAATCTGAACAATCAGTGATTTCAATATATGGGGGCGTCATAGCTATGCTGTGAAATAACCTGTAGATGTCTGAGTAAAGTGGAAAATTATACATGATTATAAAATTTTGAACTTAAGAATACAAAACTATTTCCTTATCAGTTTCAAATGCATCTCCTAACTCATTATGAAGAAGCTAAACATGAATTAATTCTGACATATCAACTGTGACCATGAGTTAACTAATCTCTGATATGAACATTAGGTTCCTCCACAAAATGACTGAACATTGGAAGAGGCAAAGTGCTAAAGTATATGTAGCAAATAATAAATGGGATTTATGTCTGTTTGTGTTAAGGTGGAGAGGATGATGAAACAGTGACCAGCACTATTCAGATTGAACAGTCTAAATACAAAACTTGGGGTTCAGCAGGTGCAGCACTTTCAACTCTATCTCCGTTGTGTTCACTGTCACAAATAAGAAGCAGTTCTGGACAGGCTCGGATTCCTGAATTGCTGCAATATGATGATTGTAGCCTGATTTCTTCTGTGGTGAGGACTCCCTTCTCTCTTCTCTGGGGTTTCCAATCATCACTTATCATTTTCCTTGTATCTGTTACTATTATTATTTACTTATTTGAGAGGCAGAGTTTTAGACAGAGAGAAGAGAGAGGGAGCTCTTCCATCAACTGGTTCATTTCCCAAATGGCCACAATGGCCAGAGCTGGGTCAATCCCAAGCCAGAAGCCAGGATCTCTTCTGGGTCTCCCATGTGAGTGCAGGGGCCCATGCACCTGAGCCATCTTCCACTGCTTTTACAGGCCATTATCAGGGAGCTGGATTAGAAGTAGAGCAACCAAGACACCAACCAGTGCCCATATGAGTACCACAGGAGGAGGATTAGCTTCCTATACCATAGTGCCAGTCCTATCTGCTTGTCTCTTAATCCAGTCTATCTGCTAAATGGGAAACAGAATATTTCCAATTTAATGTCATCTCAACAGTCATTCAAAAAATTGTCATGTAACATTTTTTTATTGATACATGCCTTTTAAATCTATAGCCAGGGGGCCATCATTGTGGCATAGTGGGTAAAGAAACTGCCTGTGACACCAGCATCCCTTATGGGTGTTGGTTCAAGGCCTAGCTGCTCCAATTCCAATTCATCTCCCTGATAATATGCCTGGAAATACAGTGGAGGATGGCCTATGTGCTTGGGCTGCTGTACCCATGTGAGGGATCTGAAAGAAACTCCTGACTCCTGGTTCCAGCCAGAGCATTGTGGCCATTTGAGGCATGAAACAGTGGAAAGAAGATCTCTTGCTCTCTTTCTTTCTCTCTCTCTCTCTTTTTTTTCTCTGTGTAACTCTGACTTTCAAATAAATAAATAATTCTTTTTAAAAATCTTAATTCCACAGATAAAAGTAAATAAAATTACTCTTCATATATTATATGTATTTTTAACATATGGATAAGAGGAACCGGCAGGTCTAGTAGTTACATGCCTGAATCCTACATTACAGTGCATAAGTTTATATCTTCATCCAGAACCATACTCCAGTTTCCTGTTATTGCAGACCCTGGAAAACAATGGTGATGGTTCAACTAACTGGGTTCCTGCCACCCATTTGGGAAACCTATATAAAGTTCTTGACCCCACCTTAAGTATTGACACAATCTTGACCATTGCAGTTATTTGGGGAGTGGACCAGTGACAGGGAGTTTAAGCCTAATAGTTGATTTTATTCTGCAGCCAATCTTTTACAACTACCTTGATACACAGAAATCTTTTCAAAACAAGACCATCCCTGAAATATTTAGTTTGCATGCTCACACGCTGATGCTTGGGTATTCAAATATCTAATTTGGTCACAGTAGTCTGGATAACCAAGGTTACATGTTGGGTTGTGCAAATGAAAGGAACAACAGGACATGGGGCCTCTTCCTCTAGAAAGTGTGCACAGACTAACCAGGTGTGTTTCTTTACCGATAAGGATTATAACAGCCTATTGTAGAGCATGTGCATGTGTTCATAGAGCTAAGGTTTCTCTGAAACATGTTTAGCAAGACATATTAGATAAACATTCTGAGAGTCCTGAATCCACACTGGTCTGAGGCATCTCTGCCAGTCTTTCCTGGCATCAGGAAAACAAAAGCACAGAGGTGCTGTGGTTATGGAGAGCCTCATCATTCTCAAAATCAGGCCTGAGAGACTTTCTGTGCCTCACTGTTCCCACAACTGCCCCTAGTTATAAATCAGGCAGACATCCCATGCCTCCTGGTATCAGGTATCTTCTCCAGCTGCCCCAGCCCATATGCCACATCCCTTTGTTTGGCTTCTCCAACCTATCTCCCACCTCCCTTGGGACAAGTTCCCTATAACAACCCAGCCCTACACCTGAACCCGGAGTGTGTCTCACTCTGAGGATACTCCTGGCAGTTCTTTGCCCTTAAGCTTTTTCTTTGCTCAGCATGGTCTTGATTGTAGTTCTCAGCCATGGTTGAAAACCCTAACAAGCATGTCTGAGAAAGCAGCTGCATGTTCTTGTGGAGCCTACATTCTCACAAGGGCTCAATGCTCTTCTTGTCAGTAGGTCATAAGCTATCCTTAATCATTATCTGAGGGCACAGGCTGTGTACTAGGAAGAAAATGTCTTCTCTAAGAGTGCTCTGGCAGAAATCTTATTCTCCACAGTCACACTTTATCATATTTACAAACCTGCCTGGGAACAACCTGGTTGACCAGATCTGAGTCCACTGTGTGTGTGAATGAACGTGACTTTTTGCTTCATATCTAATGCTGTTCCTCTATTTTGGATTGGATATATGTTTGTGTGCTTATGCTTTGATTCATAGTAATTCCTCATGTTATGGAATTGATTTGCATTGAATACAAACTGCAAATAAAATAAATGAAATGTTGAAAGAGAAAAAAAGAACTTTTCCAAATGTCCTTATACATCTAATAATTTTTTTAAGTTTAAATTGGTGAACACAAATGAATAACTCCATCTTGCTCTTCTATCCAACCCTCTCATTTCTCCCTCACTCAATGTTGCTCAACCTCTTCCTGTACATTTAACACTGATTGAGCTCACTGCAGGAGTGTCTGTCTCCCCACTGCATTGTGAACTTCTGCCTTCACTCAACTCTATCTCCTGTGTTCACCACTCACTTAAATTCACTTTGATCACTCCAATGGTTAATGAGGGAATTATTTCCTTAGCAATTCCATGACATAGAAGAGAAAAATCACAGTCTTTCATGTTTTTTCTCTGTAGAAAAATTCTTCATGGAGAAAGAAATGTTAATGTAAATGGTGGAAAGATATTATTGATCATACTCTGGCCTGATACACTTGGACAAAGGTCATACAAAAATAAAACTAGAACTATATTTATTGTCTGCATTTCAAAGTCTCAGGCTAAGGTGAGAGGCTGCCTATTTTCTTACAAAGGAGGATCCATTCATAGGACTGAACTGCAGTTGCATCATCATAAATCTTCCTGTATTCTCACCCAAAGAGAGTGTGATAACTAAGGAGACCAAACTGGAGAGAGAAAGGAGACATCATTGCAGTCTTCCCAACATTCCTAGGTAACACCAGTCATGAATCTCCACCCTTTTGGGAGTAGCCTGCCACCAGCCCTACTCACAAGCACCTGAAGAGTGACCAAAGACCAACAGAGGGAGCTCTTTTCTTATCCAGGGTCAGGTAAAAGAGGGCTTGAGTACTGTATCTCACAAGGGCAGGTGTCATTCTAAGGTAAGTGACATATACATGTGTCTACACACACACACCAGATTGCTAGGATTTTTTTATCTAAAAATTACATTTCTACAGAATAGCATATCATTCTACCATCCATAACCACTCTTCTACTTTCTGTTTCTACTATTCTGGCTATTTTATTTATTTTAAAGATTTATTTCATTTATTTGAAAGACAGTGTTACAGAGAGTGGTAGAGGCAGAGAGAGAGGTCTTTCATTCATTGGTTCACTCTCCAAAACACCGAGATAACCAGAGCTGAGCCAATCTGAAGCCAGGAGCCAGGAGTTTCTTCCAGGCTTCCCACTCGGGTGCAGGGGCCCAAGGTCTTGAACCATCTTCTCCTGTTTCCCCAGGCCACAGCAGAGTTCTGGATCAGAAGTGGAGCAGCCAGGACTAGAACCAGCAACCCTATTGGATTCTGGCACTGTAGGCAGGAGCTTAAACCCACTGCCCCACAGTGCAGGTCCCTCTGACTACTTTATTTATTTCATATGATTAGAATATTGCAGTATTTTTCCTTTGGGGACAATATTTGTGGCTAATTTCATTTAGTAAAATATATTCAAGGTTCATCCATGTCACAGGATTTTCTTTTCTTCTGTGCCTGCATAACTTTTCACTGAGTACAGGCCACACTAGAAATCTTGGCTACAGGGGGGGGAGCCAAGATGGCGGAATAGTGAGGACGCGCACTAGCAGTCCACAAAAAGATAGTTTAATAAAAACAGAGTTACTGTAGCCTCAGGAAAAATCTCACGGAAAAAAATGCAGTGGAAATTCTTCCGGACCCAGTGAATGAGACGCAGAGGACCTAGGGGAAAGTAAGTTTGCGAACGGCAAATCGTGCCTTAGTGGCACGGGAGCTGCCGGGAGGGACGGGAACCGGACGGAACACAGTCACCATTGGAATCGAGCGCTTAAACGGGAGCCGATACAGGGATCCCGAGACACTGGCGGGGGGAAGCAGACGCCAGGGGGGAGACAGCACAATTGAGGCGAGCCCACATGGACACTAGCCTCTTTCGTTGCCCACCCTGCTCGCTCGAGCTAGACTGAACACAGTGGGACGGCGCGCGCCCGCCGGCTGAACCGGAAGCCGGGCGGAACACAGTCGCCATTGGAACTGAGCGCTTGAACGGGGGCTGATACAGGGATCCTGAGACAGTGGCGGGGGGTAGCAGACCCCCCACGGGGGAAACAGCACAATTGAGGCGAGCCTGCACGGACACTAGCCTCTCTCGTCACGCACCCTGCTAATTCGAGCTAGATTAAACGCAGTGGGACAAGGCGCGCCCGCCCGCCCGCCCGCCCGCCCATCACTGAGGCAGACGGAACCAAAAACCCGAGGCTGTAGAAACCCGAAGGAGATCCAAAAACTGGGAACACACCGCGCACACAAACTCCGTTACCTTGACAACCCAGAGAAAGAGTGTGAGGAAAAAAAAAATGCCAAATAAAAACAGATTCCGAGGGAGCAAGATCAAGGAAGACGCTATGATGACCCCAAACGGAAAAGACACCCCAAGTCAGGATTATGAAGATAATGAGATAGAAGAAATGCAAGAAGCAGATCTCAAAGAATTGATAAGAACATTAAGAAGTTCTCAAAAACAAATTCTTGAACTACAGAAATCCTTAATGGATAAGATAGAAAATCTCTCTCGCGAGAATGAAGTACTACGGAGAAATCAAAACGAAATGAAACAACTAGTAGAACAAGAAGCTACAATAGTGACAAAAAATCTTAATGAATTGAAGAACTCAATAGATCAAGTGACAAGCAATCTTGAGGGCCTTAAAACCAGAATGGGTGAAGCAGAAGAGAGAATATCGGACCTAGAAGACAGAGAACAGGAGAGGAAACAGTCAAACCAAAGACAAGAAGAGGAAATTAGAAAACTAAAAGATATCGTCGGGAATTTACAGGATACTATTAAAAAACCCAACATTCGGGTTCTAGGTGTTCCTGAAGGTATGGAGAGGGAGAAAGGATTAGAAGGCCTTTTTAGGGAGATACTAGCAGAAAACTTTCCAGGCTTGGAGAAAGACAGAGAAATCCTAATCCAGGAAGCTCATAGAACCCCTAATAAACATGACCAAAAGAGATCCTCTGCACGACATATTGTAATTAAACTCACCACAGTGAAGCAAAAAGAAAAGATCCTAAAATGTGCAAGAGAGAAACGTCAGATTACTCTCAGAGGATCTCCAATTAGACTCACAGCTGACTTCTCAACAGAAACCCTACAAGCTAGAAGGGAATGGCGAGACATAGCCCAGGTACTTAGAGAGAAAAACTGCCAGCCCAGAATATTATACCCTGCAAAGCTCTCATTTGTGAATGAAGGTGAAATAAAGACCTTTCATAACAAACAAAAATTGAAAGAATTTGTTGCCACTCGTCCAGCCCTGCAAAAGATACTTAAAGACGTGTTACACACAGAAACACAGAAACACGACCATCAACATGAAAGAAGGTAAACGAAGGGAACCTCACGGCAAAAGATCACAGGGAATTCAAAGCATACATTAGAAAATATCTGGCAAATGGCAGGGCAAACTTACCACTTATCAATAGTCACATTGAACGTTAAAGGTCTAAACTGTCCTGTTAAAAGACAGAGATTGGCTGATTGGGTTAAGAAACAAAAACCATCTATTTGCTGCCTACAAGAAACACATCTTTCCAATGAAGATCCATACAGACTGAAAATAAAAGGTTGGAACAAGATATACCACGCCAACAGAAATGAAAAAAGAGCGGGTGTAACCATCTTAATATCGGACTACATAAACTTTAACACAAAAACTGTTAAGAGAGACAAAGAGGGGCACTATATAATGATTAAGGGATCAATACTACAGGAAGATATAACAATTCTCAATGTATATGCACCTAATTACAGGCCACAGGTTTATTTAAAAAATTTGTTAAGAAACTTAAAGGGAGACTTAGACCCCAACAAAATAGTACTGGGGGACTTCAATACTCCACTCACAGATATTGACAGATCGACAGGACAGAAGATCAACAAGGAGACAGTAGATTTAAACAACACTATAGCCCAAATGGATCTAACAGATATCTACAGAACTTTTCATCCTACACGTAAAGCATTCACATTCTTCTCAGCAGTACATGGAACCTACTCTAGGATTGATCACATATTAGGCCATAAAGCAAGTCTCAGCAAATTCAAAAGAATTAGAATCATACCATGTAACTTCTCAGACCATGAGGGAGTGAAGTTGGAACTTAGCAACTCAGGAATCTCTAGAGCATATGCAAACACATGGAGATTGAACAACATGCTCCTGAATGAACAATGGGTCACTGAAGAAATCAAAAGAGAAATCAAAAATTTTCTGGAAGTAAATGAGGATAACAGCACAACATACCAAAACTTATGGGATACAGCAAAAGCAGTGTTAAGAGGAAAGTTTATATCAATAGGTGCCTACATCAAGAAACTGGAAAGGCACCAAATAGATGAGCTTTCAATGCATCTCAAGGATCTAGAAAATTTGCAGCAAACTAGACCCAAATCTAGTAGAAAAAGAGAAATAATCAAAATCAGAGAAGAAATCAACAGGATTGAATCCAAAAAAACATTACAAAAAATCAGCCAAACGAGGAGCTGGTTTTTTGAAAAAATAAACAAGATTGACACCCCATTGGCCCAACTAACTAAAAAAAGAAGAGAAAAGACCCAAATCAGTAAAATCAGAGATGAAAAAGGAAATATAACAACAGACACCACAGAAATCAAAAGAATCATCAGAAATTACTACAAGGACTTGTATGCCAGCAAACAGGGAAACCTATCAGAAATGGATAGATTCCTGGACACATGCAACCTTCCTAAATTGAACCAGGAAGACATAGAAAACCTAAACAGACCCATAAGTGAGTCAGAAATTGAATCAGAAATAAAGGCCCTCCCAACAAAGAAAAGCCCAGGACCAGATGGATTCACTGCTGAATTTTACCAGACATTTAAAGAAGAACTAACCCCAATTCTTCTCAAACTATTCAGAACAATCGAAAAAGAGGGAATTCTACCAAATTCCTTCTATGAAGCCAGCATCACCTTAATTCCTAAGCCAGAAAAAGATGCAGCATTGAAAGAGAATTACAGACCAATATCCCTCATGAACATAGATGCAAAAATCCTCAACAAAATTCTGGCCAATAGACTGCAACAACACATCAGAAAGATCATCCACCCAGACCAAGTGGGATTCATCCCTGGTATGCAGGGATGGTTCAATATTCGCAAAACAATCAACGTGATACACCACATTAACAGACTGCAGAAGAAAAACCATATGATTATCTCACTAGACGCAGAGAAAGCATTCGATAAAATTCAACACCCTTTCATGATGAAAACCCTAAGCAAACTGGGTATAGAAGGCACATTCCTCAATACAATCAAAGCAATTTATGAAAAACCCACGGCCAATATCCTATTGAATGGGGAAAAGTTGGAAGCATTTCCACTGAGATCTGGTACCAGACAGGGATGCCCACTCTCACCACTGCTATTCAATATAGTGCTGGAAGTCTTAGCCAGAGCTATTAGGCAAGAAAAAGAAATTAAAGGGATACAAGTTGGGAAGGAAGAACTCAAACTATCCCTCTTTGCAGACGACATGATTCTTTATTTAGGGGACCCAAAGAACTCTACTAAGAGACTATTGGAACTCATAGAAGAGTTTGGCAAAGTAGCAGGATATAAAATCAATGCACAAAAATCAACAGCCTTTGTATACACAGACAATGCCACGGCTGAGGAAGAACTGCTAAGATCAATCCCATTCACAATAGCTACAAAAACAATCAAATACCTTGGAATAAATTTAACTAAGGACATTAAAGATCTCTACAATGAAAATTACAAAACATTAAAGAAAGAAATAGAAGAGGATACCAAAAAATGGAGAAATCTCCCATGCTCATGGATTGGAAGAATCAATATCATCAAAATGTCCATTCTCCCAAAAGCAATTTACAGATTCAATGCAATACCAATCAAGATACCGAGGACATTCTTCTCAGATCTGGAAAAAATGATGCTGAAATTCATATGGAGACACAGGAGACCTCGAATAGCTAAAGCAATCTTGTACAACAAAAACAAAGCCGGAGGCATCACAATACCAGATTTCAGGACATACTACAGGGCAGTTGTTATCAAAACAGCATGGTACTGGTACAGAAACAGATGGATAGACCAATGGAACAGAATAGAAACTCCAGAAATCAATCCAAACACCTACAGCCAACTTATATTTGATCAACGATCCAAAACCAGTCCCTGGAGTAAGGTCAGTCTGTTTAATAAATGGTGCTGGGAAAACTGGATTTCCACATGCAGAACCATGAAGCAAGACCCCTACCTTTCACCTTACACAAAAATCCATTCAACATGGATTAAAAATTTAAACCTACGACCCGACACCATCAAATTACTAGAGAGCATAGGAGAAACACTGCAAGACATAGGTACTGGCAAAGACTTCTTGGAAAAGACCCCAGAAGCACAGGCACTGAAAACCAAAATTAACTACTGGGATTGCATCAAATTGAAAAGTTTCTGTACTGCAAAAGAAACAGTCAGGAAAGTGAATAGGAAACCGACAGAATGGGAAAATATATTTGCAAACTATGCAACAGATAAAGGGTTGATAACCAGAATCTACAAAGAAATTAAGAAACTCCACAACATCAAAACAAACAACCCACTTAAGAGATGGGCCAAGGACCTCAATAGACATTTTTCAAAAGAGGAAATCCAAATGGCCAACAGACACATGAAAAAATGTTCAAGATCCCTAGCAATCAGGGAAATGCAAATCAAAACCACAATGAGGTTTCACCTCACCCCGGTGAGAATGGCTCACATTCAGAAATCCACCAACAATAGATGCTGGAGAGGATGTGGGGAAAAAGGGACACTAATCCACTGTTGGTGGGAATGCAAACTGGTGAAGCCACTATGGAAGTCAGTCTGGAGATTCCTCAGAAACATGAATATAACCCTACCATTCAACCCAGCCATCCCACTCCTTGGAATTTACCCAAAGGAAATTAAATTGGCAAACAAAAAAGCCGTCTGCACAGCAATGTTTATTGTGGCTCAATTCACAATAGCTAAGACTTGGAACCAACCCAAATGCCCATCAACAGTAGACTGGATTAGGAAATTATGGGACATGTACTCTACAGAATACTATACAGCAGTCAAAAACAATGAAATCCGGTCACATGCAACAAAATGGAGGAATCTGGAAAACATCATGCTGAGTGAATTAAGTCAGTCCCAAAGAGACAAATATCATTTGTTTCCCCTGATTGGCGATGACTAACTGAGCACCAAAGGGGAAACCTGTAGAAGTGAAATGGACACTATGAGAAACAGTGACTCGATCAGCTCTTGTGCTGACTGTTGTTGTACAATGTAATACTTTATCCATGGTAGTATTTTTTTTTATCCTAGTACTAGTGGTTGAACTCTGTAATTAACACACAATTATTCTTAGGTGTTTAAATTTTAACTGAAAAGTGATCTCTGTGAAATATAAGAGTGGGAATAAGAGAGGGAGGAGATGTACAATTTGGGACATGCTCAATCAGAACGGCCCCAAATGATGGAGTTAGAATTGTGCCAGGGGTTTCCAATACAATCCCATCAAGGTGGCATGTACCAAGGCCATCTCATTAGTCCAAGTGATCAATTTCAGCTCACAATTGATCACACTGATAGGTCTAAGAGTCAAAGGGATCACACAAACAAGACTAGTGTCTGCTAATACTAACTGATAGAATGAAAAAGGGAGAGAATGATCCAACATGGGAAGCAGGATACACAGCAGACTCATAGAATGGCAGATGTCCTAAATAGCACTCTGGCCTCAGAATCAGCCCTTAAGGCATTCGGATCTGGCTCAAGAGCCCATGAGAATATTTTAGGCATGGAAAGCTAAGACACTCTGGAAAAAACAGAAGACCTAAATGAAAGATCTCTGCGAGTGAGATCCCAGTGGAAAGAACGGGGCCATCAAAGAAGGAGGTACCTTTCTCTGAAGGGAGGAGAGAACTTCCACTTTGACTATGGCCCTGTGGGAATAAGATTGAAGTCGGCGAACCCTAAAGGCTTCCATAGCCTCGGCAACTCACTACTAGAGCCTAGGGAGATTACTGACGCCATAAACAAGAGTGTCAAATTGTTAAATCAACATCAGGAGTCACTGTGTACTTACGTCTCATGAGAGATCTGTCCTTAATGTGTTATCCAATGTGAAGTGATGCTATTACTAGTACTGAAACAGTATTTTTACACTTTGTGTTTCTGAGTGGGTGCAAACTGAGGAAATCCTTACATAGTATATATTGAATCGATCTTCTTTATATAAAGATAATTGCAAATGATTAAAAAATCTTGGTGTTAAACTGGAAATTGCATAGACAATTAATCAATTTTTTTTTAAAAAAAATCATGTAGGATCTCTGTCCTTAATGTGCTGTACATTGTGAATTAATACTATAACTAGTACTCCAACAGTATTATCATTTTGTGTCTCTATGTGAGGGCAAACCGTTGAAATCTTTACGTAATATGTACTAAATTGATCTTCTGTGTACAAAGAGAATTGAAAATGAATCTTGATGTGAACAGAAGGGGAGAGGGAGCGGGAAAGGGGAGGGTGGGGGAGGGAGGGAAGTTGTGGGGGGGGGAGCCATTGTGGTCCATGAGCTGTTCTTTGGAAATTTATATTCTTTAAATAAAATCTTTATAAAAAAAAAAAAGAAATATTGGCTACAGTGAATTATGCTGTGGTGAATATTATTTATACTTTGCTTACATTGAGCTTTCAATACTTTTAGATGTATACTCAGAAGTGAGAGTATCAGATCACATAAGAATTACATTTTAATTTAATTAAGAGACAGCGTTTTCTGTGCTGATTGTGCCATTTTACATTATCACAAACAATGCAATGCGGCTGAAAATCTTTGTATATTCACCAACACTATTTGGTGTTCCATTTTTTTTAAAGATCAGGAGCAGGAGATCTTATTGGCCATTTTCAGGCCATGGTTATGAAAATCTCTTTGCATGTGCACTCAATGTGATGGAACAGTTGGTTTCATTGTCAGTGTGGTGCAATTGCTCCTCACCTAGGGAGAAGTATATGACTCTGTTAAATACATTTTCAACTCCATGCAATGTTTCTTTTTCTTTTTTTAAAAAGATTTATTTATTTGAAAGTCAGAGTTACACAGAGAAAGGAGAAGCATAGAGGGAGAGAGAGGTCTTCCATCTGATGGTTCACTCCCCAATTGGCCCCAATGGCTGGAGCTGCACTGATCCAAAGCCATGAGCCAGGAGTTTCTTCCAGGTCTCCCATGTGGGTGCAGAGGCCCAAGGACATTTACCATCTTCTACCACTTTCCCAGGCCATAGCAGAGGGCTGGATTGGAAGTGGAGCAGCCAGGACTTGAACCAACATGCATATGGGATGCCAGCACTTCAGGCCAGGGTGTTAACCCACTATGCCACAGCACTGGCCCCTGTGCAATGGTTCTAAAGGTAGGTCTAGTGGTATAATAACCCCATATGGTTATCAATACTGTTTCTGTTCCAGGTAACTTTCTGTTAGTAAGGCCAAACACAGATTTCTGACTGAGCATTTCTCTAGCTTAGGATTCACATAAAAGATGAGCACCACCTCATCATTCTTCTTCCCATTCTGTCTGCCATGACCTAGAGTGTAGACCCAACAGGCTGACACATATTTTAACTCTTCCAATAAATTGTTCCTATATGGGACAGAATACCTTACATGAGGCTCCCAAAAAACACACACAAAAGGGGAAGTAGTGTTGCAATGCCCAAGTGGGATCAGAGTGGTGACCTTGCCTAGAGTTTCCTTCTTTGGGACAATGCATGTCACCATGGGATCCTTCCTGCCCAAATGTCTGAGGTGTCAATAGTGAGATCTGAGCCAATATCTGCAGGATTTCTTGAGTCTGGGCACCTGGAAAGTCAGGACAGAAGAGCAGAACAGATGGCTTTCTCCAATGGGTCTTCAGCAAAGAAAGCTTGACACCCTGAGTTCCAGTTCCTATTGTAGACTTTCATAAAAAAATTGATTTCATTTTTTGGGATTCACTTTCATGGGATTCCTCAGCAGAAAAGACCTCTAAAGGGCCTGTGCCGTGGCTCACTAGGCTAATCCTCCACCTTGTTGTGCCGGCAAATCGAGTTCTAGTCCCGGTTGGGGTGCCAGATTCTGTCCTGGTTGCCCTTCTTCCAGTCCAGCTCTCTGCTGTGGCCCAGGAGTGCAGTGGAGGATGGCCCAAGTGCTTGGGCCCTGCACCCGTGTGGGAGACCAGGATAAGCACTTGGCTCCTGCCATCAGATCAGCTCGGTCTGCTGGCCACAGTGCGCCAGCCGTCGTGGCCATTGGAGGGTGAACCAATGGCAAAGGAAGACCTTTCTCTCTGTCTCTCTCTCTCACTGTCTACTCTGCCTGTCAAAAAATAAAAAACATAAAATAAAATTTAAAAAAATAAAATAAAAAATGAAAAGACCTCTCCAAAGTCTCATCCTCCTTCTGCCTCATGCCATGTCCATAATCACACACGTGTATGCCACATAGCCTAATCCAAAAACCTCAGGGAGTACCTGGGTACAATCAAGACCCAGCTTTGCAGAGACAGAATTGAGTTCCAACATGGTTCCCTCTACCCTCTCAGTTATATGACCCTGAAAAATCACTGTACCTCCTAAAGACTCTGTAGCCTGAGCAATGGTAAGTAGAATGGCAGTTACTTGGAGTTAGGGATGGTGGAATTATAAGAAATTTTCATTCATTGGGTAGAGAATTTCAGTCTCATAAAGAAAAACAGTTCTGAATATTGGTCGCACAGCAATTTGCTTATACTCAACACTAAACATACACTTAGAAATGCTTAAATGATAAAATTCATCAGCTATATTTTGTTTTGCCAGTACCACACTAACAGTACATTTAAAAAGTGTTCAAATAGGGGCTGGAGATATGGCACAGCTCCAGCCTGTGATGCCTACATCTTATATGGCTGCTGGTTTGAGTCTTTTGTGCTCCACTTTCCATCCAACTCCTCACTAATGTGCCTGGGAAAACAGTGGAAAGTGTCTCAAGTACTTTGTCTCCAGCACCCACATGGGTACCTGGAAGAAACTCCTGGCTCTTGGCTTCAGATTGGCCCAGCTCAGGCCATTGTGGCCATTTGGGGAGTGAACCAGTGGATGCAAGATCTCTCTGTCTATACCTCTCTACCTCTGTGTTTGAAATATATAAGACAAATCTTTAAAACAAAAAAGAACTCTTGATGTGAAAAAAGTCAAATACACATCTCATAAAAGTTAACATGTTATGCTTTCTCAGAAGTGCAGTTAATACTGATGATTTTTGTACCATGTCTTATATTCGCCCATTTCCACAATAACATTTCTGATTCCATTTTGCTGAGCTGCTATGTTGATTTTTTTAAAGTAGGAATCAGCAGATGCCTTCTTCTCTCACTAAAGACACTGATGACAGAGTGCAGAAGACATGCTCAATGTGAGTGAGGCCTGGGTCCCCTCCCTCCTGGCTGTGTTTGAGGGAAACATAATTTGCTCACTGCTGGGCATCTTACACTTAGGCGGAAGCAGGTGTGCCTTGTTATGAAGATAGAGACCATTTGTTCATAGCCAGGGCTAAATCATGGAACCTGTGTATTTCCTCAAAAGATGTTCACACTTGAGCCCCAATTCCTCATGTACAAAAAATTCCACAGCAGGAAGAACAAGCATGACCTTTGCCCCTGCAGCAGGAGTTAGTTCTATCCTCACTTAACACTTGTACTGACGGACAGGATGGATCACTCCCTGAAGAATTCCTGGGACAACGTTCTCAGTAGAAGACATGGTTTTATGCCAGGGAAATGCATCAGAGCTTGAGGATCATACAAATCCAACCTCATTTGTGCATAACAAAATAATTCTTCTGTTGTATTTCCTTGGAGTAGAAGTTTTCATTTTTTTTCTTTTTATTCACCATTTTCTACATCTTGAAAATTGATTGATTCTTCTTCATGGTTCTATGTATATTTTGAATTCCTCATTTTGTTCCCATATTATTCTTGATATTCTTGAGTTGTTCACCTGTGTACTTTTCTAGGTTGAACAAGATGTATACTCAACCTCAGAACACTACAATATATATAGCAAATGTTGACAGCTCTGAAGGGATAAACAGCAATGGAAAAAACAAAAGAGGTCAATACTGCACTTTCAAAATAAAAGAGAATATCTAGGTAGGAAATCAATAAAGAGTGGCAGATTTGAACAACACTGTAAATCAACTTTTCCTAACAGTTACACAGAGATCATTCTACCTGACAGCAGCAGAACACATGTCCTTCTCAACAGCTGTCAAAAATTATCCAGGTGGGATTATCTAATTCAGAAAAAAAATATGTCAACAATTTTTAGAAAATTGAAGTCATACCATTGTCTTTCATATCTCCATTAGAATAAAAATAGAAAGCTATTCTAGAAAAACTGGAAAAGTCACACATATGTGGATCTCAATCCACACTGTCAAACAGCCATTGGCTTGATGAAGAACTGAAAAAGAAAATCAAAAATATTTCAGTGGGTTCATTTCACACTGTCAAACAGCCATTGGCTTGATGAAGAACTGAAAAAGAAAATCAAAAATATTTCAGTGGGTTCATTTTGAAGTATTTTTTAAAGATTTATTTATTTATTTGAAAGGCAGAGTTACACAGAGAAAGAAGGAGAGGAAGAGAGGCAGGTCTTCCATCTTCTGGATCATTCCCCAGATGGCCACAATGGCTGGAGCTGAGCCAATCTGGAACCAGGAGCCAGGAGCTTCTTCAGATTTCCCACATGGTTACAGGGGCCCGAGAACCTGTGCCATCTTCTGCTGCTTTCTCAGGCCACAGTAGAGAGCTAGATCAGAAGTGGAGCAGCCGGGACTCAAACTGGTACCCATATGGGAAGCCAGCAGTATAGGTGGTGGCTTTACCCACTACACCACAGTGCCAGCCCCCATTTTGAGTTTTGAGTTGGGATCCATATCAACAATCACAATCCTCAAGTCCAGGCTTAGATACAAAGAGAAACCAGGTGGAAACCAGTAGAAAAGATCTTTTTTTTTTTTTGTTTTTCTTTTTTTTTTTTTTATAAAGCTTTTATTTAAAAAATATAAATTTCCGAAGTACAGCTTATGGATTACAATGGCTCCCCCCCACATAACTTCCCTCCCTCCCGCTACCCTCCCCTCTCCCGCTCCCTCTCCCCTTCTGTTCACATCAAGATTCATTTTCAATTCTCTTTATACACAGAAGATCAGTTTAGTACATATTACGTAAAGATTTCAGCAGTTTGCCCTCACATAGAGACACAAACTGTAAATACTGTTGGAGTACTAGTTATAGTATTAATTCACAATGTACAGCACATTAAAGACAGAGATCCTATATGATTTTTTTTCAAAGAATTGATTAATTATTTATGCAATTTCCAGTTTAACACCAAGTTTTTTTAATCATTTGCTATTATCTTTATACACAGAAGATCGATTTAATATATACTATGTAAAGATTTCATCAGTTTGCACCCACACAGAAACACAAAGTGAAAAAATACTGTTTCATTACTAGTAATAGCATTATTTCACATTGGATAACACATTAAGGACAGATCCCTCATGAGACGTAAGTACACAGTGACTCCTGAAGTTGATTTAACAATTTGACACTCTTGTTTATGGCGTCAGTAATCTCCCTAGGCTCTAGTAGTGAGTTGCCGAGGCTATGGAAGCCTTTAGAGTTCGCTGACTTTGGTCTTAATCCGACAGGGTCATAGTCAAAGTGGAAGTTCTCTCCTCCCTTCAGAGAAAGGTACCTCCTTCTTTGATGGCCCCGTTCTTAGAAAAAATCTTTGAATACTGAGAATCATGGGGACCTTTAAGCAGAGCAGACAGAAATCTTCTTACTGCCCACAACAAGTTTAGGAGACCAGGATGCTGATGCTTATGACCAAGTTCAAAGGCAGACTGCAAAGTCATATATATTTTATATAAAATATAAACATTCCATAGTCTGCTGAGATTTGTTTTATAAATGGATTGATTAAACATGAGCTCCCTCATAACATTTAGTAAATAACTCAGTTTGCTCATTCAGCAAATGTTCTTTATATATCAGGCACTAGACACTCTTCTAAGTATATGGGATGGAGCAGCAAAAAGACACACAATCAGGAAGGCTGCTTTTTATTAGGTCACAGACTAGATACAAAAAAATGAAAAATACACACTGATGCCATAATAAGTGCTATAAAAACATAAGTGTGGGATATAAAAAAGCTGCTTTGAGCACTCTGAACAAATCAATCCATTTCCTGCTAAAGTGTAGTATCCCCAAATGCTTGATCATGACAGGAGATTTTATTTTGCTGAAAGGCAGAGTGACAGGAAAGGAGATTCACATACATGAGGGAGTAGCAGAGAGAGAGAGAGAGAGAGAGAGAGAGAGGGAGAGGGAGAGAGAGAGAGAGAGAGAGGGAGAGAGAGAGAGAGAGAATTCCATTCACTGGTTCCCTCCCCTAAATGGCTGCAACAGTTGGGCCTGGCCCAGACTGAAGCTAGCAGTCAGGAACCCCATCTGGGTATTTCATCTGGGTGGCAAGGAGTCAAGTAATCGAGCCATCATCTGTAATTCCTAGGCACAGGTTCTGAGATCAGATCAGAAAGAACACAGTTAGGATTCAAATTAGCACTCTCATAAGGGATGCAGGCATCATAAGTGATAGTTTAGTGTGCTGTACCACAATGCCAGTCCCAGCAACTGAGTTTTATGTTCATGTTCTTGATAATTATTTCCTATTCCATTTCTGTGTTGAACCTGTGAACTAAACTGTGGTAGAAGGCAGAGTAAAGTTTATTTTTCTGAGAACAAATGTAGGTTTCACTCAGACTTGCTCCTAGAGGCTATTTAACACATCTCAGGTTGTTTCTTTGGTTGACTTTTCTTCTAGATATTCCAGTGTCTCAGGATCTCTGACGTATTAGTCTCCTTGTGCTCCCCTCTCTGGATTGTCTGTTCCAAGCACTCTTGTTTCCTCACCTACTAAAATCCTCGCACTGTCTCTAACTCTCCTCATTGTATAAATGAAGCCATCGGCTTTTGACTTGGTGCAGGAAAAGTGTCACACATGCTACCTTAGCAGCCTCCATGTGATATCACTTATCACTTCCAGCTTTTGCATGACATGGGTAAGCTCCAGTGCCACAAAACAACCCAACATGGACTGATCCAAAAAGAACCCACAGACAAGCCACACACCATTCAGATGAGATGTGCATATTTGTGGATCAAGACACTAAACATATTGCAAACCTCAGCAGTGATGTCACTGTTGCATTCCAGAATCATTTCAACAGAAAGATAAGACTCAAGGTGATGTTCTACTTCAAGCTGTTGAAAGCATGTATCTTTCTTAGACAAATACTAAAATTACAGGAATTTCTACTATCCAGATCTTTATCCATCACCAACGTTCTTCATTTTTTCAAAGCTTGGTTTACACTCTAAAATGCTTAACATCCATTGTAGTGTCATAGTAAACGTTACTATTGTCTGAAATTTTGTGACAGTGGGCATACTTGATGTGAGATTTCTAGTACATCTAGATCTGTATGACAGATTAGCATGGTGTCTTTGGAGTGACTGTATAACTGCTTGTTTCCAAGAAAACAAGTATTCTACATGACATCCATAGTGACCAATAGAAATCTGTGAAAATCAGGGCCAGCACTGTGGTGCAAATATTAGGCCTCAACCTGCAATGCCAGCATCATGTATGAGCATTCATTTGAGTCCTTTCTGCTTCTCTTCTAATCCAACACCCTGTAAATACATGTTGGAAAGCACTGGAGTCATCACACAAGTACTTGGGCCCCTTCATCAATGTGAAAGACTTTAATGGAGTTCCAGGCTCCTGGATTTGTTCTGGCTCAGCCTCAGCTATTGTGGCCATTTGGAGAGTAGACTAGTAGATGAAAGATCCCATATGGGATGCCAGCACTGCAGGCTGTGGCTTCACTCACTATGCCACAGCGCAGGCCCCTGGGCCATCTTCTGATGCTTTCCAAGGCACACTAGTATTGAACTGGATCAGAAATAGAGCAGCCAAGACTCAAACTGGCACCCACATGGGATGCTGGCATCACTGGAAGTGGCTTAACCCACTATGCCACAATAGTGCCTCCCCCAATATTTTGAGAGTGCTCCTGGGACAGCAAGTATTTGTCAAGGGGTTTTGTATGTGTCAGACTCTAGAGTACCTCAACATGTTACAAGTGTCCCTCATATTCTGAAACCTAGTCACTACTCCAAAGCTATTTCCTCTGAGATTCAGTTTCTGAGCAGGAACACTGTTGCCACAAGAGCCCATCCATCCTCCAGGTCACAAAGGATGCTGTGATGACAGCAGCTGTCAGCTAACAACGAATCATAGAAGACTTCAGCACTGGTTGGAGGTGCAAATGAACATTTAAATTTTGTAGAGACCTGGAATCTGGGGCCTGATCCCAGAAGAGAGAAGCAGCCTCTGTACTATTTGGAGGAAACATCACAAGATTTCCCTGCTGGAACCCCCAAGTAACAGAAAGATGCTACTGCTCCCTTTTCTGAACCTCCAAATGACAGGTTTGTCAGCTGCAGTCTTCGCTGTATTCCTCTGGCTCCCTTAACCCATATGAGTAGGCACAAGATCCAACAGACAGGTGCTAACAATTCATTGGATTTGGAGTTTTACTGCATCATCACTAGAGAGTCCAGTTGACACATTTCAGTAATTTCTCTTTATGGAACACTTGAATCAAGTTTACTCATCAATGCAGTGTATAAGCCCTCTGAGAGTGGTTCTGAGTTGGAGTGCTGAGGAGCAATTGATGTTTAGCCCTACGCAAAAGGTAAAGATGAACCCTGGGATGTATATCATTTATGTGTGTATTTAACTATTCAAATATCACCAAGATATCAAGCATTACAGTTATCAAAAATATATCTTGGGGCCGGCGTCGCAGGTCAACAGGCTAATCCTCCACCTAGTGGCGCCGGCACACCGGGTTCTAGTCCTGGTCAGGGCGCTGGATTCTGTCCCCATTGCCCCTCTTCCAGGCCAGCTCTCTGCTGTGGCCAGGGAGTGCAGTGGAGGATGGGCCAAGTGCTTGGGCCCTGCACCACATGGGAGACCAGGAGAAGCACCTGGCTCCTACCTTCAAATCAGCACAGTGCACCAGCCACAGTGAGCTGGCTGCAGTGCGCCGGCCTTGGCGGCCATTGGAGGGTGAACCAATGGCAAAGGAAGACCTTTGTCTCTCTCTCTCACTGTCTACTCTGCCTGTCAAATATATATATATATAGGAGAGCGGCAAGATGGCAGAATAGGAAGGGAGCACACCGATAGTCTGGGGAGAGACAGTTTAATAAAAGTGGAGATACTGCAGGTTCAAGGAAGAGTAGGGGAAGAAACAGCAGAGGAAACCCTTCCGGAACTGGTGATTCACAGTGGACCTGCGTGGACAGCATGGGAGCCCGCAGTCTGGGACACCAGCAGCAGATTCAACACACCAGCGCTGGAACGCGAGGTGAGCCGAACCTCAATAGCGCAAGATACCAGCAGGGAAGCAGAAAGAGGAGACTAGAGCGAACAAGGCTTGAAACCCTGTGGGGAAAAGTTCACCAGGCTAACTAGAAGAGAGAGAGAGAGAGAGGGGAAAAAAAAAAAAGTGACCCATACGGACACGAGTTTCTCTCTCTCGCTCACCTCTCAAAGGTCAGCAAGACAAAGAGCAGGCGCCATTTTGGAATACGTCATAAGCAGGGCAACCTTGGGTCGGCACCAGCCCCGAGCCTAGCAGAAAAACCTGACTCTGGGTGGGAGGGGTGAAATAAAAGGAGATTAGAACCTAATGAATGTGTGGTGCTAATGAACTGAGACTGTGAAAAAAGAGACGGTGGGGGAGAGAACTCATGGAAATCAAGAATTCATGTGAGTACTCTCCAGAGATGCTACAGTTCAGTAGCCTTGGCAGCCCAGTGGGAGACTACAGGAGAATCTCAGCCCACACTAAGGGCTGCAAAGATTCCCTCTCTGGTCCTTGGGAAAGAGCTTCCAATTTCTGGCTCCTGTGGGTATATCATTCGCCTGCTAACCACCCCCAATTCCATTCAGCTGTGTGGAATTACTTCCCTTTTGAACCAAAAAAAAAAAAAAGTAACAGAGAGAGATTTACCACGCCTAACCTGGGAGTGTCTCCTTTGACACACCCTCATCCCTGCGGAACCAAACAGAGCTCTCAGGCCACACCCATTTCAAGCCTCTAAGGCTCCATCAAAAGCGGACAGTCCACTGAATCTAGAGTCATAGTATAACAAGAAAAAAACACCACAGGGAAGAAACCAATATGCCAAACAACAAACGCAAAAACCGAGGTAATAAGAACAAGGAAGACACCATGGCGTCCCCAAATGAAAAAGACACCCCAATTCAAGATTACAAAGATGATGAGATAGAAGAAATGCAAGAAGCAGATCTCAAAGAATTGATAAGAACACTAAGAAGTACTCAAAAACAAATTCTTGAACTACAGAAATTCTTAATGGACAAGGTAGAAAATCTCTCTCGTGAAAATGAAATATTAAGGAGGAATCAAGCTGAAATGAAACAACTAGTAGAACATGAAACTGTCATAGTGACGAGAAGTCATAATGAAGTGAAGAATTCAATAGATCAAATGAAAAACACATTAGAGAGCCTTACAAACAGAATGGGTGAGGCAGAAGAGAGAATATCGGACTTAGAAGACAGAGCACAGGAAAATATACAGTCAAACCAAAGACAAGAAGAGGAAATTAGAAAACTAAAAAATATTGTTGGGAATCTACAGGATACTACTAAAAAACCCAACATTCGAGTTCTAGGAGTTCCTGAAGGCATGGAGAGGGAGAAAGGATTAGAATGCCTTTTTAGTGAGATACTAGCAGAAAATTTCCCAGTTTTGGAGAAGGAGAGAGACATCCTAGTACAGGAAGCTCATAGAACCCCTAGTAAACATGAACAAAAGAGATTCTCATCACAAAACATTGTATTTAAACTCACCACAGTGAAACAGAAAGAAAAGATCCTAAAATGTGCAAGAGAGAAACGTCAGATTACTCTCAGAGGATCTGCAATTAGACTCACAGCAGACTTCTCATCAGAAACCCTACAAGCTAGAAGGGAATGGCGAGACATAGCCCAGCTACTAAGAGAGAAAAACTGCCAGCCCAGAATATTATATCCTGCAAAGCTCTCATTTGTGAATGAAGGTGAAATAAAGACCTTTCATTGCAAACAGAAATTGAAAGAATTTGTTGCCACTTGTCCAGCCCTGGAAAAGATGCTTAAAGATGTGTTACACACAGAAACACAGAAACACCGCCATCAACATGAAAGAAGGTAAACGAAGGGAACCTCACAGCAAAAGATCACAGGGAAATCAAAGCATACATTTGGATAAAGAAATGATGGGACATGTACTCTATAGAATACTATACAGCAGTCAAAAACAATGAAATCCGGTCATTTGCAACAAGATGGAGGAATCTGGAAAACATCATTCTGAGTGAATTAAGCCAGTCCCAAAGGGACAAATATCATATGTTCTCCCTGATCGGTGACAACTAATTGAGCACCAAAGGTGAAACCTATTGAAGTGAAATGGACACTATGAGAAACAGTACCTTGATCAGCTCTTTTGCTGACTGTTGTTGTACCATGTAATACTTTATCCATTTTAGAATTTTTTTATTCTAGTACTATTGGTTGAACACTGTAATTAACAAACAATTATTCTTAGGTGTTTAAATTTTAACTGAAAAGTGATCCCTGTGAAATATAAGAGTGGGAAAAAGAGAGGGAAGAGATGTACAATTTGGGACATGCTCAATCAGACTTGCCCCAAATCCTGGAGTTAGAAATGTGCCAGGGGATTCCAATACAATCCCATCAAGGTGGCATGTACCAAGGCCATCTCACTAATCCAAGTGATCAATTTCAGTTCACAATTGATCACACTGATAGGTCCAAGAGTCAAAGGGATGACACAAACAAGACTAGTGTCTGCTAATACTAACTGATAGAATCAAAAAGGGAGAGAATGATCAAACATGGGAAGCGAGATACACAGCAGACTCATAGAATGGCAGATGTTCTAAATAGCACTCTGGCCTCAGAATCAGCCCTTAAGGCATTCAGATCTGGCTCAAGAGCCCATGAGAGTATTTTAGGCATGGAAAGTCAAGACACTCTGGAAAAAAAAGAAGACCTAAATGAAAGATCTCTGTGAGTGAGATCCCAGTGGAACGAATGGGGCCATCAAAGAAGGAGGTACCTTTCTCTGAAGGGAGGAGAGAACCTCCACTTTGACTATGACCCTGTTGGAATAAGATTGAAGTCGGCGAACCCTAAAGGCTTCCATAGCCTCGGCAACTCATGACCAGAGCCTAGGGAGATTACTGACGCCATAAACAAGAGTGTCAAATTGTTAAATCAACTTCAGGAGTCACTGTGTACTTACGTCTCATGTGGGATCTGTCCTTAATGTGTTGTCCAATGTGAAGTAATGCTATAACTAGCACTGAAACAGTATTTTACACTTTGTGTTTCTGTGTGGCTGCAAACTGATGAAATCTTTACTTAGTACATACTGAATCAATCTTCTATATATAGATATTTAAAAATGAAAAAAAAATCTTGGTGTTAAACTGGAAATTGCATAGAAAATTAATCAATTTAAAAAAATATTTCATGTAGGATCTCTGTCCTTAATGTGCTATACATTGTGAATTAATACTATAACTAGTACTCCAACAGTATTTTTCACTTTGTGTTGCTATGTGAGGGCAAACTGTTGAAATCTTTACTTAATATGTACTAAACTGATCTTCTGTATATAAAGAGACTTGAAAATGAATCTTGATGTGAAGTAAGGGGAGAGGGAGTGGGAAAGGGGAGGGTTGCGGGTGGGAGGGAAGTTATGGGGGGGGAAGCCATTGTAATCTATAAGCTGTATTTTGGAAATTACCTTGACAACCCAGAGAAAGAGTGTGGGAAAAAAAATGCCAAACAAAAACAGATTCCGAGGGAGCAAGATCAAGGAAGACGCTATGATGACCCCAAACGGAAAAGACACCTCAAGTCAGGATTGTGAAGATAATGAGATAGAAGAAATGCAAGAAGCAGATCTCAAAGAATTGATAAGAACATTAAGAAGTTCTCAAAAACAAATTCTTGAACTGCAGAAATCCTTAATGGATAAGATAGAAAATCTCTCTCGCGAGAATGAAGCACTACGGAGAAATCAAAACGAAATGAAACAACTAGTAGAACAAGAAGCTACGAGAGTGACAAAAAATCTTAATGAATTGAAGAACTCAATAGATCAAGTGACAAGCAATCTTGAGGGCCTTAAAACCAGAATGGGTGAAGCAGAAGAGAGAATATCGGACCTAGAAGACAGTGAACAGGAGAGGAAACAGTCAAACCAAAGACAAGAAGAGGAAATTAGAAAACTAAAAGATATCGTCGGGAATTTACAGGATACTATTAAAAAACCCAACATTCGGGTTCTAGGTGTTCCTGAAGGTATGGAGAGGGAGAAAGGATTAGAAGGCCTTTTTAGGGAGATACTAGCAGAAAATTTTCCAGGCTTGAAGAAAGACAGAGAAATCCTATTCCAGGAAGCTCATAGAACCCCTAATAAACATGACCAAAAGAGATCCTCTGCACGACATATTGTAATTAAACTCACCACAGTGAAGCAAAAAGAAAAGATCCTAAAATGTGCAAGAGAGAAACGTCAGATTACTCTCAGAGGATCTCCAATTAGACTCACAGCTGACTTCTCAACAGAAACCCTACAAGCTAGAAGGGAATGGCGAGACATAGCCCAGGTACTTAGAGAGAAAAACTGCCAGCCCAGAATATTATACCCTGCAAAGCTCTCATTTGTGAATGAAGGTGAAATAAAGACCTTTCATAACAAACAAAAATTGAAAGAATTTGTTGCCACTCGTCCAGCCCTGCAAAAGATACTTAAAGACGTGTTACACACAGAAACACAGAAACACGACCATCAACATGAAAGAAGGTAAACGAAGGGAACCTCACGGCAAAAGATCACAGGGAATTCAAAGCATACATTAGAAAATATCTGGCAAATGGCAGGGCAAACTTACCACTTATCAATAGTCACATTGAACGTTAAAGGTCTAAACTGTCCTGTTAAAAGACAGAGATTGGCTGACTGGGTTAAGGAACAAAAACCATCTATTTGCTGCCTACAAGAAACACATCTTTCCAACGAAGATCCATACAGACTGAAAATAAAAGGATGGAACAAGATATACCATGCCAACAGAAATGAAAAAAGAGCGGGTGTAACCATCTTAATATCGGACTACATAAACTTTAACACAAAAACTGTTAAGAGAGACAAAGAGGGACATTATATAATGATTAAGGGATCAATACTACAGGAAGATATAACAATTCTCAATGTATATGCACCTAATTACAGGCCACAGGTTTATTTAAAAAATTTGTTAAGAAACTTAAAGGGAGACTTAGACCCCAACACAATAGTACTGGGGGACTTCAATACTCCACTCACAGATATTGACAGATCGAAGGAACAGAAGATCAACAAGGAGACAGTAGATTTAAACAACACTATAGCCCAAATGGATCTAACAGATATCTACAGAACTTTTTTTTTTTTTTTTTTTTTACAGGCAGAGTGGACAGTGAGAGAGAGACAGAGAGAAAGGTCTTCCGTTGCCGTTGGTTCACCCTCCAATGGCCGCCGCAGACAGGGCGCTGCGGCCGGCGCACCGCGCTCGTCTGATGGCAGGAGCCAGGAGCCAGGTGCTTTTCCTGGTCTCCCCATGGGGTGCAGGGCCCAAGCACCTGGGCCATCCTCCACTGCACTCCCGGGCCACAGCAGAGGGCTGGCCTGGAAGAGGGGCAACCGGGATAGAATCCGGCGCCCCGACCGGGACTAGAACCCGGTGTGCCGGCGCCGCAAGGCGGAGGATTAGCCTGTTGAGCCACGGCGCCGGCCTACAGAACTTTTCATCCTACACGTAAAGCATTCACATTCTTCTCAGCAGTACATGGAACCTACTCTAGGATTGATCACATATTAGGCCATAAAGCAAGTCTCAGCAAATTCAAAAGCATTAGAATCATACGATGCAACTTCTCAGACCATAAGGGATTGAAGTTGGAAATTAGCAACTCAGGAATCCCTAGAGCATATGCAAACACATGGAGATTGAACAACATGCTCCTGAATGAACAATGGGTCACTGAAGAAATCAAAAGAGAAATCAAAAATTTTCTGGAAGTAAATGAGGATAACAGCACAACATACCAAAACTTATGGGATACAGCAAAAGCAGTGTTAAGAGGAAAGTTTATATCAATAGGTGCCTACATCAAGAAACTGGAAAGGCACCAAATAGATGAGCTTTCAATGCATCTCAAGGATCTAGAAAATTTGCAGCAAACTAGACCCAAATCTAGTAGAAAAAGAGAAATAATCAAAATCAGAGAAGAAATCAACAGGATTGAATCCAAAAAAACATTACAAAAAATCAGCCAAACGAGGAGCTGGTTTTTTGAGAAAATAAACAAGATTGACACCCCATTGGCCCAACTAACTAAAAAAAGAAGAGAAAAGACCCAAATCAGTAAAATCAGAGATGAAAAAGGAAATATAACAACAGACACCACAGAAATCAAAAGAATCATCAGAAATTACTACAAGGACTTGTATGCCAGTAAACAGGGAAACCTATCAGAAATGGATAGATTCCTGGACACATGCAACCTACCTAAATTGAACCAGGAAGACATAGAAAACCTAAACAGACCCATAAGTGAGTCAGAAATTGAATCAGTAATAAAGGCCTTCCCAACAAAGAAAAGCCCAGGACCAGATGGATTCACTGCTGAATTCTACCAGACATTTAAAGAAGAACTAACCCCATTCTTCTCAAACTTTTCAGAACAATCGAAAAAGAGGGAATTCTCCCAAATTCTTTCTATGAAGCCAGCATCACCTTAATTCCTAAGCCAGAAAAAGATGCAGCATTGAAAGAGAATTACAGACCAATATCCCTCATGAACATAGATGCAAAAATCCTCAACAAAATTCTGGCCAATAGACTGCAACAACACATCAGAAAGATCATCCACCCAGACCAAGTGGGATTCATCCCTGGTATGCAGGGATGGTTCAATATTCGCAAAACAATCAACGTGATACACCACATTAACAGACTGCAGAAGAAAAACCATATGATTATCTCACTAGACGCAGAGAAAGCATTCGATAAAATTCAACACCCTTTCATGATGAAAACCCTAAGCAAACTGGGTATAGAAGGCACATTCCTCAATACAATCAAAGCAATTTATGAAAAACCCACGGCCAATATCCTATTGAATGGGGAAAAGTTGGAAGCATTTCCACTGAGATCTGGTACCAGACAGGGATGCCCACTCTCACCACTGCTATTCAATATAGTGCTGGAAGTCTTAGCCAGAGCTATTAGGCAAGAAAAAGAAATTAAAGGGATACAAGTTGGGAAGGAAGAACTCAAACTATCCCTCTTTGCAGACGACATGATTCTTTATTTAGGGGACCCAAAGAACTCTACTAAGAGACTATTGGAACTCATAGAAGAGTTTGGCAAAGTAGCAGGATATAAAATCAATGCACAAAAATCAACAGCCTTTGTATACACAGACAATGCCACGGCTGAGGAAGAACTGCTAAGATCAATCCCATTCACAATAGCTACAAAAACAATCAAATACCTTGGAATAAATTTAACTAAGGACATTAAAGATCTCTACAATGAAAATTACAAAACCTTAAAGAAAGAAATAGAAGAGGATACCAAAAAATGGAGAAATCTCCCATGCTCATGGATTGGAAGAATCAATATCATCAAAATGTCCATTCTCCCAAAAGCAATTTACAGATTCAATGCAATACCAATCAAGATACCGAGGACATTCTTCTCAGATCTGGAAAAAATGATGCTGAAATTCATATGGAGACACAGGAGACCTCGAATAGCTAAAGCAATCTTGTACAACAAAAACAAAGCCGGAGGCATCACAATACCAGATTTCAGGACATACTACAGGGCAGTTGTTATCAAAACAGCATGGTACTGGTACAGAAACAGATGGATAGACCAATGGAACAGAATAGAAACTCCAGAAATCAATCCAAACACCTACAGCCAACTTATATTTGATCAACGATCCAAAACCAGTCCCTGGAGTAAGGTCAGTCTGTTTAATAAATGGTGCTGGGAAAACTGGATTTCCACATGCAGAACCATGAAGCAAGACCCCTACCTTTCACCTTACACAAAAATCCATTCAACATGGATTAAAAATTTAAACCTACGACCCGACACCATCAAATTACTAGAGAGCATAGGAGAAACACTGCAAGACATAGGTACTGGCAAAGACTTCTTGGAAAAGACCCCAGAAGCACAGGCACTGAAAACCAAAATTAACTACTGGGATTGCATCAAATTGAAAAGTTTCTGTACTGCAAAAGAAACAGTCAGGAAAGTGAATAGGAAACCGACAGAATGGGAAAATATATTTGCAAACTATGCAACAGATAAAGGGTTGATAACCAGAATCTACAAAGAAATTAAGAAACTCCACAACATCAAAACAAACAACCCACTTAAGAGATGGGCCAAGGACCTCAATAGACATTTTTCAAAAGAGGAAATCCAAATGGCCAACAGACACATGAAAAAATGTTCAAGATCCCTAGCAATCAGGGAAATGCAAATCAAAACCACAATGAGGTTTCACCTCACCCCGGTGAGAATGGCTCACATTCAGAAATCCACCAACAATAGATGCTGGAGAGGATGTGGGGAAAAAGGGACACTAATCCACTGTTGGTGGGAATGCAAACTGGTGAAGCCACTATGGAAGTCAGTCTGGAGATTCCTCAGAAACATGAATATAACCCTACCATTCAACCCAGCCATCCCACTCCTTGGAATTTACCCAAAGGAAATTAAATGGGCAAACAAAAAAGCCGTCTGCACAGTAATGTTTATTGCAGCTCAATTCACAATAGCTAAGACTTGGAACCAACCCAAATGCCCATCAACAGTAGACTGGATTAGGAAATTATGGGACATGTACTCTGCAGAATACTATACAGCAGTCAAAAACAATGAAATCCGGTCACTTGCAACAAAATGGAGGAATCTGGAAAACATCATGCTGAGTGAATTAAGTCAGTCCCAAAGAGACAAATATCATTTGTTTCCCTTGATTGGCGATGACTAACTGAGCACCAAAGGGGAAACCTGTAGAAGTGAAATGGACACTATGAGAAACAATGACTCGATCAGCTCTTGTGCTGACTGTTGTTGTACAATGTAATACTTTATCCATGGTAGTATTTTTTTTTTTATCCTAGTACTAGTGGTTGAACTCTGTAATTAACACACAATTATTCTTAGGTGTTTAAATTTTAACTGAAAAGTGATCTCTGTGAAATATAAGAGTGGGAATAAGAGAGGGAGGAGATGTACAATTTGGGACATGCTCAATCGGAACGGCCCCAAATGATGGAGTTAGAATTGTGCCAGGGGATTCCAATACAATCCCATCAAGGTGGCATGTACCAAGGCCATCTCATTAGTCCAAGTGATCAATTTCAGCTCACAATTGATCACACTGATAGGTCTAAGAGTCAAAGGGATCGCACAAGCAAGACTACTGTCTGCTAATACTAACTGATAGAATGAAAAAGGGAGAGAATGATCCAACATGGGAAGCAGGATACACAGCAGACTCATAGAATGGCAGATGTCCTAAATAGCACTCTGGCCTCAGAATCAGCCCTTAAGGCATTCGGATCTGGCTGAAGAGCCCATGAGAATAGTTTAGGCATGGAAAGCCAAGACATTCTGGAAAAAACAGAAGACCTAAATGAAAGATCTCTGCGAGTGAGATCCCAGTGGAAAGAACGGGGCCATCAAAGAAGGAGGTACCTTTCTCTGAAGGGAGGAGAGAACTTCCACTTTGACTATGACCCTGTCGGAATAAGATCGAAGTCGGCGAACCCTAAAGGCTTCCATAGCCTCGGCAACTCATGACCAGAGCCTAGGGAGATTACTGACGCCATAAACAAGAGTGTCAAATTGTTAAATCAACATCAGGAGTCACTGTGTACTTACGTCTCATGAGGGATCTGTCCTTAATGTGTTATCCAATGTGAAATAATGCTATTACTAGTCCTGAAACAGTATTTTTGCACTTTGTGTTTCTGAGTGGGTGCAAACTGGTGAAATCTTTACATAGTATATATTGAATCGATCTTCTTTATATAAAGATAATTGCAAATGATTAAAAAATCTTGGTGTTAAACTGGAAATTGCATAGACAATTAATCAATTTTTTTTAAAAAAAATCATGTAGGATCTCTGTCCTTAATGTGCTGTACATTGTGAATTAATACTATAACTAGCACTCCAACAGTATTATCATTTTGTGTCTCTATGCGAGGGAAAACCGTTGAAATCTTTACGTAATATGTACTAAATTGATCTTCTGTGTATAAAGAGAATTGAAAATGAATCTTGATGTGGGCGGAGGGGGGGAGGGAGCGGGAGAGGGGAGGGTAGGGGGAGGGAGGGAGGTTGTGGGGGGGGAGCCATTGTGATCCATAAGCTGTTCTTTGGAAATTTATATTATTTAAATAAAAGCTTTATATATATATATAAAAAAAGAAAGTGAATCTATTTTGTCTCAGTAGAATCAGCAGTTCATCTTTAACTCAGTAGGACTTTGGCTGATAAATCTAAGTCTTCTATTGCTCCTTCCTTTTGACTGCTTATTCTCTTTTTATTTGTCATTTATTTTCTCCTACATTAATTCATTCAACACTCCTCATATCTTCTGTGAGATCAGCTGGACTATAATTAAAGAGATAAGGCAGAAAACTATCCTAAATTATTTCATATTTTCCTGGATTAAAAGTGAGTATGTAGGTAAAATATTCAATGACAAATGCAAATAAACATTTTAAAAAATAACATTTCCAGCACCAAGACTACTTTTGAGGCACCTGAGGTAATATTTAGGGTTCGATAATTACTTTGTGGAGTAGTCTTGAAATGTCATATACTTGTGCATTAGGAGAGTGCCTTCTCCCAGATAGCTCAGTATTCAGCAATGTTTGTGCAGAAAGAAGGAAAACTTTCCTTCCACTTGCAAGTTTTCACCATCTAGTCTCTTACAACTTGCATAATATGGAAAAGTATGTAACACTCAGGTGACTGCAAGAGTAAGCCTTAGGCTGTGAAATTTGCACCTCAGTCACTAACATTCTTGCAGAGCTCTCAGCCTGTAACAGTATTTCAATGTTGTATCCAGGTGTCCACCTGCTACTTATGTCATACCTCAAAAATGTGATGACTCCTGAAATTCTGTAATTTCTTTGTATTGAAATATTTTCAGACATTGATTTACTTATTTTAAAAATAGGAAATAATGAGTTACATAGATGTGCAGTTGTATTTCTCTGGCTCGGAGCAAAATGGTGAAGAAATATTTATCAGGGTGATTTTGAAAATGAATTATTCCTGTTTAAGTGACAAGCCCACATTAGCTCCCCTAATTTGGACTGAAGTCACTCATAGACAAATTTTAGCTGCTATTAATAAATGGACTTAATTCACTCTTTCTGTACATGACACTTTGTTGTTTGTTTATTTGGAGTTTTACTATTTTAAGAATTTTTAAAAAATTGTTTTCAAGGAATCTTTGGGGAGGGGAATATTTATTTTATATTTTCAATTTAAAAATTTTAATTAATTTTTAACATTCAATATTGTTTATAGATAACATTCTAAGATTAAAATGATATTCCTTTCTTCTCTCCCTGTCCATCTCCATCCCCCTCTCCATTCCAGCATCCTTCTCTCTCCCTTTCTCCTTGCTTTCTGATTTTACACTTGGAGATAACATATTTTAACTTTACATAACAATAAAAGGCTTACTTCTTGACCAAATAAGAAGTTTAACAAGTAAAAAGCAATCTAGTTTAGCAGGAATATAAGCAATGGCTATAATCAGTAATTGAATGGAAAGAAGTGACCATTTCACTCATGTATAATGCATTTTAAAGCAATCACAGATCATGAAACTATAGTAGTATACTATTCTTAACCACTGGTTTGGCAAAGCTAAAAAGCAACATTTTTTAAAATTATATTTGCATCAATAGTGATTCACACAGGTATTTCTTGTTTTGTTTTTATTTTTTGATGGGCTGATATTTTTAGATAGAAACTTCTAGCAAATCCCTCCACCCCACTCCAATCAACCTTTTTTGTTTCTGCTTTAAGAAATAATGCAGGTTGGCACCGTGGCTCACTCAGCTAATCCTCCTCCTTGTGGCGCCAGCACACTGGGTTCTAATCCTGGTCGGGGCACCAGATTCTGTCCCAGTTGCCCCTTTTCCAGGCCAGCTCTCTGCTGTGGCCCGGAAGTGCAGTGGCGGATGGCCCAAGTGCTTGGTCCATGCACCCCATGGGAGACCAGGATAAGCATCTGGCTCCTGCCATCTGATCAGCATGGTGCGCCGGCCGCAGCGTGCCAGCCGAGGCAGCCATTGGAGGGTGAACCAATGGCAAAGGAAAACCTTTCTCTCTGTCTCTCTCTCTCACTGTCCACTCTGCCTGTCAAAAAAAAAATGCAAGTAATCCACAAACCCTGCCCTCTGAACCCAAGCCCTTCCACCAGGAAAGCTAGTCTACCTGTGAAGTCTCACACTGTCTTTGTAGTCAGATAACAGTAACAATAACAACAATAGTAAGCAGAATAAGATAACTGGAAAGTACTATTGGTGTTTTGCAACTGACGTTTTTGTTTTGTGCAAGCCCCATGGAAAGGACAGGAACCTGTGTTTTCCAGGGCAGCACTTGAACCCCAGAACTCACTGTGGTCATGGAACGAGAGACACCTGGCCCCCTTTTAGAATTCCACTCCAGCCAAGATCTCCACTGCAGTCCACTGGCAGCACTGTGTCTCCTGGATGCTGCTGACACCTCTGTCACACCCACACTTCCCTGCCTCTCCTGCCTCTCCTCCCTTAGTGCTTTGGAGTAGAGTAGGAGAGGCACCCCAGGCAGGATGGCTAAGAGTTGGGATATGGAAACTGTGGCCTCATTCTGGCCCCAGGACACTTGCTTCCTCGTGGTCCTGTGTACGGGCAGGGTGAGCTGGCATTTGCCCTTCCTCTTTTCTTCATCTTTCTTTTGAAAGATGGGCTGTTGACCAGAATTGCTTGTCAATGCTGTCAATAAGAATTGCTTGTCAATGCTGTCAATAGGATGGAAAAACTTGGACTAGCCATGGGGGTGGAAGGAGACCAGCAACCAAATGGGGTTTCTGCTCTTGTATTTTACTTTTGAATACTCACAAACCCCACGGTGGAGCCTGTCTCTTCCCAGAAAGTGCATGTTGGGGGCCCTCACCTGCCCTCCCATTGGAGGCTTTGTGTCTCGGCCTCAAGACCCCCAGATTCCTTGTGTATTCATACTCGCTTCTCTACCCTGCCTCACTGCTCCTTGTTTCATCACCCCTTTCTGATCCGGGTTTACCATATTCTGTGAGCTGACATCTGCCTGAGAAAACACCCTGTGCAGATTACTGGGGGGAAAACAGAGGGAAGAAAAGAAAAACATGCTGCACTTCACTAAAATTAAAATTTTGTGTATCGAGTGATTCTATAAACAAACCAGAAACACAGTTCACAGAATGGAAGAGTACACAGCGATACTTAAGGGGAGGATGTGTATTATAAGAATACTGCATGTGGATTTCAAAAAAATGTTTTGAACCAAAATAAAGCCACCTTTTAATTCCAACTTCCAAACATTTTCAAGTACTGTCTTATCTGGAAATTATATACTGATAAGGAATTAGTATCTAGTATATAAAAAGAATAATCACTACCCAACAACAACAAAAACCCTGAATTTAAAATGGAGAGGCCGGCACCGTGGCTCAATAGGCTAATCCTCCACCTTCAGCACTGGCACCCTGGGTTCTAGTCCCGGCCGGCACACCAGATTCTGTCCCGGTTGCTCCTCTTCCAGTCCAGCTCTCTGCTGTGGCCCGGGAGTGCAGTGGAGGATGGCCCAAGTACTTGGGCCCTGCACCTGCATGGGAGACCAGGAGAAGCACCTGGCTCCTGCCTTTGGAACAGCGTGGTGCGCTGGCTGCAGCATGCTGGCAGTAGCGGCCATTGGGGGTGAGCCAACAGAAAAGGAAGACCTTACTCTCTGTCTCTCTCTCCCTCTCACTGTCCACTTTGCCTGTCACAAAAATAAAAAACAAAATGGAGAAAGGTTCAGAATAAACTTTTCTCTAAAAACATTCACAAGTTGCAAACAAGTACTTGCAAAGATGCTCAGAATCATACATCACATGTCTACTTGTGAATTCACATCCATATGATTTACTATAATAAAAATTAAAAATCATTGGCAAATATCATGGAGAAATCTGATATTTGTATATTGTTGGTAGTAATGTAGAATAGCACAGCCACTGTGGAAAATAATTTTTCAGATTGTTCTTCAAAATTCAAACAGAATTAGATTGTTCTTCAAAATCCAAACACAGAGTTATCATGCAATCATGTAATCCAACTCCTTAGTATATACTCAAAAGAATGGCAAACATTTTTATACAGACATTCCTGGATATGTGATTCTCAGGAGCTAAAAGTTGAAAACAAGCCAAATGTGTATCAGCTGATGAGTTGATGCAGTAAAAATTGGCAACAAAGAGCAAGCTAGTGCTCATCCATCACAAGCTGTTGAGTGATCCATCCACTGATGAAAGATCACATATTAGGTGATTTAACTTATATACCATTTCTAGGATAGACTAATACATTCAAACACATACATGGTTTCCAGAAGATAGTGGGAGGGAGAAATAGAGAATGATGGATAGTTGGTATAGTTTTTTTTCTGTGCTGATTCAATATTGTGAAAAGCAGTAAAATAATAGAAAGTTGTTCCTTTATTGTATTAGAGTTCCTTTATTGTATTTAATATTTTTAAATGAGAATATCTAAATAATGCAAATTTAGGTCATATTTATGAATGGAAAATTTTCTGTCATTTGATTTCCAATTAAAAGTATTAAGACTTGGCCAAGACCATAATTTCTTCTTTTGTAAATACACACAGATTCTACTTTCCTCCCTCAACTCTCATTTTTAAAATTTTGTTAAATGCTTTGAGAATGATTTATCACCAACAATCTTGTCTATTTCTTTGATGATAAGATGATTTGATGAGAAAGATGAGTTGTCTTGCATAAAATAGAAAAAGCTTTCTTCATGCTTGCTACAAACTTGGAGGTTACTGATTTAGAGCCAGATGTTCACATTTACACCAGGTCTTCTTTATCTTTAAATACATGTGCAGATACTTCTTTTTTTGACAGACAGAGTTAGAAAGTGAGAGAGAGACAGAGATAAAGGTCTTCCTTCCATTGGTTCACCCCCAAAATGGCCACTATTGCCAGTGTGCTGCACTGATCCAAAACCAGGAGCCAGGTGCTTCCTCCTGGTCTCCCATGTGGGTGCAGGGCCCAAGTACTTGGGCCATCCTCCACTGCCTTCGTGGGCCACAGCAGAGAGCTGGACTGGAAGAGGGGTAAACAGGACAGAATCCAGCACCCTGACCAGGACTAGAATCTGGGGTGCCGGTGCCACAGGTTGAGGATTAGCCTAGTGAGCCATTGTGCCAGCCTGCAGATACTTCAATAAGTCATTCAGATACATATATACTGGAACTAATAATTCTGGCCAAGACATTTTAAAATTTTTATATTTTTTGAGAGACACAGAGAACACACACACACAGATGAGAGGGAGGGAGGAAAGTGGGGGGAGAGGGGGAGAGAGAGAGAGAGGAAGAGGAAGAGGCAAAAGCATGCGGATAGAGAGCACCCATCAACATGTTCACTCTCCAATGTCAACAGCAGCCAGGTTGGGCCAGGCTGAAGCTGGGAGCCATGGACAGCTCCCAAATGAGTGGCAGGATCCACCCACATAAACCATCATCTCCTGAATCCCAAAGTGTGCATTAGCAGGATGCTGGAGTTGGAAGTGGTGCTTTACATGGGTTACGCACATCTCAACAAACTTCTAAAAGTCTGCTTCCATGTAAATGGAAAGACATTTTTAATACTTTAAAATGTAAGACATTTTTAAAAACTTAAAACTCACAAAACATTGTTGAATTATTGATATTAATCCAAGAAGTTGCTAAGCTTTGACCTCATCTTGTAACTTGCTTGTGGCCTAGTGATTTTTGCAAAAAAAGAAAATATTTGTAGAACAATTAAAAAAAATATTACTGTTACTAAAAAATGTTACTGTTGAGAATGATATTGATAAATCTTTTTATTTATTTGAAAGGAGAGAGAGAGAGAGAGAGAGACTTCCATCTACTGGTTCACTTCCCAAATGGCCACAATGGCCAGGGTTGGAATAGGTCAAAGCCAGGATCCAGGAGCTGCTTCTGGGTCTCCCATGTGGTTGCAGAGGCCCAAGTACTTGGACCATCCTCCACTGTTCTCCTATGCCATTAGAAGGGAGCTGGATCAGAAGCAGAGCATCTAGGACTCAAAAAGGTACCTATAAAGGATGCTGGTGCTGCAGGGAGAGGCTTAATCTGCTATGCCAAGTACTGACCATGAGAAATGATTTTGGAAAATAGAAGTTCTGGGGGCAGGCGTTTTGGCATAGCAATTTAAACCACTGCTTGTGGTGTCTGCATCCAATATATGGAATGCCTGCAATTTAGTTTCACCTCTGCTTCCAGTCAAGGTTCTTCTAAATGCACCTTGGGAAGCACTGAGTGATAGATAACTCAAGTACTTGCAATCCTGCCACCCATGTGTGAGACCTGAATGGAGGTCCCAATGCCTGGCTTCAACCGGGGCCAGTCCTTGATGTTACAGACTGATGGCGAGTGAACCAGGAGAAAAAAGATATCTCTGTATTTCTCTCTACATTTTTTTCTTTTGAAATGCAGTTTTAAAGTTATTTAATACTTAACAGATTCAATATGACTTATACATAGAAATCTAAGAACACAATAGTATAACCTTCTTCCCTCTTTGTCACCCTCCTTCCTTCTATTTTTTTTTTTTAGTTTTTGAGACAACATATTTTAAATTTACATTACAGTAAAAAGAGTTAATACATCACTGAGTAAGAAGTTTAACAAGTAAAGAGCTAAATGTCCCTAGATCAGTGGTAATATAAATAATGTCTATGAACAATAATTGAATGGAAAAAATGGCCAATTCACTCAAATATAGTAAATGGATAAGAAATCATAGATCATTCAAATTACAGTAGCACAACATTCTTAACCACTGGTTTGATAAATGTATAAAACAAAGTTTTACCAAATTATATTTGCAGTGATACTGATACACACAGACACTTCCTTCTTTTTCATTTGTTTTTAAAATTGTCACTCCCACATATAAGAGAGAACCTGCAGTATTTTTCTTTCTGGGTCCAGCTTATTTCCCTCAACATGATGTCTTCCATTTGCATCCATTTTGTTACAAATGGTAGAATTTCATTCTTTTTTTATAGCTGACAAATATTCCATTGTGTATACATACCACATTTTCTTTATCCACTCACCTGATGATGGACAACTTGGTTGGTTCCAAATTTTGGTTATTGTGAACAGTCCTACAGTTAACATGGTGGTTCAGGTATCTTTTATACATTGTGTTCAAGTCTTTTGGGTGTTATACCCAGTAGTTGGATTGCTGGATCATTTGGCAAGTTTATTTCTAGTATTTCCACACTGTTTCCCTCAGTGACTTCACTAATTTACATTCCCACCAACTGTGTATAAGTATTCCCTTTTGTCAGCATCCTCACCAGCATTTATTAGTCTCTGTTTTTAGCCATGCTAATAAGAGTGAGGTGATATATCATTGTGGTTTTTATTTGAATTTTCCTGATGGCTAGTGATGGTAAGCCTTTTTTATACATTTGTCGGACATTGGTATTTCTTATTTTGAGAACTGTCTATTGATGTCCTTTAACTACTTTTCAGCTAGATTGGTTTTATTTTGTTGTTAAGTTGCTGATATATTTGGGTTATTAATTAATCTGGGTTGTAAGTGAAGGACATTTATCATAGACTATGTTCATTATTTTAGCATGTATTTATATATTTAGATGATAATTCTAATTGATTTATCTACTTAACTGACTTTCTAGTTTGGTTTGCCCTTAGAGACACTATCTTGTCTTTCTGTCTTAAATTATTTTCTCCTAGTGCTTCTTCATTCTTGCATAACTTTCTATTATCTTTTCCTGATTTTTAAAACTTTCTTTACTGGTTTTCTTGTTATTTGTGTTTTACTATATTTTTTCATTTCTTCCAGTATTTAATATTCCCCATATTTCTATAGACAGAATAAGATCACATTAAATTTTAAGATTTTAAGCAATCTTGCAGACTAATGAAACAGCATTTATTAATTCCATCTGCATTTAACATATGATTCAAGTGGTTGTTTAAATTAAGCACCTGAAATTTAAAGCCCATAATGATTTATCTGGATATAATAAGTGTCAGAAATTAGGTATAATCCCAAGTATATTCTTTCTATGTCTGCTACTCCTCTTTGTCATTGTGTAGAAAAGAAATTTTTCTAGTGTTCTCCCTAGATGAAAAACATGAAAGAAGCAGTTGAACTCAATGGAAGGAAGTTTAAGAAGAAAAGGTCAAATTAGAAGAGGAACATTATTGGCATGGATAGGAAAAATGCTTTAAAATGTTCTTTCTCCTTTTTTGTCTATTGTTATTCTTTTTTATTTATTTTTTGTTGTTTTTCTTTACTTTCTGTGCTCCTTTCCCCTCTTTCCCTTTTATTTTTTCTATTTTCTCATTGCCTCTAAACTTTTTTTTATTTTCTTTTCTGTTTACTTTGTATTTTTTCTCTTTAATCTTATTTTCTTTCCTCCTTGTTTTCTTTCTCCTTTTTCATCTCTCTCTCTCTCTCTCTCTCTCTCTATCTCTATCTATCTATCTATCTCTCTCTCTTTCACACACACACACACACACACACACACACACACACACTTTCATTCACCTCTAGGTAATACAGTCTACTTCCTATGTATTGATCCTTAACTATATCAACCTCAGCAGACTTTCTGGCTTTGATGCCAGAGGATATGACAGAATATAAAAATATCAGGACCCTTAAACCTGATTTTTCTCCTTTGACTTCAATGTGACTCAGGTTTTCAATCCAAATGAAAGCTCACTTGGGTGGGAAAATGTGCTTTCCTTCTGGATCTCCCAGGACTAAACAAATGTCCCCAGGACCAAGTGCTATCTGCCTTCCCTCTTGCACATATTCCAGGCAGGGCCCTGGTACAAGTATGAGGCAGAACTACATGAGACTCAGCTACACTGTCTTAGTTCACAGTCATGCTCAAGCTTAAACCCAGACTTCTAGGAGTAGAACTTGAAGAAAAAATAACATAAGCAGCCATCATGAGATGGTCTCAGGACTCCATCCCTGCCCTTTCAAAAGGTGTGAATGTTCCCAACTTCAAAGGAAGATCCTGAAGAAATACCTGTGGTGCCTTTTCCAGCTCTCCCCTTGCAGCCCATGCCAGTAACCACCTTTGCAGGAGCTGGACGTGTCTTCATGTAACACAGCACCAGGCAGTGGGATGGCCTTTTTCTTGGTCAGAAACCCATGCCATAACATTTGGCCTATATGAGCAGAGGGATATGCTCTGGGACACACTGGTCAATGTACCTGTGTACCATCTCAGTGGAAAAATAGCACCTGAGACACAATATTATGATTCTATTTGGGTTGTCATGTACACATCTATAAGCAATAATTCAGGATGAGGAAAGGTAGCAACTCCTTAAGTCTAAGAAATCTGCTCTTCCATATTTCTTTCCAAATATGTATCTATAAAGTAAATCATTAATTTATACATGTATTTATAAAAACATTGGTACCACAAAGACAGTCATACTTTTTTTTAAAAAAAATCACTTCTGCTTATTAAAACACTATTAAATCAAACCTTTATTGCTATTATCCCATATAATTATAATTTCCTATACTTTTCTTCATCTTGAATTATTTCCTATAGATGTACACTTGACAACCCAAATAGAATCATATTATTATGTCTCAGTTCCAAGCTGTAAAAAATATAATTCAACCTATTTTTCTTTAATCTTCATCAAGACATTTACATACATATATACATCCATTTATAATATAAAATAATATTTGGCCATATGATGAATTGAAATAATCTTTGGATTTTTAATTAGATTTTATTTCTATGAAAGTCAGAGATACAATGATGGAGGGAGCATTAGAGAAAAAGATCTTTCACCATCACTCTCCAGATGGTCACAATAGCCCGGGCTAAGCCAGGCCTGAAGCCAGGAGTCAGGAACTTCCTCCAGTTTCAAACTTGGGTAGCAGGAGCTTAAACACTTAGCCATTTTCTGTTGCTTTCCTGGGCCACAGGCAGGGACATGGATTGGAAGTGAAGTAGCTGGGACATGAATCAGTGCCCACATGGGCTGTTGGCATTGGTGGTCACAGTGCGAGGCCCAATCTTTGGGTTTTAGATACACTTAGTTTTAGAACCCCAAATGATGATTTCACTCTAAGCCTTAGGAAATATTTTATGCTATACTACACTGACTTAAATAAATGAATCATGCATATTAGTACAATTTTACTATGCAGAAGTAATACAGTTAGCACATAATTACATTACTAATCATAGATTGATAATTATAAATTTTTAAAAATCCTATGGTCATATATTGGGATGAATAAGTCAAGTCTAAGTGTCATATTTGTGGGCATCTGGCCAATAGTTAAGAAACCAGTTAGAATGGCTTCATCCCAAATCAGAAAACCTGGATTTGATTCCTGCAAGGGGCTCCTGATGGCAAATTCTTGCTATTGTGCTCTTTGGGAGTGAGCAGATGATTCTGAAGTGCTGATTCCTTGCTGCACATATGGCAGACCAAGACTGGTCTCCTGGCTCCTGGCTGTATCCTGGGACAGCGTTGGCCAATGAAGTCACTTAGGGAAATAACTGTTAGATGGGACATCTCTCTGCCTCTATCTCACCAATCTAAAATAATCTTTTAAAAATGAAAGAAGTATATTTCATGTTTTAACATCAATAAAAATTATGTTGAAAGGTGTAAGTAGCGATGGACAGTTCTCAGAATTCCCAGGTGATTATCTCCCTCTTCTCCTAATCCTAATGCAGATATCAGGACTATAAAATGTAGTTAATCATTCATGAAAAAATGTGTACTGTTCATGTTAATTACATACACATTCATGAATTAAATACATGCTCATGGATATTCAACAACTAAAAGCAATACCAAGAAAGAATTACAGATGTTTGAAGCAGTTAAAGAAGGATAAGTTTGGGCAGGCATTATGGTGCAGCAGGTTAATCCACCACTAGAGACAACTACTTCCCATCTCAGAGTGCCATTTTGAGTCCTAGAAATTCTGTTTCCAACCCAGCTTCTTGATAATGTAAATGGGAATGAAATAGATAATGATGTAAGTACTTGAGTTCCTGCCATCCATGCAGGAGACCTGGATGGAGTTTGAGGTTTTGACTTCAATGTGACTCACACTCAGCTGTTGGAGGCATCTGGGAGTTAACCAGCAGATACAAATGAGATCTCTCTCTCTCTCTCTCTCTCTCTCTCTCTCTCTCTCTTCAAATAAATAACTTTGAGAAAACAAGAAAAAGAATTATAAAATAAGTCCTTCTAGGGATAGTATCAGAAAGAAATGGATATCATATTTGGATCTACCCCCTACAGTTTTTCTAATAGCATTTAAGCATAAGGAAAAGTTTTGTATAAACTTTTATAAAGGCATAAGATACAAAATGAGCATATGAAAGCAGAAGTATATTTATACACCAGTGTTGATCTTAATGAAGGAAAAATCAAGAAAGAAATCATAGTCATAATAGCTACAAGAGTTATATACTCAGGAATAAATTTAACTAAACAATTGAAAGAGTTACACAATGGAAAATATGAAATATTGATGAAAGAAATCATCAAAATCACAAAATGAATTGGAAGAATTAATGTCATTAAAAGTCCATAGTCTCCAAAGCAATTTACAGGTTCAATGCAATCCCTATCAAAATAGCAATATTAGAATTAGAAGAATTAATTAGAAGAGATAATGCTAAAATTCATATAGACCCACAAGTCATAGGATAGTCAAAGTGACCCTGAGGAAAAGTCAATTAGGTGCAGAGGAGCTGCAGAGGGCAGGAAGCCCAGCATCCCAGGTCACAGCAGGGCCTGCAGCTTGCGAGTCCCAGAAAGCAAGCACTCTGTCCCATCAGCCCCAGCCTTCACCACCCGCCCCTCACACCCAGCTTGTAGTCCCTGTTACCTGTTCTTGTCTCCACCAGCTACACCACTTTCACTGAGCAAACAGGAGCGACTGTCCTTGGTCTGCTTCACCAGCCTCGGCAGCTTTGTGGTGACCAGTGATTTAATCCTATTTGTCATTTTCACACCTGACAGAGGAGCTGAAGAGAAACTCGCTCTTCTGAAATGGGAAGGTGAAACCTTCATAGCCGAGACTTTGGCCACTCTCACCGCCTCTCAAGCCTAAGGATAACCCTGTAGATGAATGACTGGTTTCCATCAACCTCCCCACAGGGTGTTTCCAACCTCTGAGCCCACAATCTCTGTAACCAAGCAACGCTCCAGCACACAAGTGTGCACGCGCTCTCTAGCGGTCAATGGCTGAGTGTGTGCACAGAAGTTTGGAGGCAATGGGTGCTCCGTGTGCACTTGCAAGGTTTCTATCAAACAGGATGGATTATGTTGCTTCCAAATGTCAGTGGGATTTGACTGAGTGTTGAGGTAATTGTAGGAAAGTAACACTCGTGCCTGTGGGAAAGCCGTCTGCACTGGACCAGGACTACAGTGGAGTGCAATTTCAGGATGCCGAAGGCCTCATCTAAGTACTCTTAAAATCCTTCTCTCTAAATCCCCTTATTGCTCTTTATTCCCCTCCACGTACCTTTGAGTCCTAGTCGGTCCCAATGGGACTTTAACAGATGTTAAAATAAAACCATTTTGAGTGATTTCACAAACTGTGGCCATATGTGTCAACAAGTGTGAACTTGGGACAAGAAATCAACACAGATTTTCCAGAAGAAATGAAACCACAGTTTTTTATGCCTCTTACTCCTCTCATTTTGCCCATTTAAGTTTTCACTATTATTTCCCTTAACTGAATCTTTAGTGAATCCACACTTGAATTTGGAGCATCGTGTGGTGTTTACAAAGTTTTGTAAAGTGGCTGTTCACTTATCCCAAACAGTTCATGGTTTGACGGTATGTTACAATGCCACATTTAACCTGAAATACCTAAATATGCCTTTTTTGTTTCTGTCTTTTTCATTGTGTTCTATTAAATGGTCTGCTTCTAATCCATGAACATTTTGTTCCATGACCAAGCACTGTGTCCCATCTAAGCAACAGTCCATAAGTCATCAATCAATTACAATCCAGTTGTAGAATGATCCAAGGCTTTTACAGTATTTTTAAGTTTCAGGAAACAGAAATCAAACCAAAGAACCTCCAAATCCTTTGCCCCAGTCAATACAAGTAACTCAGCAATTTTATGCATATTACATGTCCAATACTCCAGAGGGACTCCACAGCTCAGGGACAGAACCCCTACATGACCAGGCTATGAAAGAAGCTAATGACCTCCTCTCCCCACTGTGACTGACCCACAAGGGAAAGGAGACTTCAGATAGCTTGTCAGTGCTGGGGAATGCATGGAAGCGGAAGTCTTTCTGGAATCTGGAAAAGCCCGCTGCAGACTGAACACTAGAGGGGAACAGAGGATGACCACTGCGCGCTGGTACCACCAGGCCAAGTCTCCCATGGGCACAGTCCCAGTAGATAGATGCCCACACAGGATAAAGTTTTCAGGACCCAATCCAGTTCACAGAGCCTGCCACATTAAGTCTGCATGGAGGTTCTTCTTGGAGGATTGCCCTGGGCTCAAGCTGTAGCCTGAGTATCCCTAGATGTACCTGATGCACAAGATGGAGCTGTCAGAAAAGCTGCACATCCAGCCCAATTCCTCTGCGTTACTGTTGGAGAACAGCTAGTAGAGGCTGCAGGGCACGCAGGGAATGGACGTGCAACCCTGCCAGTTGTGCCTGGTCGAGTGCTGCTGGTACTGCCAATCAGGCACTCACTCATGTGCAGTTTGTGCAAGCACCAATAGCCCAGCCTTGGCCTCAACGACTACTGGTGGCAGAGGCCAGGGCCACAGCAGCCTCCTGAGCAGGCACCCCGTGGCTTTGCTGCTAGGAAGCAAGCACCATGTAGGTAGGTTCTGGCTTCAGGAAAGCTATTTTGGTGGTGCTGTGGTTCATCAGGGTGGACAGCAGAAGAGCCAGCACAGCTCTCTTAGTGAGAAATCCATTCATCTTGGACCTGGCTCTCAGTACCAAAGGCCACTGACCAGGAAAGCAGAGCACAGGGCAAGTGGCCCACGGACATCCTGAGCACATGCTCAGGTGGTGAAGCCTGCTCAGCCTGCTCCAGAAAAGGTGACAGCCCAGATTATCAGTGCACTTTAACTCACTTACCTCTGAAATACGCAGTATGTTGGTGTGAGTGTTTGGAACATTGGTTAGGGTACCACATGGGATGTCCACATCCCACATAGGACTGCCTCGGTGCTTGGATCAACTCTAGGCTCCTATTTGTCCTGGCCCATTCCCAGCTGTTGCTGCCGGTTTGGGAATGGACCAGTGAAAGAATGATCTGTCTCTCTGTCTTTGTCACTCTCTGCCATTAAAATAAAATGAAAGGAAAGAAGATATTAAAATTTTTTAATGGATAGTATTTTAAAATCTATTACAGTTAGAAAACTCCCACCTCAATTTTTTCCATTTCAGGACTCTCTTGGCAATAATTATTATTATTATTTGAGGTGAATTTTTAAACCAGTGCAATTTTTTAATCTATATAAATTTAAATAGAATATGCTTTGGGGTTCTTATTGTGATTAGGTTAAGAACAGTATTTTAACTGTACACCCAAATGTTGCCTTCCCCCTACTTTTTGTCTTATTTGTTTCTTAAAAACTATTTGGGAGACAGAGTGGGTGTTCCTGGGTTTTCAGGAAGCAATCCAGGGAATCTTGTACCTAACTTGTACTCTAACTCCCTTCTCTGATGTATTTGTTGTCTAAATGTCCACAGTACATGCTTTAGCACATTTAACACATTCCTTTGTGATCTTCTGATGCAACATCCTTGGATAGAAGGGAGAATAATTTGAACTGGACTTAGAAGATTGGTATTTGAATTATAACTCTCTAAGTGCTAGCAGTGAGCTGCTGAAGCCTGTTTATTCATATGTGAAATGGTTGTAGCAACCCTAACTCATGTATTATTAGATTAACAGTGATTGTGTTTGTCCAAGGGAAATTGGATAATAAAATGATTATTTTGTTAGTTGACATGAAGATTTGCCTTAATGAGGCCGTCATTGTGGCTTAGTGGTTTTCTCACCAGCTATCTTATAGGTACCATTTTGAGTCCTGATTGTTCCACTTCTGATCCAGCTCCCTACTAGTAGCTTGGAACCAAATTCTGGTATTTCACTAAAGCCCATCAGTCTGGATTTGGTTTTTCTAGGAAGGTATTTCATTGATCTGATCAGGTTCGTTTCCTTCTTGGAGAAATGAATTGCTAACACTCTAACACACATTCCTAAGGTCTTTCTGCTCATCTAATGTTTTTATGTTTGTTTATAAGAGGAAAGATCTGTTGGGCTTGGATAGGAATGGGTTCAGTAACCTTCTCCTTGAACTACCTCCAGGGGATAGATAAGTTAATAAGGTCTCCTAAGACTGGTGTCCTGACTTCTTTGTGTCCCTGAGACCTCTTTCTTTCACTTGATCTACCCAGACTCAGAGGGCTTTGGCTTACTCCTGGCCAGATGTTTGCCTTTTGGTCAAACTGTGAAAATAGAAAGTTCACCATCTTTACAGATTTTTGAGTTCCCATGGGCTTTTTCAGGCTAACAACACATGTTTTCCACCCTAAGCACCTGCTTCCTTCATGTTTCCCACCACCCCAGTAATGTGTGCATCTATCCTCTGGCACAATTTCACCAGGGACAACTTTAAATTACAATAGCTATTTTGAGAGACCTTTGGACATCTCCAAAAGAGGTACTTTGAATAAAAATCAGAAGGCAGGGCCAGCACTGTGGCCTGGCAGGTAAAGTTGCCACTTGCAGTGCCAGCATCCCATATGGGTGCCGGTTCAAATCCCGGCTGCTCCACTTCTGACCCAGCTATCTGCTATGGCCTCGGAAAACAGTAGATGATCCAAGTCTTTGAGACCCTGCACCCATGTGGGAGAACTGAAAGAAGCCCTTGGATCCTGGCTTAGGATTGGCACATCTCCAGCCATAGTGGCCACCTGGGCAGTGAACCAGCAGATGGAAGACCTCTCTCTCTCTGCCTCTGCTTCTATGTAACTCTTTCAAATAAATAAATAAATCTTTTTTAAAAATTCAGAGGAAACTTCATGAGCAGACTGTCTTGTTTGTCTAAGAGAGATCATTTTGTTTAATGTAGAAGATATAACCTCCTCAGTTTACATATTTGGGGTTTAATAAATATTAGCTAGCTATTTAATTATATGACTTGATAAAGTTGACAAGGATCCATGTAATGTCAAAAGCAGCTATTAGCCACTCCCTTGTGGGAGTATATGTTTCAAAATCTGTATTTCTACATGTTAACATTCTTGCAAAAGAAACTCAAGTAGCCTTTTACAGTGATAATTGCAAATTTGATTGTAGCTGACTCCCTCTTAATTTTTTCTTCTGTCCACTTCCTTTCTTTTCCCCTCTCATGAATTTTTAAAGATCAATATGTGAAAAATTCATTTGTTGTCATGAATACACTCTGGGAATACAGTCCAGATAAATTTATCTAAAAGCAAAATTTAAAGTTAGTAACATTGAGGGTATGTTATTTCCTAGGCATCATCATAGCCATAAAGGAAACAGAAGTTAAAAAAGGAAAAGAAGGTGGAGGCCCTTGGTAAAGGGGTTAGGATGACACCTGGGATGTGTAGATCCCTTATCAGAATACCTGTGTTGGAGTATAACTCCTCTCCCAATTCCATCTTCCTGCTAATGCTCACCTAGGGAGGGAGCCTGTGATGTCTCAAGCCCCTGAGTCCCTGCCACCTGGATTGAGTGACAACCTCCTGACTTCAGCCTGGGCCTTGTGGGAATTTGGAAAGTGAACCAGTAGGTGGATGATCCCTCTGTCTTTGTCTCTCCAATAAGTTAACTAAATAAAAATTATTAAATAAAATTAAAAGAATATCTATACAACTGTATTCAACTAATGGAATGATAATAATGGAGATCTTTCAAAGCCTGTAATTTCATGAAGTGTAATGCTATGAATCATAATACTGAGAGCCAAGTTGGAATTTCCAAATTTTCAGCTAATTTTAAGAACTTAGTGCTAAGTTAATTAAAATAATCTTTGGGTGTTTTTACTGTTCCAAAAGAAAAAGAAAGTAAATACACTGATTTACACTGACTTTTTAAATGACAATATGATAAGAAAGCATGCAATTTTTTTTTGGAAAATATGATATAGGTGTATATATATTATATATAGATATGTATACTTATATACATATTTATTTTATCATATATACATAATTATTTTAAGTTTTAAGAGGAGATAAATATCTACTTCTTGCTTGTGAGATGACGGGAGCTTTGCTTAAAAACCCTGTAGCTCAGTTTCCTCAATTGTAAATGGAGATACATAGCATCTGACTCTTAAAGCTGTTTTAAAGAATAAATAAATAATTACCTTCAGGGCACCCAGCATACTGACACCAAGAAGGAGCTCAAAGAATATTTGCTATTATCATAAGGATTAGCACTGTTTTTCTGCATTTGCTTGCTGGGTTTTTTTTTTTTTTTCAGTTCTAATACAAGACTGAATTTCAGTTCATCTGGTGTGGTTCATTTAAGCAGGATAGGAAACCTCTGGGAATAAATAGGAAGAGATCAGATCCCCTTGAGAAATTGGAAAATAATCCTGCAACTTGTTAATTAAAATCTTGCTAATTAACCTGCTTATCCATGGTCTATTAAATAATCAATGAAGTTTGTCACACAAGTAAAGGCCTTGCCAAATGCCTCCTTTTTCCAATTCTCCTGGCCCAGCTCTAACTGCTAATGGTCTCACTAGGGTACACAACCTTCCAAATTCTTCTAAATCTGATACAGCCCCTTCATCTCATCATAGTGGTTGAACACAGAGTACAGCTATTCTTTCATCCTAGAAAAGATCTCCAGGACAGAAGATGGTCACATGTTGATGTGATCAGCCTCTCACCTCCTTTCCTCCAAGCTGAGTAATGCCCAGGTGTTTGTCCCCAGTGTCTTCAACACTCATCTGCGCTTCTGTATGAACCACACCAATGATCTGCATAGTCCTCTCTGTGAGCATGATTCCTGCTACAGGGATCTTCCCTGGCAACCAAAGAGTTCTGAGAGTGTGACTCTGCATCCAGAGCTTGCCCAGTCCCAAGCTACACCTTGCCTCCTCCCAGGCAGTCACAGTGCTTTCACAGTCTCAGCACCCAGGGCTCCCAAGGTCAAGGACTGCAAGAGGGTGCACTCTGCCCCGCTAGCCTGTTCTGTCCAACAGTGACTGAGGAGTTCCTGGAGCCACATCCCCTGTATTCTACCCTGGCAGATGGAGCCTCTCAGCCAGACTGAAAGTCAGTGGAGAATGTGAATTTCTCCCTTTGGCAAAATGCTTGGGTGACATGCATGTGCAATACCTGCCAGCCACAGCCCACTCCTTTCACAGTTGTGCTGGGTGTATACAAGCATCCCAACTGGCAGCATTCCCCTTTGGTTGCAATAGATTCTCTTCCAAGCCTATTGCAGGTTGAGCATGGAGGAGCTGGTGTTTACCTGATGACAAGGTGGAGACAGTGACCACCAATTTACTTAAAGTGCAGTGGCTGCCCCTGCCAACAGTTCTTACTAGTTGCTGCGAATCAGAGTAATAGAGTTTATTAAACAGTACATTAAATTTCTATGAAGTTGCAAATGTTTGAGAACTCATTATATTGTAAGTTGAAAATGTTATTTAAATCTGAAAATCCTAATATTACTCAATACACTTTTGAAAAAGTTTCAAGATTTGGAAATACTTTGAGTGAAAACTTCAAACTTGAAAGTAGTTTAAGTAAGCACTTCTTGTGATATTATTTTTGAAACTTATTTCATGTTTTGGTGCATTAAAATGCAAATATATAAACATCATCTCATAGTTTACTTCTAAGGACACAAAAGTATCAAATTCCCTAAATGAGAAGTTGAAGCAATTGGTTCCTAGTTCATTGTATAATACCTCAGTGTAACCTCAAAATATCACTTCAATTCTGCTCTAAGTGCCCACGAATTTTTCAGTTCCACCTTATATAAATATTATATAAATTCTATATAAATGTATAGATATAGATAGAGAAGTATAAAATGTAAATAATGTGTCTTCTGTTATTTGCTGGCTTTTAATTTAAGTCTTTCAGGCAATGATTCCTTTACCAAATTCATTTCAACATGGACAGAAACATGAGAAATTCATAGAGAAATTTTTGTTGGTAAATGTCATGAGACATACATGTTGAAAGGCGTTTCGTTTAAATTCTCATTTCTAATATTTCTAAGGAAGATCATAATAGAATATTAGAAAAATTTTAGCTTTATAAAGCCTTATTTAAAGCATATCAGACATAGACAATTGTGATAGAGAAGTAGATGTATTTATAGCAAGCCAGTGTATTTTATGTTATTTGACGTTATATATGTGTATATCAGAATATACATGAGAAGGGTGGCATTATCATGACATTTTAAAAACACATTTCCAGGAGAAGTCTTATAGAGTTATTTTTTTTTTGGTTTTAGTTTTTTTTAACTTTTATTTAGTAAATATAAATTTCCAAAGTACAGTTTATGGATTGCTATGGCTTTTCCCCCCATAACTTTCCTCCTACCCACACCCCTCCCATCTCCTGCTTCCTCTCTCATTCCATTCACATCAAAATTCATTTTCAATTATCTTTATATACAGAAGATTGATTTATTAGATTTATAATTATTTAAAATACAAAATGGTGACATGAAGGGCTGGCATTATGGTGTCATGGGTAAGGCTGCTGCCTGAGATGCCAGCATTCCATATGGGCACCAGTTCTTGAACCAGCTTACTCAACATGCAATCTAACTCCCCACTAATGTCCTGGGAAGATCAGCAGAAGATGGCCCAAGTGCTTTGCCCCTGCTCTCCATGTGGCAGAGCTGGAAGAAGTTTCTGGCTTCTAGCTTCAGCATGGACCATAGCTGGCAATAGCCATCTGGGGAGTAAATCAATGCGTAGAAGATATATTTCAATGTCTTGATCTGTCTTTCTCTCTCTCTCTCTCTCTCTCTCTCTCTCTCTCTCTCTTTCTCTCTGTCTCTCTCCCTGTCCTTTTCTCCCTCTCTCTCTGTAATTCCTTCAAATAATTATTTTTAAAAAATAAACACTAAAATTATATATCCACCAGAATAATAAGTTCAAGAAATACAAGAATGGCTTGGTTTCTTATCTCAGAATTCATTAATTCTATGCAATTTCCAACTAAGCACAAAAATGAAACACACAATAGAAATACAGAAGAAATCTAATCCATCTATATGACTCTAAATGATGCTTGAAGCTTTACATGTACTCTTTAAATATGCAAAAACCCAGTGACAATTATTTTTGTTCTATTTCCTATAGTTGGTTCTGCATTCAATTATGACTGCCACTAAGAACTTAGTGTAGACTGAAGGTATTAATAATTATCAATTATTTACCATTATTATTCATCACCATATGCTTCTCACTTACCCTTATATCTGGATAATGGGGATGCAATGAATAATGATTAAAAATTGAATGGAAAACTGGTTAATATTTCTAACTCATTCAGAAGCTAACTAAAACCATTCTTAAGGAATTTCTCTTGTCCTAGCAGATTCATATCAAAGATATCAAAATCCTGCTTTGAAGATTATAGGCTTTATTCACTATTTGCTAAGTTAAGATGCAGGAAACCATAATTAAAATTATATAATAAATTCAAAGGAATAATTCCTTTACCAGTTTTTTGCAGAGAAATAATTTCTTCAGTCTGTTGGGGGTGAGAGTATAGGGGAATCACTGAGCCATGTATTTCAAATAATTATTTAACATTAGTTTTATCCCATATGAGACAAATTCCTATGCCATTGTGTGTTCTGAACACAATAATAAAATGAACCACATATGTTCTTCAACACATTCTGGTTGTCATAACTGAGGAATATCATTGCATCATTACAGTGCAAGTACATGCTGCTTCACTGAGCTTGCAGAGTACATCTGTGAGTTACTGGAAGGGTGCCTTTCTCCCATGGAAGCCCTATGCTGTGAGTATGTGAGTCCAACAGGACACTGCAAGTTCAAGCTTGAACTGGTTGAAAAGTATACCTGTACTAATGATTGAAGTGCATTTTTATAGTAAACAAAAGAGAAGGGAAAGAGGGATTCACATTATATTTGAAACTAGTCCTTAAAGCTTGACACATTATCTTTGTTTTTTGACAGGCAGAGTTAGACAATGAGAGAGACAGAAAGAAGGATCTTTCTTCCATTGGTTCACCCCCTAAATGGCCTCTATGGCTGGCGTGCTGTGCTGATCCGAAGCCAGGAGCCAGGTGCTTCCTCCTGGTCTCCCATGCAGGTGCAGGGCCCAAGCACTTGGGCCATCCTCCACTGCCCTCCCAGGCCATAGCAGACAGCTGTCTAGAAGAGGAGCAGCCAGGACAGAATCCGGCACCCCAACTGGGACTAGAACCCGGAGGGCCAGCACCGCAGGTGGAAGATTAGCCTAGTGAGCCGCAGCACTGGCCAACACATTATCTTATAATATTAGTATTCTTTTGCTTAAAAAACCCTGGAAGTAAACCTCATCAATTTTCAGAATGTAAATAGAGAGTAATATAGTATGGTTGCTTGCATTTCAATGGTAGTAGCACTAAGAAATGCAATAAGGAGGGGGTTCAATGTGTTTGAAGGTTGTTGGGAGGAGTAACATCAAAGTAGGATGATAAAGGGACATTTTGTTTATCATTTTCTATTTTTCTCATTGTTTTTATTCCCTAGACAAAGTTCTAGCAAAAAATATAAGCAATAACAGAGAGCTGAGAGCAGAGAATGGTCAAGTGGTCCAATTCCTTAATTCTGATAAATGAGATATTTATAAAAACTAAAAATATTTCTCTGAGTTCTCCAGTTTTGACTAAATTTAGTAAAAACAAATGAGAGTGGAGGCAGGTTGTTCATAACCATGTTTGACAGAGAAGAGCACTGTCATGTAATTGTAGAGAGTTCACTGGTGTGTGGCAGTACATTACAAATACCTCTGGATGATCAACAACAAGCACCACAAAGATGCACTTTACGTTTGGGCTTTAGGCTCCCTGACCTGTCCCATGACATTCTCAGTTGATTGATTAACCTTGACATTGGCAGGGTCAGACAGCATTGCAACTTCATCCAAGGCTGCATTGTCCTGAGATGGTTGATGGATATATTCAGACACCGCTATATGGATCAGGACAGTAGGATTCAGGCGTTCAGTCAGCAGTACCTTCACATGGTCCTCAGAATTGTATAACATCAGCCTTCTGTGATTTGCCACACAACTATGCAAGAAACATTGAAATGCCAAATATCTTATCTTTAATGAAACAGAACACAGTACTAGATTTTATATAGTTAATATATGAGGACCTGTTAAATATGAGTATAGTTGATTCATGTTTCTGTAGTTCAGCAGTATTATTATAATGCAAATATTGCAGTCGTGATGGTATCATGATAAACACATTGGGTTTGGTAACTCTTTAATTGTGCCATTGTACATATTGCATTGTCAAACTGAAAAAAATATATCAGGAATTATGCTTGGGCAAAAAGATCATGTGATTTTCTAAATATCTCCAGTTCTACAGTAAAAATAAATTTTTCAACCAATAGGGACTTTAAAATTACAGAACTTGCATGGAGGCATTTTCCTGAGTTTTATTTTAAAAGAGGCATATTCATTAAAAAAATACAGCATAAGCAATAAAGCAATATTTACTTACTGAAAAAAATTACTTGAATTCTTCCTAAGACTTACCTGGTCATCTAGATCCAGGCAGCTAAAAGACCCAATGCAGTTCACCCCACTGCAAAAAAAAAAAAAAAAAAAAAAACAACAACAACAATATTTAGAACACACTTTAATCAAACTATGAAACATAAAGGAAAAGGAGAGTATTCCAAATACAGTAACAGAAAGTGTTATGTTTGTCACATTTAATATAAATAAAAAGAAGCAAGTTTGTCAATAGAAACCAAAGAGGCCAGAAGAAACTGCGGTGATATATTCAATATTTGAAAAGAAAAAAAAAAAACACTGAACCATGAATATTTTATCCAGCAAAGCTATCCTTTAGAAATGGAGGCAAAATAAACTATTTCATAGACATACAATAACAGAGAATTGTACACCACTAGACCAGGCTTATAAGAAATACTGAAGGGGGGCCTATATCAGAAGTAAATGATAAAGACACATAACATTACCAAATTCACCAACAGTGCTGACACCATCTGCAACCAATCAGCTTAGTGGCAGGTGGTAGGACTTATCAAAACATACTAAACTTGAATGTAAATGGGTTAATTTCTCCAGTCAAATACAGACTGGTTGGCAGAATGAATTAATGGAAAATCCAACTCTACACTGACTACAAAAAACTAACTTCACAAGTAAAAAAACAGATGGACTAAAAGTGAAAGCCTGGAAATTGATATACCAGGCAAATGTAAACCAAAAATAAATATTAATAAAAATAATAAATATTAAATAAAAATAGCATATTAAATCAAAATATCATATCAAACCAAAAATTTATATTGTCACAAACTATAAAAAGAGGCTAAGTACGATATTTTATACTGATAAAAGATTTAAGCCCCAAGAGGGTATAGCAATCATTGATATCTATTCACTAGCACAACACCACCAAGAGACATACAGTAAATATCATTAGAACTAAAAGGAGAGATGGACTCCAAAACAGTAACAGTGGGCAACTTCAATGTCACACTATTATCAGTGGATAGATAAACCAGAAATAAATTCAATAAAGATATATTAGAATTTAACCATACTGAGCAAATGGGTCAGTTACAGATGTAGTTACAGAAGTAACTGTGTGTAGTTTCATCTGACAGCTGCAGAATGCACATTCTTTTCATCAGCACATGGAGGACATTTTACTATCATTTCACATTTTAAGCCTCAAATCAAGTCTCACTAAAATTCAAAAGAGTGAAATAATCCCATGTAGCTTCTCAGACCACAAAGAAACAAAACTAGAAATCAATAAGAACAATAGAATATTTACAAATTAAACAGCATGCTACTGAATGGCCAGAGTCACTGAATGAATTTAAAAAGAGATAAAATGCTCTCGAAATAAATGACAATGAAAATGCATCATATCAAATCCTGTGGGATACCCCAAAAGCAATACTAAGAGAAAAGTTTGTAACAATAAGTAGTTACATTAAAGAGGTAGAAAGATTGCAAATAAATGACTGAAGCATGCATCCTTAGAACTTAGTAAAACAAGAAAAATACAACACAGAAGTGAAGTGAGATGTAATAAAAGTCAGAATAGAGATAAAAAAGATTGAAACTAGAAAAATACTATAAAAGAACAACAAAAGCAAAGTTGTTTTTTGAAAGAAGATAAACTTAATACACAAACTTTAGATAGATTAAAAAATAGAGAGAATAATAAAATTTCAGGTATCAAAGGAGATATTACAGCTGATATCACAGAAATAGAAAGAATCATAAAATTACTATGAATAAGTGCATGGTAACAAAGTTTAAAATCTCAAATAAAAGGATAAATTCCTAGTTACATATAATATAGCAATGACAAGTTGTTTTGTATAAAGCTTTTTAATTTTATTTTTTGGAAGGTAGAATGACAAAGTGAGGGAGAGACAACAAAGGGATCATCAATCTATTGGTTCATTTCCCAAAGGACCTCAATTGCCAGGGCTGAGATGGGCAAAAGCCGTTAGCCTGGGATTCCATCTGAGTCTCCCACATGGTTGGCAGGGGTCCAGCTACTTGGTCCATCATTCTCTGCCTTTCAGGTACATAAGTAGGGAGCTGTGTTGGAAGTAGAACGATGGTGACCTGAACAGGCACGCTAGTATGACGTGTCAGCATCACAAGCAGTGGCTTCATCTGCTGAGCCACATGCTGGCCCTTGTAGTTGGGTTTTAACCCAGGGGGTAACATCATCAGGTCTAAAGTTTTGAAAATATAAAAGAATATCTGAAAGTCTGAACAAGGTTTCAGGAGGCAGGGTTGCAGGGAACACAGTTCAAAGATTACTGCAGTAATCCTAGGGGTACATAGTAGTAATCTGAACTTCAATAAAGACATGGGAGAAGCAGAATCAACAAAGAAGACTAGGAATGACACTCACTGAGGAAAGTACCCTGGGAATTACATTAACTCCTTGGCCGAGAGTTCCTTATACAACATTTTTTATTCAATTTAAATATAAAGGATATTTCTGAGATAGCACTATGACATATGACATACCAGTGCTTGATGTGCAGTGCTAAGAAGTGTATGCAGATATTCTTAGAATTACAACATATGTAATAATTTCTTTTTTTAAGTACTTTTTAAAGATTTTATTTATTTGGCAGGTAGAGAGAGAGACAGAGAGACAGAGATAAAGGTCTTCCTTCTGTTGGTTCACCCCCCAAATGGCCGCAATGGCCAGAGCTGTGCCGATCTGAAGCCAGGAGGCAGGTGCAGGGCCCAAGCCCTTGGGCCATCCTCCACTGCTATCCCAGGCCACAGCAGAGAGCTGGACTGGAAGAGGAGCACCTGGCACTATAACAGGTGCCCATATGGGATGCCAATGCTTCAGCTGGAGGATTAACCTAATGCGCCATGGCTGGTGCCGACCCTGTAAAAATTTCTTATATTCTTGCTGGTCTTATGTTTACAATGAAATCCAAGTTGTTCAATTAGCAATATTGAAGTTTTAGAATAAGGCCACTCAAAATCCTCTCAGGTTGTTTCAGGTGACTGAGTGATAGCATGGCCATCTGTAAAAGTTATTCTAGTTGTAACTTTAAAAATACTTGTACCTTTTTTTTTTTTATTATTTGACACATAGAGTTAGACAATGAGAAAGAGATAGAGATAAAGGTCTTCCTTCCATTAGTTCACCCACCAAACGGCTGCTACAGCGGGAGCTATGCCAATCCAAAGCCAGGAGCCAGGTGCTTCCTCCTGGTCTCCCATGCAGGTGCAGGGCCCAAGCACTTGGGCCATCCTCCACTGCCTTCCTGGGCCACAGCAGAGAGCTGGACTGGAAGAAGAGCAACCGGGACTAGAACCGGCAGCACGCATGTGGGATGCTGGCACTGCAGGTGGAGGATTAACCAGGTGATCCATGGCACTGGCACCATACCATATTCTTAAATGTACAGAAGTACTAATTATTTTTATGAGGAAAGCCACAAGTTAATAGAACTGGTTTCTTGTCAAGTGATGTTTTAATCACACTTTCAAACTAAATTCTTTTGCAAGACAAAGTTTTTTTTATTTTTCCATTTATATTTTAAATATGTATTTCTGTTGTTTTGAAAAAGAATTATTTTTTCATCTACTTGAAAAGCAGAGCAAGACAAAGAAAAGAAATAGTGAGGCAAATCTTGCTGCTGTTATACTCCCTAAATTACCAGAACTGTCAGGGCTGGACAAACTACAGCCAGGAGCAAGGACTTATGAGCTAGGAACTCCATCTGTGACTCATGTGGGTAGGCAGAAACCCAAATGATCCATCATCTACTGCTTTTCAGGCTGTGTTGGCTGAAAGTTGGATTGGAAGTTGGGTTGCCAGGACATATGTCAGCACTCAAATACTAATATGGGAATCCCTGGTGGCTTACTTCACTGTGCCACCCTCACCCCTACCTTACTCTCTTGCAATATATCACTTTGACTTTATAATGTTTTGTCTAGGGAAGTCAGTTGGCCATCCTTTATAAGATACATAATATGTTATGCAAGTCATAGAATTTTGTTGTTGGAATTAAAGTGAATTTAACAAATTCATACTGCTTAATAATAATCATTTCATGGGATGTCCTTAAATGAACTTAAATATTTTACAAATAACAGTTTTCAGTATCCATAAAGCTTGTCTTTATTGAAAATATCTTTAAGGGTGGACATTTGGCTTAGTGGCTAAGACACCCCTTGGTATAATTCTACCCCAAATCCTGGGTGCAAATCCTGGGTTCAAATTCTGTTTTCTGCTTCCTGCATGACAGACTGTGGTCCAAGTACTGGAATCCCTGCCCCTGCTGTGGAGGACTCAGACTGAGCTCTTGGCTTCTGGCTTTGTCCTAGTTCATAACTGGATGTTGCAGGCATTTGGGTAGTGCACCAGTGGGTGGATGATATATCTTGGTCTCTCTTTCTCTGCCTTGTGAATTGAAAATGAATTTAAAAAATATTAAACTTGGTTTATTTCTATAAAACACTATGAGTAACTTTCTTTTTCCTTTTGGTTTGACAGTCAGAAAGCCTCATGTAAATTTGATTATATGTTGAGTTAGTATGAGTGGCATGATTTTCTTTGTCCCTTAATATTATTCACGCTCTAATTTAATCCCCATTGTATAATATTATTGCCCTTTAAGTTACATAGAAACTATCACTAGGAAATAATCAAATTACAAATTGCATTACAAACACAGATATTCTATGTAAAGAGACTAATTTACCCATTTTAATTTTTAACTTTATCCTACCCATTTTAAATTTTGTTTTCATGTGTTTAATTTTTAATTTGATTTGCTCATTTTAATTTTTGTCTGTTCTTCCCTAAATCTTTACTCAGAAACACGTCCTGGAGCATAGGTTGTGGACACTTTAGTCTGAACCATAAGTTATTTCTCTCCACATGAATTCTACATAATGTATGCAGTATATAAAATGAAACGTGTACATTAAAAATAAACTATGGGAAACAATCAATTGTGTTCTATCACTTATCCCCTATCAGTGAAGTCTATACAGGGGATTATGACTAACTTGGACACGACTGGGGTTCAGGCTTTGCTTCTGCTGCTCTGAGAGGAGGCCTGGGTGCTTCTCCCTCCGGGGGAGGAGGGCCTGCAGGAGCTGGGCGCCCAGTGTTCCTGGTCACAGGAGGGCGGCCTGGGCCACTGCTCCTGAGCAGCGGAGCTGCTGCCCTCAGACTTCCTCCCTCGCGCTGGCAGCCTTGTCCTTGTCGGGAAGAGGTGCCTGGGCTGTGGTTTTATCCCATTCACCCTCTCTCACCCAGGGGAGGAGCTCAAGGGACACGCGTCCCCTTCAATGGGGAGGTAAGACCTCCTCAAGGCTGATCCTTCTAGCGGCTTTTCCCAGCATGGGAAACCTGAGGCAAGCCCAGGAGAGGAGCAAGCCCTGGCCTCAACGTCCCAGCACACAGGCTTCCTGTTCCCACATTCTCAACTCACCGTGACTGTAGCCAAGCAACGAGGTTAACCGGAAGTGCACGCGCACCTGCAGAGGGCAGTCACTGCGCATGCGCACGGAAGACCAGCGGCCACCAATAGTCCGTGTCTATGCTGGGTCCTGCTTCTGAGCCATGGCTTTCCTTGCTTCCAAAATGGGTGGGTCCTGGTGACAGCTGGCAACATTTCAAGAAGAAAAGATTCAGATCTGGAACTTCAGGAGTCTGTAAGCCTTGTACCTAGTAAGTTGCCCTAAATTCTCTGTGCCTCTCTTTATCACTGAGGTACACATCACTCTGTCCTAGACAGTTTCTTTGAGAATTTAACAGCTGCAGCAAAACTATGTTTTCATGACTTTAGAAAACGGTCATACGTGTTAGCAATTGCGATTTTAGAAACAGAAATCAGTGCATATTTATGTTATTTCAATTTTTATTATTTTTTGTATATAGGAATCACCAAAGAAAAACATACAGTTAAATAAACTGTTTTCTAAATGGTAAGAGAGGGTGTAAAGTTTAGTAAGACTATGTTGCTTCTCAAATGTTGCAATTTCAATCTGGAAAAATAGTTTGATTCAAAACCTTAGTATATTATAGAGCTAGAAACAGAATGTTTTAGGCAGCTCCTCCTTTCAACTCTTTCACAAGTCAGAAAAATAAGCTAAGTTTTCATCTAGAATACCATTCAATTTAGGGAAAAATTCTAATATGGGACATACAGGTAAGAAAAATCAGTTAAGGAAACTGTTTTTAAAAATTGTCCAGTAAGAAATGTAGGAGGTAGAAAAGAGACATTTTGTTACAAAATTTGATATTGAAGATTTACAAAATAGATAAATGCAGTTTGAAAATGTTTCCCGTCACCATTTAGAAAACAGCGAGCCTATTGAGAATAAACACAAATGAAATAAAATTTCTTTGAAAAACATCAAAGATGAAATGAAGTAGAGGAATTAAGATTTGTTTAAAATATTCTCTCAAGTGCTTTATAGGTCTCCACGAAGAAATGGAGTTTAAACCTTTTAGGACAGTTTTGGATGTTGGCATTCTGGGTAAAAAGATACTACAGCATTTTCTTGCCAAAAAACCATGATTTTGAAAGACCAACCTGCCTTGATAATTCATTAGATAATTATTAAAATTCTGGCAAAGTATAGAAAATGCACTGTTTCATAATATAATACTTAATCATAATGGTAGAAATAATGTTATAACTAGCTTCTATTCAGATAAATGACTAACTCAAAATGTATGTTAGAAAATAATTTTATAGACTAAAATATGTAGAAATATAGAGATTCATAAAAATTATAATTGAAATATGAACAATCAGTAATTTATAAATCATAATTATGTTTTGAATTTGAAGATTGATGTTTTATTACTATAATGGCACATAATATTTTGCTTTTTCTTTATTGAGATATTATATAATACACTTTTTCAAGTTTATTTGGGGTGAACATAACCTTCAGCAAGAATTTTTATTAAATTTTTAATATTTTTTCAAAATGAAGTTACATATTTAATGATGATGATATCAGAGCTGTATATAAGTTTAACAAATGAAAAGTTACAATGTAACAAAGAAGAGCATAGTTTGTTTCCCATTATAATTTTCTGTACTTTCACACTAGCATAACTGTAATTCACTTCTTAAGTCCCCTCTGCTCACTCCGCTGTGGCATGACACGACTCTGTCTTCATGAGACTGAGCTGGCTCATCCTCATTTCTAGCATAGCTCCTCCTGTCAGTTGTGTCATCCTAATACAAGATGCAAACTGGCATGAGATAGATGGTGACCTAAACTAATATCTAAAGACAGATCAGAACCCATGGCCTCCTCAGCCCACAACCACTGGAAGTACTGCTGAGCATGAGAATATCTTATTGTTAAAATTGTCTCTGACCAAGGTAGCTGAATGGTGACTATCACTTGAAATGTGGCTGCCTGGTCACCAGGGTTCTAAGTTCTATCTTGTTCTGTAACAAAGGAAGTGATAACACCTTTACTCTCCTTACCTGATCCATCTCCTCTAATAGGAAAACCCCCAAGAATCCTCCATTGATTTCCCAGGCACATTAGCAGGGAGTTGGATTGGAGGTGGAGCAGCTAGGACTTGAATTGGTGCCCTTAAGGGATGCCAGCGCTGCAGGCCGGGGCTTTAACCCACTCAACAGCACTGGCCCCTAATGGTTCTTTCTGACTTTTCTGTCTCCCATGTTTTCGTTAAAATGGTATGTTACTCTTATACAAAAGAAGAATATTAAAAAAAATAGCATTCTACCACTATCTGTGTTATAGATAAATATGTAGCTAAAATTTCTTTTAAAATTATGTATAAAATTCAAAACCTAAACCATATCCCCATGAATCATTCATTCATCAATTAATTTAAACTTTTAAAAATATATACCTGTATTCATTCTCATGCTAATACTTCCTACCTAAGAATTGACTCATATAGACTCATTAATTTACTCTAAAGTTGGATTTATTTTAATCACAGCATTATAAGTATGTAGCAAGTTAATATGTAGGTAGCAAGTAGATAATAATTTTGGAAATCTTCAAAGTGTACCTAGATAAAATGAAAACCCATTAACCATATGAACAAAACATTATTGCCCAAGTATCTGGATTTCAATAGCAGATATACCTATATTCAAATTCCAGTTCTGTTAATGACATCTTGAGTGCTTCCAGACAATATCATGTCACTTTCTAATCTTCATCATATGTTTCAAAAATCAGGATAATAGAAACATATAGAGTGTTAGTAAAAATTCAGTGATGTAAGTAACATTTACCAGTCTCAATGCCTGACACAAATTCATGGTTCATTCATTGAAGATTTTTAGGTGTAATCCATTTGAGATTACTTCTGAACTTAATAAGCAGAAAGGGAGGTCCAAGATGGCTGAATAGAGGTAAGATGTGCTGATTTCAACCACAGGAAGATAACAGAAAGAGGGTGAAGTAACTGCATTTCCTGGACTGAGTTTAAGAGAAGTTTGCAGTGGAAATCCTACATAAAGTAGGAAGACTCTGTGGAGCATGGACAGTACAAATACATAACAGTGGGTGGGGACACCAGGGGGGACTCCCACAGCTGGATCTGGAGGAGACACCATCTTCTTGGAGCTAGGTGAGCTCTATCTGTGACATCTTATGTCACCTGTGATATTACCTGAGGGAGAACCATGTGGACAGCATTGACATTGAGTCAGGCCTGGTGAGATAGTGAGGGGCAGTTTGTCCACCTTACCCTGTGACAGGAGAGCACACTGATTCCCTCCCACTCCCCCACAAGGGTGCCTGGTGACTAGCAGGAAGAAAGTGCCATCTTATTAAGGTGAATAAGGCTTCTGCAGCTCACATGTGCATGGTTAGGTTTTATTTACTTATTTATTTTTATTTAAGGAATACAACTTCGTGCCTTTAATATATACAGATTTTGGAATGTGATGTTCTTCCCCCCCCACCTCCCTCCCACCCATACTCCCACCTTTCTGCTTCCTCCTCTTCCTTTCCCATTATTATTTTTTGAAGATTTATTTATTTATTGTAATGTCAGAGTTATACATAGAGGGAAGGAGAGGCAAAGAGAGGGAGGTCTTCCATCCACGGGTTCACTCCCCAGTTGGTTGCAGCAGTTAGATATGCACCATCCTTTCACCCTTAGGCCCTGGCAACCTGCAGTATATTCTGCGCTTATGATTGAGTTTCATAGATTCCACAAATAAGTGGCATTTATTTTTATCTGTGTTATGTCAAGCAGCCCAAGGTCCACATTCATACTTTAGGATCCATGTTGTGACAAAATATCAGAATTTCTTTTTTAAGGTTGAATGCCATTCCATTTTTTGTGTGTATCATTTTTTATCTTTTCATGCATTGACAGACAATGCCGTTATTTCTGTAACTTGTTCTTGTGAATGATGTTTACAAGAACATGGATGTACAGGTGTATCTTTGAGATAGTGATTTTATTTCTTTTGGATACAAATTCATTAGTGGGATTACTTTGTCATTTGTTCCATTTTTAGAAGCACCTCAATAGTGTTTTCCATAGTGGATGTACCAGTTTACATACCTACAATTTATGCATTCCATTTTCTCCACATCTGGTTCAAAACTTGTTATATTTCTTCTTATTCTTTTTATTTTATTTGTTTGACAGGTAGAGTTATAGACAGCGTGAGAGAGAGACAGAGAGAAAGGTCTTCCTTCCATTGGTTCACTCCCCAAATGGTCGCCAAGCCCGGCACTGTGCTGAGCCAAAGCCAGGAGCCATTTTGTGCTTCTTCTTGGAATCCCATGTGGGTGTAGGGGCCCAAGCACTTGAGCCATCCTCCACTGCCCTCCCGGGCCACAGCAGAGAGCTGGACTGGGAGAGAAGCAACTGGGACTAGAACCCAACACCCATGTGCGATGCTGGCACCATAGGTGGAGGATTAACCAGCTGAACCACAGCCCCAGCCCCTTTTTTCTTATTTTTGATAATATCCATTTTTACATTTGTGAGGTGATAAGAATTGTAGTCTTGATGAACAGTACTGAGACCTTTTTTAAAAGATTTATTTATTTATTTGAAAGAGTTACACACAGAGAGAAGGAAAGGCAGAGAGAAAGACAGGTATTCCATCTGCTGGTTCACTCCCCAGTTGGCTGCAATGGCTACAGCTGTGCCGATTGAAGCCAGGAGCTAGGAGCTTCCTCCAGGTCTTTCCATGCAGGTGCAGGGGCCAAATGACTCAGGTCATCTTATACTGCTTTACAAGGCCATAGCAGATAACTGGATTGGAAGTGGAGCAGCTGGGATTCAAAGCAGTGCCCATATGGGATGCTGGCATAGCAGGTGGAGGCTTTACCCACTGCACCACATTGCCAGCCCCAATGCCATTATTATTTTCAAAAGATCTATTTATTTATTTGAAATGTAGAGTTACAGAGAGGCAAAGGCAGAGAGAGACTTTCCATCTGATGGTTCACCCTCCAGATGGCTGCAAAAGTTGGATCTACATAAACCTGAAGCAAGAAGCAAGGAGCCAGGAGCTTCTTCCAGGTTTCCCACATGGGTGCAGGGGACCAAGGACTTGGGCCATCCTCTACTGCTCTCCAAGGCCATAGCAGAGAGCTGGATTGGAAGTGGAACTTCTGAGATTCAAACCAGCACCCATATGGAATGGCACTGCAGATAGTGGCTTACTTGCTACACCAGAGCACCAGCCCTTCTATTTTTATTTTTTACAGAAATCAATTTTCAGTTAATTTTATACTCATAAGACTGTCCCTATACTAAGTAGAAAGTTCACTGTTTAGTATGAAGAAAGAAGTAAAGAACAAAAACAAACAAAAAAGGCATTGTTCCCCAATAGTCAAGGCACACGCTGTTCAAAATTATCACTTCTCAAAGTGTCAGTTTCACTCCTATAGATTACATTTTAAGTATTCTGTTAGTTAACACAGATTAGAAAGACCATGTGGTATTTGTCCTTTTGTGATTGGCTTATTTCACTAAGTATAATGGTTTCCAGTTGCATCCATTTTGTTTCAAACGACAAGATTTTATTTTTTCACCACTGTGTAGTATTCCATAACATACATATACCATAATTCTTTATCCAGTATTGAGCTGATGGACATCTGGGTTGATTCTATATCTTAGCTACTTAAAACTTAGCTGAAATGAACATGAGTGTACAGATAACTCTTTCGTATGATTTAATTTCCTTTGGATAAATTCCCAGGAGTAGGGCAAATAGGTCATATGGTAGGCCTATATTTAGCTTCCTGAGCTATCTCCATACTGTCTTCCAAAATGGCAGTACCAGTTTTCATTCCCACCAACAATGGATTAAGGAACACTTTCCCCACATTCTTGCCAGCATTTGTTGTTTGTTGATTTCTACATGCTAGTTATTCTAACAAGAATGAGATGAAACCATATTTGGTTTTGATTTGCATTTCCCTGATGGCTAGCAAGCCTGAACATTTTTTCATGTGTCTATTAGCCATTTGAATTTCCTCTCTTGAAATTCAACAATTCTTTAGTTCATTTGCCCATTTCTTAATCGGATTATTTATTTTGTTATTGTTGAGTTTCTTGAGCTCTCTATAGATTTGGAAAGTGAATCCTTTGTCAATTGCTTTGTTTGCAAATATTTTCTCCCATTCTGTTGGTTGTGTCTTTTTTTATTGAGTGCTTCTTTTACAGTGCAGAAGGTTCTCAGTTTGATGTAACCCACATGTTAATTTTGGTTTTGATTGCCTGTGCTTCTGGGGGCCTTTCTAAGAAACCTTTCCCTATGCCAATACCTTGCAACACTACCCCAAGGTTCTCTAGTAATTTGATGGTATCCCCTTATAGATTTAGGTCTCTGATCCATTTTGAGTGGATTTTTGTGTAAGGCATAAGGTTTTGTTTCATACTTCTGCATGTGGAAATCCAGTTTTCCCAACACCATATGTTGTAGAGACTGTCTTGGCTTCAGGAGTTGATGTTTGCTTCTTTGTCAAAGATAAGTTGGTTGTAGATGTGTGGATTTATTTCTGGGGTTTGTGTTCTGCTCCATTGGTTTACATGTCTGTTTTTGTGCCATTGCCAGGCTGCTTTGATTATACCTGCCCTGTAATATGTTTTGAGGTCTGGTATTGTGATTCCTCCTACTTTGTTTTTTGTTGTATAATATTACTTTAGCTATTTGGGATTTTTTTGTGTTTCTGTATGAATATTACCATCATTTTTCTAGATCTGAGAAGAATGTTACTGGTAGTCTGGTTGGAAATCACATTGAATCATTGAATTTATAAACTGCTTGTAGTAGTATGAATATATTGACAAGATGGATGCTTCCGATCCATGAACATGGAAGATATTTCCACTTTTTTATGTCTTCTTCTATTTCTTTCTTTAATTTTTTTTATAATTTTCATCACAGAGCTCATTGGCACCCTTGGTTAAATTTATTCCAAGGTGTTTTTTTTTTTTTGTAGCTACTGAGAAAGGGATTTATCTTAGAAGTTCTTTCTAACCTATGGCATTGTCTATGCATACAAATGTTGCAGTTGATTTCTCAATAATGTCGCAGTGGATTTGTTTCTGAGAGGAGGAGTGTGGTGGGGGCCAGAGGAGTGGAGTCACCACACATACCCTGGGGAGTTGGGTGAAAGCAGGCTTGAGGTAAGCAGCCTGTAGTCTCCTTTATTTCAGTTGCTACAGTTGCTAATATAGCCAAGACCAGCCAATCTGGTCAAGGGGCAGTCTATGCCCCAACCAATCACAGCCTGTTGCCAGGCAGGCTCCGTTTGACAGGTGGGTTTCAAAGCCATTCCTGAGTAACTGACACTCACTTGCCAGTGGCCATCTTGGCATGGCCTTCTCATTCCACCACATACAAAGGCTCTTGATTTTTTTTTAACAGGCAGAGTGGACAGTGAGAGAGAGAGAGAGAGAGAGAAAGGTCTTCCTTTAACATTGATTCACCCCCCCAATGGCCACTGCTGATCCAAAGCCAGGAGCCATGTGCTTCTCCTGGTCTCCCATGCGAGTGCAGGGCCCAATGACCTGGGCCATCCTCCACTGAACTCCCGGGCCACAGCAGAGAGCTGGACTGGAAGAGGAGCAACTTAGACAGAATCCAGCACCCTGACCGAGACTAGAACCCAGTTTGCCAGTGCCACAGGTGGAGGATTAGCCTATTGAGCAGTGGCACCGGCCAGCTCTTGATTTTTTTTTTTAAGATTTTATTTATTGTGAGTTACATACAGACAGTGAGAGGGAGAGACAAAGAAAGAAAAGTCTTCCTTCCATTGTTTCACTCCCCAAATGGCCTCAATGGCTAGAGCTGAGCCAATTTGAAGCAGGAACTAGGTGCTTCTTCCAGGTCTCCCACGTGGGTATAGGGGCCCAAGGTCTTGGGCCATCTTCTACAGCTTTCCCAGGCCACAGCAGAGAGCTGGATTGGAAGAGGAGCAGTGGTACTTCAACTGGCACCCAGATGGGATGCCAGCATCACAGGCAGATGATTAACTTATTGCACCATAGCACCAGCCCCAAGGCTTTTGATTTTGTGTGTTGATTTTATATTCTACTTTACCAAACTTGTTTATGAGTTCCAATCATCTCTTCACAAGGTTTACTATATATAGAATCATGCCATCAGCAAATAGGGAGAGTTTGACATTTTCCTTCTCTATTTGTAGCCCTTTGATTTCTTTTAACTTACCTGATGGCTCTAGTTAAAACTTTCAGGTCTATATTAAATAGCAATGATAAGTGTGGCCTCTTTATTTCTGGATCTAAATGGGAATGCTTCCAATTATTCTCCATTCAGTAAAAGGTTAGCTGTTGGTGTCTTAGATTGCTTTGATTGTGGTGAAGAATGTTCCTTCTATAACCAATTGACTTAAACTTTTCATCATAATTGGGTGCATATACATTATTCATTGTAATTGGATGCATATACATTAATTATAGTCACCTCCTTCTGTTGTGTTGATCATTTGACCATTACATAGTGTCCTTACTTGTCTCTTTTGATGAATATAGTTCTTATTATAAGTGGTCATGAACATTAATTCTAGAGATTATCTTTTAAAGTGATTGAGGATTCAGTCAGCGCTGCAGCTCACTAGGCTAATCCTCTGCCTTGCAGCGCCAGCACACCGGGTTCTAGTCCTGGTCGGGGCACTGGATTCTGTCCTGGTTGCCCCTCTTCCAGGCCAGCTCTCTGCTATGGCCCGGGAGTGCAGTGGAGGATGGCCCAAGTGCTTGTGCCCTGCACTTGCATGAGAGACCAGGAGAAGCACCTGGCTCCTGCCATGGGATCAGCGCAGTGCACCTGCTGCAGCGCGCCAGCCGTGGTGGCCATTGGAGGGTGAACCAACAGCAAAGGAAGACCTTTCTCTCTGTCTCTGTCTCTCTCACTATCCACTCTGACTGTCAAAAAATAAAAAAAAAAAACTTACAGTGATTGAGGATTCAAAATTAACTGCAACAAAAAGTGCTTTTGCCAATGTAAAAGAGATGAAAACCTCTTGAGTATATCCATGTCAAACATCAATTTGCCTCATCCTATCTTCCCTGTGTAATGTTATATATATGTTATATATATGTTAATATAAAGTTATTTTGACATCACTTTTAAGTCATATTTCAGTATCCATGAAATTGTAAACATATATGTTATCTTTGAATTGATTTGTCTTTCCTGAGTATGAGGTGATTTGGAACATAGTAGGTTGTAATTTTAGTTAACATTTAGGATACTTGCCCTTATAACACTAAATCACATAAATTTGCTATATTTAAGATTTTTCTAAGAGCATTTGAATTTATATCATGTTATTCATGTATCTGAAATGGAGGTTAGTCATTGGAGAAGCAGCAGGCCACTTTCTTACAATGCTATGCATATCAGATAAACACATGTAATGAAATGGAAGGCTAATGGATGAGTTACTAAATATTAGAATACTTAATTTCAATTGAAATTAAATAAAATAAAGAAAGCTATTTCTTTCTCTTGGGCTACAAGATTATTGAGGAACTGTTGTAGGAGATAATTTAGGATGAGGAATATGCTTATTTGTTGAATTTTTGATATTGGTTTATTTTCATAGGAGAATATATTCACAAATTATTGATTTTTATTTCTTCATGATAGGTTAGATGGAGTTATATTTGAAAATGAAAAAAGTTAAAATTATTGCCAAGAAAACTGCTAATAAACAAGATAAATCAGAACAAATGGTAGGATTGAAAAAATTTTTATCTCCAGATCTGGGCTCGTATGTGTCAAAATGTATTCTTTTTCCCCATAAAGCAAAATATGTAGTTAACTGCCCTCACTTTTTCTTATTAATTCTGAAAAAGTTTCACAGCTAAGTTGTTGAGTTACTCAAAAAAAAGTTAACTGCTCATAAGCCATTAGAGGGTTTTAATTCTTCCAATTACTTTTTAATGAAGAGAATAATTTTAAATTTTTCTTCCTTGAATTCTGTCTTGATAGTGGAAAATAAAATTAATCTCAATTAAAAATTATGCATTTCAACATTATGATCATTTCATTTAGTGTGAATTTTTGTCAATGTTAAACATACTGTTCTAAATATATTGGTATTAAAATCGTGTTTAGACATTTATACTTTATAAATAAACAGTGATGGGGAAAAATTGCAGAAGTGTGTAGTCTGTACTTAGCACAGAATAATTTTACATCAAAAGACCTTTACTTGTGATGCTATATACTGTTACATTATTAACACCTCACCTGGGATAATAAATGAAAATGTAAAGAAATACAGTTACTTAGCTGTATCATTACCTTCACAGATATTATCCTAATTGCTAGACTCTTAAAAGTTCCCCTATGGTGGAAGGAGCTGAAGTTCTTTATTTTATGTATACAAACAAATTTAATTAAGAAATTCAAGAAACTGACAGAAAGTCTAGTTAAGCCAAACCATAGAACGAACTTTTCTACTTGTTAGTTATTTAAATAAATTGCTCTTGGTTCACCTGAACATTTTTATTGCAACTCATTTCTGTGCGATGTGACGTGAAACCAATGGATGGAAAGAAATTTTCTTTTAATAAATGTGTTCTTTGTGTTCGAAATTTGTAAGGACTTTTTATGTTATCTGATAATGGTTCCACTATTCTTATTTCATTGAACCTTTTTTTTCTCCAGAATATTTTTATAGTAGGCTGAGAACCTCATGGATAGAGTTACAGTTAATAGAAAATACTTGGGCTGTTGACTATATTTTATGTTTTTGAGAAATTAGAACTTGATGGTATCACTCAGTTTTTCATGAATTAAAGTTTATGATTAAGGATACTGGAAAATACCAATATTTAGGAGTTAAAATTGTTGCTAAAATGGGATGGTAGTATTTTTCTTTGTTGCTCTTTCACATAATATTTTAGAAGTAAGTATACCTGACCAGATTGTGTTTTATAAATTTTATTCCTCTACATTTGATGCAATTTCCTTTTCAGTATTTCTCAGATCAATAATGTAAATTAGAGTACAATAGTATTTTATTGTTTAACTATTTTAACCCATTAAGGCTTCCATTTATTTAGATTTCCACTGAAAATATCTGTACATTCTGATATTTTAGATTAATTCTGTACTGATGAAGATGATTAAATATATTAATAACATTTAATACATAGTAGATTAATGTATATTTTGCTATTTAATATGCAATGGATTAATCATAAAATCACCATGAGTATTAACAATGGCACTACTGAAAATAAGGTTTAAACAGAGGCTTGATTTAGAATACATAATACAGATGATTACTAACAGTGAAGGTGCAGAAAAATGTTCTTATCACTCATGTGAAAGTTAGCTCTTTTAAGAATTACATTTAAAGATTCAGATTAGATTTACCAGGTCCATTTCTCACTACTTTTATAACTGAAGTGAGTGAATTGTGATGAGCACACAACAAGTTTCAGTTTTGGCAACTACTCTTCATCAGTTCTTTCTTGCCTATTTTTCCTCATTACAAAATAGCAGAAGTAAAAAAAAATTAGTAAGAATTGTACCAAGATTTATGGCAGATGCATTTATACACTTTGACAGGCAAAACGCCATGTTTTAATTTTTGGATATCTTTATTTGTTGATGTGTTATTGCATATTTGGTCATATTCATTTAACCGTTAGTTTTATTTTAGCCAAAACCATATATCAGGGATCAAAAAATAGAAATAAATATTTTTAAAGAACTTTACAATGTAGTGGAGTAACAAACATATAAACAAATGTAATTCAACATAATAATCCTCTAAAAAGTAGAGACACTTTTACTATAGCATAATAGGCTAATAAAATCCTTTTCTTAGGCTGGCACCATGGCTCACTAGGCTAATCCTCCACCTGCGGGGCCAGTACTCTGGGTTCTAGTCCCAGTTGGGGTGTCGGTTCTTTCCTGGTTGCTTCTCTTCCAGGCCAGCTCTCTGCTGTGGCCCGGGAGGGCAGTGGAGGATGGCCCAGGTGCTTGGGCCTTGCACCTGCATGAGAGACCAGGGGCAGCATCTGGCTCCTGGCTTCGGATCAGCAAAGTGCACCGGCAATAGCGGCCATTTGGGGGGTGAACCAACGGAAGGAAGACCTGTCTCTCTGTCTCTCTCACTGCTCTCTCACTGTCTAACTGCCTGTCAAAAAAAAAAATCCTTTTCCTAGTTTTGGGTGCTCTTATCATGAAGAAGTGTGGGGTTTTGTCAAATTGTTTTTGTTTATTGAGATGTTTATATCCTTTATTGTTCTTTTTCTATTTTTTTGTATATTACATTGAATGATTTTCATTTGTTTAATTATCCTTTAATTCAAAAGATATTCCATTTGGTTATATATAAAGCATCTTTTTAGGTGTTACTGAATTGTTTGTTCACATTTTTTCTGAGGGTTACTCTTCTATAAAAGTAGGGAATATTTTCTTGGTTTTCCTGAGTGTATTTTTTGGATTTTAGTATGAGGATAATGCTGGCCTCACTGAATGAGTGGAGTGTTTCCCATCTATTTTTGAAAAGTTTGCAAGTAATTGGAGTTAATGTTTCATTTTTCAACACAGACATGTTATCCTTTAGGAAGGTGGAAAAAAGAGATACAATGAAAATATATTATTACAGTTTGTTTTTCTACATTGTGCTATTACTGGTGCATTTTATGTCTTTGTGTTAATCTTTGCTATCATCAAATACCCCTTCATTTTACCTTGAAGTACTTTTAGCAATTCTTTTAGGATAGATTTACTGATGACAAATTCCTTCAATCTTATTAAATCTATACATTTCTTAATTTATTCATTAATTTCTTAAAGATTTATTTATTTATTTGAAGGGCAGAGTTACAGAGAGGCGGAAGCAGAGAGAGTGAGAGAGAGAGAGAGAGAGAGAGAGAGAATCTTCCTTCTGCTGGTTTATTCCCCAAATGGCTGCAATGGCTGAAGCTGGGCTGATCTGAGCCAAGAACCAGGAGCTTTTTCTGGGTTTCCCATGTGACTGCAGGCAGGGCCCCAAGGACATGGGCATCTTCTACTGCTTTCCTAGGTTATAGCAGAAAGCTAAATAGGAAGTGGAGCAGCCAGGACTCGAACCAGCACCCATATGGGATGCCAGCACTGCAGGCTGCATCTTTACCCACTATGCCACAATGCTGGCTCCTCAAACATTCTATTTCTGTCGCTTTTCCTTTCTGGGACATGCATGTGTATCATGATATACTTGATTAGTTTCCAAAGATCCCCTTGGCTTTGTTCATTTTTATTTATTCATTTTTCATATTTGTCATAGATTGGGTAACCTAAAATACCCTTTAGTTTCTATCTTTTCATTGATATTCTGAGCAGCATGGAGACATGACCTCATATTTTATTATTATTATTTTAGATAATGTTTCTTTTGTTCTATGTGAATGATTTGAATAACTGATTTAATCTCTTTGTCTAGGAAGTCTTTCTTGACTTCCTCAGGGATAGTTTCCATTGGCTGACATTTTTCTGTATGGGTGTCATACTTGCATCTTTCATTATATTCTTTCATCTCCGCATCTTGTATAATACTAATGTTCAAAACTGGACATTGATATAATAAAATAAGGATTCAGATTACTTCTCATGCTAGTTTTTGTGTGTATATGAGGGGATTACTATTTGGTTAATGACTGGTGACTTTTTAGAACTAATTATATAGCCTGTTTTCATGTGTGACCACTGAAGTTTCTGCTTGGTTAGCTCAGTGGTCAACTAATAATTAGACAGAAAGTCCCTTATATATTTGGAACCAGTGAATTGACTAGCCTTTGCCTATTGGATTGTGGACTCACCCTTATGTCTCATTCACCCTTGATATTAGATATCATATTCAAAATATGAGTTTGGTGTGGGCACAAAAATACACCCCCTACCAACTTCACATTCTTCAGCTTTTCTTTTTCAAATTTGTTTTTGCCCACTGCACATTTTCTCCAAATGTTATCATTTATGGTAGCCTCAGTGTTGAAAGTATTGCTGCCTCTAATTCTCAACAAATTGATTGATTTAGGTCAAATAATGACAGGCCCGCCTACTGGGGTTTCCAGGGAAGAGGAAGACTGGTTAAATAATGGAAGCTCTATGTTAACATTGCTGCACAACTGTCCTGTTTCCTCTGGTGTCTGCACAGCTGCTCATTTTCACTGTGAATATGTACTTGCTGGTTTTTAATAGAAGTTCAGTATTCTTCAGGTGAAAGATCTGAAAATAAATTATTTTGGACTTTGCAATTTTTAGATTTTGAAATAGTTATAGATTTCATAATTACAAGTCATGGAGATGGGGCTCAAGTCTAAACATGAAACTCATAGCCTGAATGTAATTTTATATAATATTTGTAATGTGCCTGCATTTTGACAATAAATCTTCACAAGAGATCTAGTGTGGAATTTTCCTCTTGTGATGAGCACACAACAAGTTTCAGACTTAGAATTTAGGAGTTTTGATGTTTGGATAAGTGAAGGCAAAATTTATACTACCAAGCAGGAGGGGAGAGGAAGATCTGAATAGTAAAGTATCCATTGCCCCAGATCTCACTACTTTCAACAAAATTCTCCCACTCTTCTTGAGTAACCATTCCCTTAGTTATTGCAAGCCTTTGAGTAATTTCCAGATTTCTGGAAAGGTATACATTGAAACTTTCGAGAGTATTCTTATTGATTTTATAGGGGAAATGGTTTTACAAAGAAAATTTAGATTGTCATTTCCAGTGATTCCATCTCTTGCTCCTTTTTAAGATTGCATTTTCTAGTTAATTTTTTTTGGTTTCACCTTAATCCATTCCTCCCATTCCTTCTAGCATTTTAATTTTTTTTCCTTTCTTTCTAGTTATCATTTATGTCCTTTACTCAGGGGCATTTTTTATTGACATTACTAACATTATAATCAATAAGTTTAGTTTTAAACTAAAAAAAAACTTTCAAAGCATTTTTAAAAGTATTCTTAGATAATAAATATTGTTTTAAGTTAAAAAATGCCCGAGTGTGTGTTTGTGTGTGTGTGTGTCTTTGTGAAGATTTGAGTTTTCCTTCTACTTATTTGTTTGAAATGTATTTCTCTAATAATGGGAAACTGTAAACAAATAAGACTTTCTGGTAGACTTCTAGACTTAAATGATCTTACGTTGGCCATTTGATAATTTCAGATAGCCAAGACATTTTATTTATTCTGTTTTTTAAAGATTTATTTATTTGAAAGTCAGAATTATACAGAGAGAGAAGGAGAGGCAGAAAGAGAGAGAGCTCTTCCATCTGCTGGTTCAGTCCGCAATTGGCCACAATGGTCAGAGCTATGTCAATCTGAAGCCAGGTGCCAGGAGCTTCCTGCAAGTTTCCCATGCAGGTACAGGGGCCCAAGGACTTGAGCCATCTTCTACAGCTTTCTAAGGCCATAGCAGAGAGATGGATCAGAAGTGGAGCAGCCAGGAATTAATCCAGCACCTGTATGGAATGCCAGCACTGCAGGTGGTGACTTTACTTGCTATGCCACAGCACCAGACCCAGCCAAAGCATTTTAATAGATTACTTTTTAGTTTTTTTTTTTTTACTAAGATGTAGAAATGTTTTGATGCATTTCCTATTTATTAAAGCCAATGGCATTCCAACATTTGGAAAATAACCATGGATTTCTCTTAAAATATCATTAATTTGAGCATTTTCCTAGGTATAATGTTATAAAGTAATATGATAATGCTTGTTTTCATTCTTTCTAGAAAATATTTTATTTGTCATATTCTTGTATTAGTTCACACTCTCCTTATACATTTTTGAAAGAAATATATGAAGTGACATTAACTGAAAAATACATTTTGAACTGAAATATTAGTGTTTTCAGGATTATCCAAGATGATCTTATCAACTTTATGATGCCATTATGGTAAATACACAATTTGTCAAATACAAAGATTGTAAACATTTTCTATTATGCCATGTCATCATTTTAAGCACATCCTAATTTCAGAAATATGTGACAATATATAAAACTTAGATTGGAAATATATTAGTTTGTATTGAAACGTCATGAAACCTTGAATAATAAGAACGGCAAGTTTATGGGAATTTCAATGTTCAGAATATAAAGGTACAATGTTGTCACCCTCTCACTGATCTTAGCTATAACTTTGATTCTAACTATCTATTTTCTACTGTTTACTTAAGTTTGTATGTAATTATTTCATTAATATATCTTAACACATCATGTTTTTTTTATTTCCTCAGACTTTTCTCTCTCCACTATTTCAGTTAATTGTGTGTTTGTTCCTTACACTCAAATTCTTTCCAATTTTTCTGATTCATCTTATCTCTGTTGGTAATATTTCCTCCAGCTTTTATTCTGTTACTACTAGTTGAGGTCATGATTTTCCATTTCTTCTGTGAAGTATCACAGTAGCTTTTAAATATTCTTTCTCTTTTCTGATTTCTAAAAAATATAATTATGTATTCCATCAGTTTGGATATTTTTAAATCATTTGTACTAGAACAATAGTAAAAATCTCTTACTCTGGCTTGAGTTTTCTTTTTTTAATTTTATATTTGTTCTACTTCGTTGCTACATCAGGAATACTCTGATCTCTTTTTTTAGCACAAAAGACATATTAAAGGATAGAGAATCCAGGATACAGATTAGTAATGTTTTCACTTACTAAGTTGACTTTTCTGACCTCCCTTGGATATTCTTGGTCTTTACTGTACAACTGTCTACATTCATTAATTCCTTGATCTTTGAAAACTCAGAAAGCAAACAGTTCCACAGAAATGTTCCTACATTTGCTGAGACTCTGGGTAAGTAAGAAAAATATTAGAGTAGTTCAGGAAGCTAAAGCTATGTGTTACACAGGTAAAATATTCTTACTGTGTAAAATTATTTCATATGCAAATTGAATTGGGATTGTATGTAAATTCTGGATCTTGTGTGCAGTACACCAGATTCTGTACTATCATGACCTTTATAAGATTTAAACATACTTATTTTCTGTGTCTCTGTGTGTGCAAATAACATTAATATATTTTATAAAATTACTTCATCAATTTCTTTAGTTTTTAGGTATTTTCTTTTCATTTTTATGGAAAATAGAATAACTACTGTGCTATATAAGTGAAAAGAAAAGTCGTTAATTATAGTCAAAATATTCAGAGATTGGTGGAATACTGTCATTTCTTATGTATTTTAGATGACACTAATTCACCTTTTATACTTTGTTTTTCTTAAAATTTCTGCATGTGTGAACTTCTTTTTCCTATAACCCCCAATTCTTTGTTGTATTGGGATGGAAAATGAGCTCTATTCTGTCCACAATATGCCTTAATCTGGCAATGGGATACTTAGCTTTCCTGTTCTAAATATTCAAAACCTACACCTTTAGAAATAAGTGTATTTATGTTTATTTTTGTTTATTGTTTATCTTCCTTTGTTAAAGCATTTTTTTTTTGGACAGGCAGAGTTAGTAAGAGAGAAAGGTCTTCCTTCCATTGGTTCATCCCCCAAATGGCTACTATTGCCAGTGCGCTTTGCTGATCTGAAGCCAGGAGCCAGGTGCCTCCTCCTGGTCTTCCATGCAGGTGTAGGGCCCAAGCACATGGGTTGTTCTCCATTGCCTTCCCAGGCCACAACAGAGAGCTGGACTGGAAGAGGGGACAGAATCCGGCATCCTGAGACTAGAACACAGAGTGCTGGCACCAAAGGCAGAGGATTAGCCTAGTGAGCCACAGTGCTGGCCTGTTAAAGCTTTATTAAAGCTACTGCTATGCTACTGGAATTTACAGCTGTGCATAATGCTGAACAATTAAAACTTATTTATTGGTTATGGCAGCTTTACTTATAGGTAGTATGCATATATTATGGGATTATTGGAGCATATATTATATACAACAACAGATATGTTCATCTTTTTAAAAATATATTTACTTATTTGAAAGGTAGAGTTACAGAGAGGGGGAGAAAGAGAGAGACAGAGACAGAGACAGAGAGAGAGAGCGGTCTTCCATCTGCTGGTTCACTCTCCAGATGGCCACAATGCCCAGAGCTGCACAAATTCAAAGCTAGGGTCCACAAGCCACTTCCATGTTTCAACTTGTATGTAGGGGCCCAAGGTTTTGGGCCATATTCTACTGATTTCCAGGACATAGCAGAGAGCTGGATCAGAGGTGGATCAGCCAGGATTCAAACCAGTGCCCATATGGGATGCTAGCACTGCAAGCCACAGCTTTACATATTAAGCCACAGGTCTGGCCCCATGTTAGTCATTAAGAGTGCATTATGTTTATTTAGAAGTAAAGAATAAATACAAATAATTTAGTAGTCATAGATATTCAAAATTAGATATTTTTTTAAAATCTATTTATTTGAAAGAGTTACACAAAGAGAGAAAGAGAGGCAGAGAGAAAAAAAGAGGCCTTCCATCCATTGGTTCACTCCCCAATTGGACACAACAGCTGGAGCTCTGCAAGTCAAAAGCCAGGAGTCAAGATCTTCTTCCAGGTCTCCTGCGTGGGTCCAGGGGTCCAAAGACTTGGGAAATCTTCTACTGCTTTCCCAGGCCATAGCAGAGAGCTGGATTGGAAGTACAGCAGCCAGGACTCAAACTGGTGCCCATATGGGATGCTGGCATTGCAGGCTCCAGCTTTACCCACCACACCACAGTGCCAGCACCCATAATTAAATCTTAGATGGTTTTCAATAGGGCCATGATTTTTATAAAAATTAGTATTCATTTTAACATAATTTAAAAATTAGAGAGAGAGAGAGAGAAGAGATATCTTCCATCCATTGATTCACAATTGAAATGGATGCAATAGCCAAGGTTTGGCCTGGCTGAAGCCAGGAAGCAAAAACTCAAGCTTGGTTTCCCACACACAGCTGGCATGGGCTCAAATACTTGGGCCATCTTCTGCATTCCCAGATGAATTAGCAAGAAACCTGATCAGAAGTGGAGCAGCCAGCACTCAAACTGGCACTGTGATATGGGATGCTTGCATGGCTGGACCACAATGCCATCCCAAATAACATATTCTTTTTAACATGAATCACTTTATGTATTGAAAAGTATTGAAAAGTAGTATGGCAAAGATGGAGAGGGAATGAGGGGGGAATTGATCTTCCAACCATTGGTTCACTCCCGAATGGCTGTAACACTGGTGTTTTCAGGTGGAATTCAGGAGTCAGGAACTGGATAATAGGAGTCACCCACAGGGTGGCAGTTGCCCAAGTATTTGAATCATTTTCCACTGCTTGTCAAGGTACCTTAAAAGGGAGCTGGAATGAAAGTGGAGCAGCTGGAATTTGCAAGTGATAGCTCTTCCCACTGTGATAAATAAATTTTAGATTTATTTGTTTGAAAGGCAGAGTGACAGAGAAGAATAGACAGTATGAATAGATTCTTAATCATTTCCAGAGTTTAATTTTGAAATACATTACTTGTGGTTTGGGGCCAGTGCTGTGGCTCAGCAGATAAAGCCAAGGCATCTGATGTTGACATCCCATGACTGACAGTTTGAGGCCACCAGCTCCACTTCTGATGCAGCTTCCTGAAAATGTGGCTGTGGAAACAATGGGATATGATCTATGTGCTTGGATCCCTGCCAATCATATGGGAGACCTGGATGAAGCTTCATGCATTTTGCATTGCCTTGGCTTAGATCAGGCCACTGAGTCCATTTGGGCAGTACACCAATGGATAGAGGACCTCTTTTTCCCACCCTATCTCTTTCTCTCTCTCTCTCTCTCTCTCTCTTACTCTGGCTTTCAAATAAATTCAATCTATTATTTATCTAAAATGCTTAGATGGCCAGTGCTGCAGCTGAATAGGCTAATCCTCCACCTGAGGTGCCAGCACACTGGGTTCTAGACCTGGTCGTGGCACCAGATTCTGTCCCAGTTGCTCCTCTTCCAGTCCAGCTCTCTGCTGTGGCCCGGGAGGGCAGTGGAGGATGGCCCAAGTCCTTGGGCCCTGCACCCGTGTGGGAGACCAGGAGGAAGCACCTGGTGGATTCTGGCTTTGGATCAGCGTGGTGCACTGGCCACAGCGTCCGGCAGCAGTGGCCATTGGGGGATGAATCAATGGAAAAGGAAGACCTTTCTCTCTGTCTCTCACTGTCTACTCTGCCTGTCAAAAATAAATAAATAAATGCTTTAAATGTAAATTAATATTAGATATTAGAAATGTCATTTTAAATGTCTGATATTTTGGTATCAAACTGTGCTAAAGTTAATTTTATAGTTCATATGATTTTGGTAATTCTGTTCACAGCAGTTTTGTTCATCTACTGCCAAAATGAACTCATTCAATTTGTCAGAAAAGACCGAATCACAAATTAAGTGAAGCACCAACCCTATCCAAAATATTTTTAAAATATGCCACAGTACTATTGCTTAATTATGTTTTGACAAGTTTGTCAATTGAATAATTTGGATAGCACCTGCTCCCATGATGTCTCCGTTCTTAGTTTTACATGAACACACATGCATAGCTTGCATTAAGATGAATATTTGTACAAACTTAACGATTGTTTTTGTGGTTACATTACTAGTTTTTTTTTTTAACTTTTATTTAACAAGTATAAATTTTCAAAGTACATCTTATGGATTACAGTGGCTTTTTCCACCCATAACTTTCCTCCCACCTGCAACCCTCCCAACTCCTGCTCCCTCTCCCATTCCATTCACATTGATTCATTTTCAATTATCTTTATATACAGAAGATCGATTCAGTATATACTAAGTAAAGATTTCAACAGTTTGCACCCACACAGAAACACAAAGTGTAAAATACTGTTTGAGTACTATTTATAGCATTAATTCACATTGTACAATACATTAAGGACAGAGATCCTACATGAGGAGTAAGTGCACAGTGACTCCTGTTGTTGACTTAACAAATTGACACTCTTGTTATGGCATCAATAATCACCCTAGGCTCTAGTCATGAGTTGCCAAAGCTATGGAAGCCTTTTGAGTTCGCCAAAGCTTAACCATTTTTAATTAGATATATATTTGTTAGAAGTATAAATGCCTAGATCTGTTAAGAAAAGAGGACTGCATCCAAATACACTTAGCATCATGAGTTAATGCAGTAATTATTCCCAAATATTGAAATGTGATATGGTACATGTGTATAGATCTTATAAAGTGATATTGTAATTTGAAGAGTTTGCTATATTCTAAGTCAATTTAGTGAGTAGAATACATGAAGACATATATTAGAAACACACTCAAATTTAAGAATGGGGAAAATTCTACATGTATACTAGCAGAACATCAAATAATCATTACCTTCAAAGGAATTAAAATAACACTTACCTTCTCATATTGGTCATTTTCAACAGGGAATTCTAAAAGTAGGGATTTTTAAAATCTTTATAAAGTATTTTATGATTATTATTTTGTATTTGAAAAGGAGAGAGAGAGCAAGATAGAGATGAACCCCCATCTGCTGGTTCATTCCCCAAATGCTTACAATAACCAAGACTGGCTCAAATATAAGCCAAAAGTGAGGAACCCCATTAAGATCTTCCTGGTGGGTGAAAGGGACCCAAGCACTTGGACCATAATCTCTGCCTCTAAGATGCATCAGCAGGAATCTATGTGGGCAGCAGATCCCAGGCAATTCAATATCTATGTGGGCAGCAGATCCGAGGCAATCCAGTATCAATATGGACAGCACATCAAAATCTATTTGAGCAGCACAATCCAAAATCTATATGGGCAGCAGATCCCAGGTAATCCAATATGGGATATGAACATACCAAGAAGCAGGTTAACCTGCTGAGGGACAAAGAACACCCAAGTATTTTCTAATAAATGTGTAAAACAGGAGTGCTATGTGAAATCAAAGTTATCATTTATGTTGAAAAACAACAGAAATTTATTCTCATCTCCAAAGATTTGTGAAAATTTTCCATTCAGTTGTTATTCAGTTAATTTAATGACATGCCATAAATATTCTTCTGAAAAAATGTAGTCATAAATAAATAATTATACCAGAAAAGGATTAATAATGATTTTGACTCTTTTTATTGTTTATACTGAAGAGAGACAGAGTTTACCACCAATGAGAAAGTTATAATTATTAAATATATTTAATTTCTAAATTCACCAATCTATACCCAAGAAAGATTGCAATAGCACTAACTGCAATGAAATAATAAAAAATTGCCTTTTTTCTTTTTTTTAAATGTTTTTACAGGCACAGTGTGAAAGAGAGACAGAGAGTTATAGACAGTGAGAGAGAGACAGAAAGGTCTTCCTTCCATTGGTTCACTCCCCTAATGGCTGCTACGGCTGATGCTGCACCTATTCGATACCAGGAGCAGGTACTTCCTCCCAGTCTCCCATGCGGGTTCAGGGACCCAAGTACTTGGGCCATGCTCCGCTGCTCTCCTGGGCTGCAGCAGAGAGCTGAACTGGAAGAGGAGCAATTGGGACTCGTACCTGGAGCCCCAACTGGGACTAGAACCCGGGGTGCCAGCACCACAGGCGGAGGATTAGCCAAGTGAGCCATGGTGCCTGCCTGCCTTTTTTCATTTTGAGCCTTGTTGAAGTAATGGGTACCAGATTTTTCTTCCCACCATAAACAGTAAGAATACAGAAAAATGAGACCAATGCATACAGATATTGGGCAACAGCAGTGTTGGGCCATAATCCTTGAGCAAGAAAACAAGAGACCCCTATAAAAGAGGACCCATTTCTGTTAGAAGAAGGTAGCTCAGGAGGATGCAAACTGAGGTGGTTCTTCTGGGCTGAGTAGACCTTGTGTTGTCAGAGGCAGAAGCAGGTGTGATTTGGGAGACATGGATCAGGAAGAAGGAAGTTACACAGAGAAAGAGCTACATAAATCTGCATAAGGGTCTCTGTATTGATGGATATTAAGGTGTGTGTGAGTCAGGTGAAACTAGGAAGCCCAAGATAAAACCATTCCCCAAACTGGGAGGTTTCCAAGTTCCAACAATGAGAATGAAAGACTCATCATAACATCTATATTTAGTTTAAAAGTAGAAACATATGTATGAAACATATATCTGTATTTTATACAGATATATATATATGTGTGTGTGTACACATATATATATATATGTTTCATATATATGATGAAATGCTTTTTCAGGTATACAAATGTGAAAAAATTATCTGCTACAAATTACACAATAATTTGAACAAAATTTTATTGTACAAATATTTATTGTAAATTAAAGGAAACTTGTGCCAAATGGAAATCCAGATCCACAAAAAAGAAATAAAGAGCTCAAAAATGGTAAATACACAGGTAAATATAAAATGTGGTTCTCTTATTTTTAAAATTCTTTCAATACACATTTATCCATTTAATGTAACAATAGTAACAATGGGTTTTGGAATTAATAAAATACATATGGGGCAGGCCTTTGTCACAGTGATTAAGATACCACTTGAGACAGCTGCATCCTTTATTGGAGGGCCTGGATTGGAGTCCCAGCCCCACTCCTGATTCCAGTTTCCTGCTGGTGCAGACTCTGGGAGGCAGCAGGTGATGGCTCAAATAGTTGACTCTCTGTCACCCACAGAGGTGGCTTGGATTGATTTGCCATCTTCTGGCCTGGACCAGCTCTGGGTATTGTCACCATCCAGCATCTGGGGAGTGAGCTAGCCTATAGAATGTCTGTCTCCTTATATCCTTCCCCTTCCCTCCCCTCCCCTTCCCTCCCTTCCCCTCCCTTCCCTTCTCCTCCCCTCCCCTCCCCTTCCCTTCCCTTTCCTCCTCTCCCCTCTGCTCCACTCCCCTCCCTTTCCTTCCCTCTCCTCCCTTCCCCTTTCCTTCTCTCTCTCTCCCTCCCTACCTTTAACATAATGGTTTGAATCCTACTTTGAGTTCTGATTCCAGTTTCCAGCTGGTGTACACCCTTGGGTAGAAACAGGTGATGACTCAAATTGATGGGTCCTTGCCACCAATGTGGGAGATATGGATTTCAGCCCAGTTACCACTTTGGAATTAGCCGGACCATGAGTATTTTTGGTATTTGAGAGAGAAACCCGCTGATGGGAGATGTCTCTCTTTCTCTCTCTCCCTCTCTCTCACACACACACTCTTTTTCATTTTCTTGCTCTCACTCTAGCTCACCCTCATCTCCATCCCTGCATGCCCATAAATAAATAAAAATGCTTAACAAATAGACTGAGATAAGGTAAATATGGTTATATTAATGCATAGAAAATCATTTTTAAAAGAATAAAGGGCTAAAACACATAAACAAATAGCTAGGACAAAACATATCCTCAATGAATAACTCAATTAGCTGAATCAAGAAAGAAAATTTAGTAAGCAAGAACAAAATAAACAACAAATATACAGTACAATAAAACACTGAAAGTTTTACTGATGATTACGTTAACTGTAAAGGCTGTAAACATTCCAGTTAAATCAGTTTTCATACTGAAGAAAAAAAAGTTACTCCAACTATATGCTAAAGAAGTTAAATTTATAAAATAAATGAAAATTAAATTAAATATCAGTACACAGTCAAATTAAAAGAAAAAATACCTTGCAAACACTAATCTTCGTAAGCTAGACTGACTATATTGATAAGAAGCAACATAGATTTCAGGACATGGCATATTACTAGGGATAAAAAATAACATTTCATAATGACAAAAAGACCAATTGACAAGGAATATATAATTATATATCTACAAAATGACAGAGATTCAAAATTTGTACATATAAAAATGGCTGACTGAGGTAAGAAAAAATTGTGTACATAAATGATAGCTGAATGTTTCAGTATGCATTTACAGTGTTACAAAAAAGAAATACTATCTACTAACTGGGTGAAAACATTTGCAAATCACGTGTCTCAAAAAGTACATGTATCTAGTATGTATGTGTATGTATATAGATACACACTATATATACATATACACACTATATACACCTTATATATATGAGTATATATACATACTCTAAACTCATTTGTAGGTAAATAGAAAATCCAATTAGAAATGGATAGACATAAACATACATTTCACAAAGGGGTAGATATATATATATAGGAAGTAAGTACAAGAAAAATAAACAAGTTCATTAGCCTTTGTGGAAATACAAATTAAGGACAGAATGAGATATTGCCACAATCTATTGTACTGACTAAAGTTTATGCTGATGATATAAAGTAGTAGCAAGGGTTTGGAGTGACTAGACCTCTCTCAAATCACAGGTTGGAATGTAAGTTGGAATATCAGCTCTTGAAAAAAATCATGGCTGTGTTTTACAAACACACATCACCATATGAGTGTAAAAGTTGCGTTCCCAGCTATTTATCTCAGGGGAATGAAAACTTAACATTCACACAAAGAATCTGAATCTGAATATACATAACAGCTTTATTAATACTCAAATAAAACTGAAACAACCTAAATGTTTTCAATGAGCAAATAGATGAACTATGGTACATCTGTTCAGTGAAATTATTACTCAAGCAAAATGTACCACATATATGGATTTTTTTTAAATTTTTTTATAATGCTTTTATTTAAAGAGTATAAATTTCCAAAATACAGCTTATAGATTACAATGGCTCCCCCCCCCATAACTTCCCTCCCACCCGCAACCCTCCCCTTTCCCACTCCCTCTCCCCTTGCATTCACATCAAGGTTCATTTTCAATTCTATTTATATACAGAAGATCAGTTTAGTATATATTAAGTAAAGATTTCAACAGTTTGCCCTCACATAGCAACACAAACTGAAAAATACTGTTGGAGTACTAGTTATAGTATTAATTCACAATGTATAGCACATTAAGGACAGAGATTCTACATGATATATTTTTTTAAATTGATTAATTTTCTATGCAATTTCCAATTTAACACCAAGATTTTTTTCATTTTTAATTATATTTATATACAGCAGATTGATTCAGTATGTACTAAGTAAAGATTTCATCAGTTTGCACCCACACAGAAACACAAAGTGTAAAAATACTGTTTCAGTACTAGTTATAGCATTACTTCACATTGGACAACACATTAAGGACAGATCCCACATGAGACGTAAGTACACAGTCACTCCTGAAGTTGATTTAACAATTTGACACTCTTGTTTATGGCGTCAGGAATCTCCCTAGGCTCTAGTCATGAGTTGCCGAGGCTATGGAAGCCTTTAGGGTTTGCTGACTTCAATCTTATTCCAACAGGGTCATAGTCAAAGTGGAGGTTCTCTCCTCCCTTCAGAGAAAGGTACCTCCTTCTTTGATGGCCCCATTCGTTCCACTGGGATCTCACTCGCAGAGATCTTTCATTTAGGTCTTCTTTTTTTTTTGCCACAGTGTCTTGGCTTTCCATGCATAAAATATTCTCATGGGCTCTTGAGCCAGATCCGAATGCCTTAAGGGATGATTCTGAGGCCAGAGTGCTATTTAGGACATCTGCCATTCTATGAGTCTGCTGTGTATCTCGCTTCCCATGTTGGATCATTCTCTCGCTTTTTGATTCTATCAGTTAGTATTAGCAGACACTAGTCTTGTTTGTGTGATCCCTTTGACTCTTAGACATATCAGTGTGATCAATTGTGAGCTGAAATTGATCACTTGGATTAGTGAGATGGCCTTGGTACATGCCACCTTGATGGGATTGTATTGGAATCCCCTGGCCTGTTTCTAACTCCATCATTTGGGGCAGTTCCGATTGAGCATGTCCCAAATTGTACATCTCCTCCCTCTCTTATTCCCACTCTTATATTTCACAGGGATCACTTTACAGTTAAAATTTAAACACCTAAGAATAATTGTTTGTTAATTACAGAGTTCAACCAATATTACTAGAATAAAAAAAAAGTAAAATGGATAAAGTATTACATTGTACAACAACAGTCAGCACAAGAGCTGATCAAGTAACTGTTTCTCATAGTGTCCATTTCACTTCAACAGGTTTCACCTTTGGTGCTCAATTAGTTGTCACCGATCAGGGAGAACATATGATATTTGTCCCTTTGGGACTGGCTTAATTCACTCAGAATGATGTTTTCCAGATTCCTCCATTGTGTTGCAAATAACCGGATTTCATTGTTTTTGACTGCTGTATAGTATTCTTTAGAGTACATGTCCCATAATTTCTTTATCCAAATGTATGGTTTGAATTCCCTGTGATCTTTTGCTGTGAGGTTCCCTTCATTTACCTTCTTTCATGTTGATGGCCGTGTTTCTGTGTTTCTGTGTGTAACATATCTTTAAGCATCTTTTGCAAGGCTGGACGAGTGGCAACAAATTCTTTCAATTTCTTTTTGCAGTGAAAGGTCTTTATTTCACCTTCATTCATAAATGAGAGCTTTGCAGGATATAATATTCTGGGCTGGCAGTTTTTCTCTCTTAGTACCTGGGCTATGTTTCGCCATTCCCTTCTAGCTTGTAGGGTTTCTGATGAGAAGTCTGCTGTGAGTCTAATTGCAGATCCTCTGAGAGTAATCTGACGTTTCTCTCTTGCACATTTTAGGATCTTTTCTTTCTGTTTCACTGTGGTGAGTTTAATTACAATGTGTCGTGATGAGTATCTCTTTTGGTCATGGATATTGGGGGTTCTATGAGCTTCCTGTACTAGGATGTCTCTGTCCTTCTCCAAACCTGGGAAATTTTCTGCTATTATCTCACTAAAAAGGCATTCTAATCCTTTCTCCCTCTCCATGCCTTCAGGAACTCCTAGAACTCGAATGTTGGGTTTTTTAACAGTATCCTGTAGATTCCCAACAATATTTTTTAGATTTCTAATTTCCTCTTCTTTTCTTTGGTTTGACTGTATATTTTCCTGTGCTCTGTCTTCTAAGTCCAATATTCTCTCTTCTGCCTCACCCATTCTGTTTGTACGGCTCTCTAATGTGTTTTTCATTTGACCTATTGAATTCTTCACTTCATTATGATTTCTCGTCACTATCACAGTTTCATGTTCTACTAGTTGTTTCATTTCATTTTGATTCCTCCTTAATATTTCATTTTCACGAGAGAGATTTTCTACCTTGTCCATTAAGGATTTCTGTAGTTCAAGAATTTGTTTTTGAGTACTTCTTAGTGTTCTTATCAATTTTTTGAGATCTGCTTCTTGCATTTCTTCTATCTCATCATCTTCGTAATCTTGAATTGGGGTGTCTTTTTCATTTGGGGGTGTCATAGTGTCTTCCTTGTTCTTGTTACCTTGGTTTTTGCGTTTGTTGTTTGGCATATTGGTTTCTTCACTGTGGTGCTTTTTTCTTGTTATACTATGACTCTAGATAAGTGGACTGTCTGCTTTTGATGGAGCCTTAGAGGCTTGAGATGGGTGTGGCCTGAGAGCTCTGTTTGGTTCCTCAGGGTTGAGGGTGTGCCAAAGATGACACTCCTAGGTTAGGTGTGGTAAATCTCTCTCTGTTTCTTTCTTTATTTTTGATTCAAAGGGAAGTAATTCCACACAGCTGAATGGAATTGGGGGTGGTCAGCAGGCGAATGATATACCCACAGGAGCCAGAGATCGGAAGCTCTTTCCCAAGGACCACAGAGGGAATCTCTGCAGCCTTCAGTGTGGGTTCAAATTCTCCTGCAGTCTCACCACTGGGCTACCAAGGCTACCGAACTGTAGCGTCTCTGGAGAGTACTCACGTGGTGAATTCCGTGAGTTCTCTCCCCCACCGTCTCTTTTTTCACAGTCTCAGTTCATTAGCACCACACATTCATTAGGTTCTAATCTCCTGTTATTTCACCCCCACGCCCAGAGTCAGGTTTTTCTGCTAGGCTCAGGGCCGGTGCAGACCTGAGGTCGCCCTGCTTATGACGTATGTCCAAAATGGCGCCTGCTCTTTGTCTTGCTCACCTTTGAGAGGTGGGCGGAGAGAGAGAAACCCGTGTCCGTATCGGTCACTTTTTTCTTTCTCTCTCTTTTCTAGTTAGCCTGGTGAACTTTTCCCCATAGGGTTTCAAGCCTTGTTCGCTCTAGTCTCCTCTTTCCGCTTTCCTGCTGGTGTGTCGGGATATTGAGGTTCGGCTCACCTGGCGTTCCAGCGCTGGTGCGTTGAGTCTGCCGCTGGTGTCCCGAACTGCGGGCTCCCACGCTCTCCTCAAAGGTCCACTGTGAATCACTAGTTCTGGAAGAGTTTCCTCTGCTGTTTCTTCCCCTACTCTTCCTTGAACCTGCAGTATCTCCACTTTTATTAAACTGTCTCTCCCTGGACTATCGGTGTGCTCCCTTCCTATTCCGCCATCTTGCCCTAATCTCTCATCCACATAAATGGATTTTAGGAACATTATGCTAGGTGAAAGAAGCTAGACACAGAATCTACATTTTTTTTTAAAAAAATATATTCTATAGATGCAGAAAGCTTACTTGTATTTTCCTAGTGTTGAAGTTGGCAATGGGATGAACTGCAAATGGGCATGAAAGGAATTTGTGAGTGGAAGAAATGGATTTTGGTGGAGCTGGCACTGTGGCTTAGTGGGTAAAGCCATTGCCTGCTGTGCTGGCATCCCACATGGGTGCTGGTTTGTGTTCCGGCTGCTCCACTTCAGATCCAGCTCTCTGCTATGTCATGGCAAAGCAGTAGAAGATTGCCCAAGTCTTTGTGCCCCTGCACCCATATGGGTGACTCGGAAGAAGCCCTTGGCTCCTGGCTTCAGTTTTGGTGCAGCCATTGAAGCCATCTGGTGAGTGAGTGAACCAGCAGATGGAACCTCTCTCTCTCTCTCTCTGTCTCTCTGTCTCTCCCTCTGCCTCTCTGTAACTCTGCCTTTCAAATAAATTATCTTATTAAAATGGATTATTATGTTAGTTATATAAACTTTATATACCATAACTTTGCTAGGAGTCATGAAATTGCATTTAAACAATGTGTTCTTTAAATTAAATCATGCTGTTCTGTAAAAAGCATAATTTAGTATGTAAAATATGATGGTGTACTATGTGGTTTATGAAATAAATTAGGTATACAAGAAAATGCATAAAGGTGAGGAGGAGAAAAGTCAAAAACATGGTATTATAAAATTCTCATATGTAAAGCAGTATAATATTTGAATGCCTTTTTTATCATTTAAACCCTATATCTTAAACCCTAAAGCAGTACCTAAAATAATTAAATCAATAGTTTTGTATAACTCCCATCTGGGGAGTAAACCAGTGGCTAGAAGTGCTTTCTCTCTCTCTCTCTCTCTCTCTCGCTCTCGCTCTCTCTCTCTCTTGCTCTCTAAATCATTCAAATAAATAAATAAATCCTTAAAACATTTTTAAATATTCATAAAATGGAACTTACACATGAGTTTGTGTTGGTGCAATGCTAATTTTTAAATCCATGTGCTTTTCACTATTATGCATTCTCTATATATTATGAAAATGACTTTTTGCAAAAATTGTACTAAAATAAACTCATACTTTCAACTCCAATTTTCATGAACTTTTTGAAGTTCCCTCATATATGTTTCACTTACCACACTACACATTGTAGGACAGCCAGAATTGATGCTCCTACCCAGACAATTGATCCAACATCTGAGTTCCATTTGCTGCATAAGCACCTACAGCTGTACTTCTATGTAACTTCCTTGATTACACAATGGGGAAGAGAGGTAACAAATTGACACTCTTGTTTATGGCATCAGTAATGATCCTAGGCTCTTGTCATGAGTTGTCAAGGCTATGGAAGCCTTTTGAGTTTGCCGACTTCAATCTTATTTAGACAAAGTCATAGTCAAAGTGGAAGTGCTCTCCTCCCTTCAGAGAAAGGTACCTCCTTCTTTGATGGCCCCATTCTTTCCACTGGGATCTCACTCGCAGGGATCTTTCATTTAGGTCTTTTTTTTTCCCAGAGTGTCTTGGCTTTCCAGGCCTAAAATACTCTCATGGGCTCTTCAGCCATATCCGAATGCCTTAAGGGCAGATTCTGAGGCCAGAGTGCTATTTAGGACATCTGCCATTCTATGAGTCTGCTGTGTATCCTGCTAACCATGTTGGATCATTCTCTCCCTTTTTTATTCTATCAGTTAGTATTAGAAGACACTAGTCTTATTTATGTGATCCCTTTGACTCTTAGACCTATCAGTGTGATCAATTGTGAAGTGAAATTGATCACTTAGACTAGTGAGATGGCATTGGTGCATGCCATCTTGATGGGATTGAATTAGAATCCCCTGGCACATTTCTAACTCTACCATTTGGGGCAAGTCAGCTTGAGCATGTCCTAAATTGTACATCTCCTCCCTCTCTTATTCCCACTCTTATATTTAACAGAGACCACTTTTTAGTTAAATTTAAGCACCTAAGAATAATTATGTGTTAATTACAGAGTACAACCAATAGTATTAAGTAGAACAAAAAATACTAAAATGGATGAAGTATTACATTGTACATCAATAATCAGGCCAAGGGCTGATCAAGTCACTCTTTCTCATAGTGTCCATTTCATTTCAAGAGGTTTCCTTTTTGGTGCTCGGTTAGTTGTGTGTATGGGTATCTTAATAGGTGTGGCCTCACCATTCCTCAACTACACTAACACAGGTGTCTTCTTAGGGTGATCCATCCATCCAGAGCAAGCACAACAGCTTACTGAAGTCCTCAAGAAGGATCCATCAATAAGGTGCAATTCATGACTTTAAAGCCACAGATATGAGATTAAGTAACGTAAGATTTAAGGCAGAAGTAGATTTTAATGGATGAGTTGTTACAAGATCTGATTTGGAAAAACAAGATTTTGATCAACTGCTGTAAGAAATTTAAAAAGTGAAAACTCCAGAAGCACCAGAGACATCTATGAGACATATTAAATGTTCAGTCAACTGACAATCATGCATTTGGGCTTCAGTAGGGAATATTCTGGTCCTTAAATTGTTCATAATTTCTCATTTAACCTGTCAATATGTGTTGTACCTTGAAATCATGTTTCCTTTCTTCACCTTGGTAAAAATAAGCAGCATCACCAGGATTATGGTTTTTAGTTGTTTTTCCACTGAAGATTAAATTACATCAAACTCTGCACAAGTTAAATATGCTCACTGTATATCAGAATGTGATTTTTAAAGTCACTCTATTTCAATTATCCTTTTTCATAAAATATGTAAATTATTTCTACATAACTTGTGACTTTGACCTGAATGCCAACAGAAACACTGTCCTAACCTAATTATCCACATTATTTATTCCAGAAATGACTTAGTTACTGAATTTGAATGAAGACATTACCATACATAATTTTAGGCCATAGTTGTTGTAAATCTGTTTTTTTTTGTTTGTTTGTTTCTCTGTAACACTTTCCTTTACTTTAATTTTTCTAACATAAGGAGCTATAAAATAACCATAGATATTGCCATGGGTCAATTTTTTTTCATTTTAAATGGGTTATAGTGCCATATTTATATACTGAGAATTAATGCATTTCTAAGCCTTTAACATTATGTAAAATGAACTAGTATAATGTCCTATACAGGGTAACATTTTTATTTAAAAACATGGTAATTCTTGTGTAAATTCCAACCATGGAATGTTTCTTGCCTTTGTGAGAGAGAGCAGTAAATCTATACTGAAACTTAAGTCACAATTTTGTATAATATAGTCAATACTTTGTCTGTAAGCTCCTTGCAATTACACATGGGTATTTATCATTATGTATTGGTATAATCTAATATGTACTTAAACAGCTTTCTAATGACCATAACCTGTCAAGGTAAAAAAAAAAAAAAAAAGGAAACACATGTAATTCAGTAATTGAAAGTTTAAGAGAAAATTGCAGTTGTCTCCATTGAAACAACTCACATTCACTTTAAATCATTCAGGAACCACTGAACATTGTTCATGAGACAATGTTTGCTGGCAACCTCTTTTATGGATGAATGCTTAACTTGAAGGCATAACTACCTTTGTGAAGTATTTTCATATTTACTGAGACAGGAGCTTATGAAATACCACAAATTTTATGCTGGAAGAGAAACATAAATCTTTGAACAAATAGCCAAAATTAAATCTATGAAAATGAGAAGTAATTATGTTTCCATGAGAACTGCTATAATTTTTATTGTCTGAAATATTAATGAGCACAGTTTTCCTCATTGGGAATGTTTTGCCTTGGCTTTCTTTTCCCCTTATTGTGATCAATTAATGTATATGTTGTAAGATATCATGTCTTCCTCTCTCAAAGGCAGGTTGTGTTTGATTAGCACTTTGCTATATAGGATTGATTTTTAGGGTTTATTAAGGTAATTGTAAGAACTATGTTCTTGTGTCAGAATTTGAAATAACTTAATTGGTATAGTGCATGTAATTAAATGTTAACATAATTGACATTAGCATTATTGCTAGAGGTTTTCATTGAGTCTTATTGATCTCCATTTTTATACTTGCCAACTTTTGATGCTTTTTATATTTACAGCATAAAACAGAAAGAAACAAACTGTAGACCGCTGCAGCTAAAGGTTTATGTATTGTTTATTTTAGAACAAATAGTATGTCTGTGCAGTGCTGGTATTTATATTGCTTTGTTTTGAAGTATAACAAAATTTCACAAGGAAAAGACAGATGGCAACGTATGCATCTAAAGTATAGACAGCTATCCAAATAGTAAAGTAGGATGCTCTGAGTTTATTGGTAAACACTGTCAAGCCAATTATTTAAATGAGAGTATAGGATTAACATCTTTAACTTCCAATTGTTGAAATGTCTGATTTAAAAGTCCAAAGTTTTAACAACTGCACATATTAAATTTTATATTTTTAGTCATATTGCACAGGCTTAGGAAAAGGTAAATAAGTATCACTTTGAAGAATGAAATGATGGGGCTGACACTTTGGTGTACTGGGAAAAGCTGCCATCTGCAGTCCTGGCATTCTATATGGGCACCAGTTCAGGTCTCGGCTACAATTCTTCAAATCCAACTCTCTGCAATGCCTTGGGAAAGCAGTAGAAGAATGCTTAAGTGCTTGGGCACCCTGCATCCTCATGAGAGATCCAGTCTCCTGGATTCGCATCAACTCAGCTCAATCCATTGCAGCCATTTGGGAAGTGAACCAGTTAATGGAGAAACTTTCTGTCTTTTCCTCTCTCTGTAACTCCATTTTTCAAATAAATAAATAAATAAATCTATCTTTATAAAGAGAATGAAGTGGTAGAAAACATCATGGGGTTAAAAGAAGGTTTATTAGTAACTATACAGAAAGGAACATGAAATTTTCCAAAAATGAAGTTAAAAGGCAAGTTAATTTTTGTACAAATATGCATGAAGCTTTTTCATAATCCATATTCTCTTTGCATTTTTAGACTCATCATATCATCCCAGATCTCTTCGTGAAGAAATATTTTTGTTTATGTCCAATATGACAACATTCTATGTGTACAATAGTTACATGATTTCATGAATTCATAATATATATTTTTGTTCAGCAATGCATTGCTATCCCATTTTAAGAGCAATGATTACTGCCGGCACTGGGGCTCAATAGGCTAATCCTCTGCCTGTGGCACCAGCACACCGGATTCTAGTCTGGGTCAGGGCACTGGATTCTGTCCCAGTTGCCCTCTTCCAGGCCAGCTCTCTGCTGTGGCACAGGAGTGCAGTGGAGGATGGCCCAAGTGCTTGGGCCCTGCACCCCATGGGAGACCAGGAGAAGCACCTGGCTCCTGCCATCAGATCAGCGTGGTGCACTGGCCGCACCATGCCAGCCACGGCGGCCATTGGAGGGTGAACCAATGGCAAAGGAATACCTTTCTCTCTCTCTCTCTCTCTCTCTCTCTCTCTCTCTCTATTTCTCTCTCTCTCTCTCTCTCTCTCTCTCACTGTCCACTATGCCTGTCAAAAAAAATGATTACTTTATTTTTCCATATATCAGATATGTTCAGGGAACAAAGGAGAACAACTGACTGAATTCATTCTTTGCCCATTTCTGTCATTTAGTCTTTTACCTTTCCATTAAGATTTCACTGATGTGCTAGAAACAAAATCTAGCTGTCCTAAAGTATGTCCCTTTTTTCTTTTTTTTTTAATCTGGATTCTCTTAATTTGTCTCTTAATATTTTATTCTGTCCTCTAAATATCCTTGAAACAGGAGACAAATCATTTTAGGTTCAAGTGTAACATGTTTCATAGGAAGAGAATATGTATATGAAATATGTGTATCACACATTGTATTGCTACAAGAGCAGTTCTGCCAAATAAAATACAGGATACCCTAACACTGTGTGGAACATAATTATACTAAAAAGTATGCTGTTTAACTGAAATTCAAATTTAAATAAGAGCCTCGTCTTTCTTTATATAGACCAAGTTAATAAAAAAAAATATAAAAGCTTCTCAAATTAAATAATGAGGTGATGACACATTGTTCATTGTAGTTATTCCACTTTGTAACAAAGAATGTGAAGTTACTCTGATACTATATAAATTTCACTCCCATCAAACATTTAACTGCCCAGGTAATTACGATTTTTGTTGTCTAGTCCATATATCTTTAGGCTTCAGGGAATATTTATTTTATAGTACTATCTAAACATACATGTTATTTTATTACCATTCTACTGAGGAGGAAATATTTTGTCATCTGGATATATTAATAATGCCCAAACTATGGTTACTAATTGAAACATGGAAGGCAGGATTAATAATAGTAACTACTACTTGAATTTTTCTCAAATTTCTATGACTCAGTGAAATGACTCCCAGATAGGATGACTTGTGCAATGATAGATTAGATTGAGTATGCCCTTTAATCCAGTTATTTCATTTCTAGAAATTTATTCTAGGGGAACAAAAGGAGTAGACCATAAGAATATCTGCACGTTATGTTCCACACAATGTTTGCAATGACGATCAGTCAACAAATAAACAGGCAGAGTGGACAGTGAGAGAGAGAGAGAGAGAGAGAGAGAGAGAAAGATCTTCCTTTGCTGTTGGTTCACCCCCAATGGCCACTTCAGCCAGCATGCTGTGGCCGGTGCACCATGCTGATCCAAAGCCAGGAGCCAGGTGCTTCCTCCTTGTCTCCCATGCGGGTGCAGGGCCCAAGGACTTGGGCCATCCTCCACTGTACTCCCGGGCCACAGCAGAGAGCTGGACTGGAAGAGGAGCAATCAGGACAGAATCTGGCACCCAGACTGGGACTAGAAGCCAGTGTGCCAGTGCCACAGGTGGAGGATTAGCCTATTGAGCTATGGCTCTGGCCCTAATGTGGTCTTAACAATTACTGTTATCCTTTTACTGTCCAGTGTCTACAGGATATAATGTCTCTTAAAACACCAGAGACATAAAAACAATCTCTATGCTTGAAATTCACCAGTAACTTCTCATTTTTTTATTTATTCACTTGAAAAAATAAATAAAAAACTAAAACATATACAGTATATAGTCACATATTACATACAATGAGTATTTCAAAATACTTGAGGTGAATGAAATTCAAAGGATCTTTAAAAACACATTGAAAAATTGTATTATACCTATCTATAAGTCTATTTTAAGTTTTTCTTAATCTAAATCATTTAATTCCACCTTATGTGAACTTTTTTGCAGTATCATTATACATATCATTTTTTTTTTTTTTTACAGGCAGAGTGGACAGTGAGAGAGAGAGACAGAGAGAAAGGTCTTCCTTTTGCCGTTGGTTCACCCTCCAATGGCCGCCGCGGCCGGCGCGCTGCGGCCGGCGCACTGCGCTCGTCCGATGGCAGGAGCCAGGAGCCAGGTGCTTTTCCTGGTCTCCCCATGGGGTGCAGGGCCCAAGCACCTGGGCCATCCTCCACTGCACTCCTGGGCCACAGCAGAGGGCTGGCCTGGAAGAGGGGCAACCGGGACAGAATCTGGTGCCCCGACCGGGACTAGAACCCGGTGTGCCGGCGCCGCAAGGCGGAGGATTAGCCTGTTGAGCCACGGCGCCGGCCATACATATCATTTTGAAATATGTATGTATTGTGTAATGGCTTAATGAAGTGAATTATCATACATATAAACTTGCACATTTTTCAGAGGTAGGACATTTTCAATCTATTTTCTCAGTAATTTTGGAGAATAAATTACTTTGCATTGACTATAATCACCATAATTCACTTTTTTCTTCATCTTCCAGGTTAACACTTCCATATTTTTCTTTCCCTCATAAAGATCATTAAATATGTTTTTGCTTCAACTTAAAGGCAATCTTGCTAGCTTCCTTACTGAAAGCTACTCTCTATCATTATGTTTTTTTAAATATTTATTTATTTATTTGAAAGTCAGGGTTACACAAAGAGAGAAGGAGAGGCAGAAATAGAGAAAGAGGTCTCCCACCTGCTGGTTCACTCCCCAGATGGCCACAATGGCCATTGTGCACAGATGGAAGCCAGGTAACAGGAGCTTCTCCCAGGTCTCCCATGGAGGTGCAGGGGCCCAAAGACTTGGGCCATCTTCCATTGATTTTTCAGGCCACAGCAGAGAGCTGGATCAGAAGTGGAAAAGCTGGGACTCAAACTGGTGCCCATATGGGATGCCGGCACTGCAGGCAGTGGCCGTACTTGTTACATCAGAGCGCCGGCCCCTGTCATTATGTTTTAAACTCAAATAATTGTCCTTAGTTGAATTTTTCAAAGTGTTATAGCTAAAGTAATCATTGTCCCCTGCATTAGGACCTATCCATTATTTTATTTTTTCTCCAGAGCACTTTAAAAACTTAACTATTTTTACATACATAATTTGTAAAACCATCTTCATATATGCTCTGTGAGGGTGGAGTTTTGCCATTCAGGACACTCCAGTAAGTAGAAAAATCAGGTATATGAATCTCATTAGCATTAATACAATTTGGCAATTAACTAACATCCTCATAAAGAAAAAAATAAAAACTGATGATGAGAACAGATCAGATGATTCAGATATTGTCGATAGTAAATAATGGAATGTCTACCTAAGATATCTGGGAAATTTTAGTTGCTTCTCTAAATGAAATCAGGAGAGACATGGCTCTATGAGAATGTGATTGGTTTTGAGGGCTCAGCTCTTTTCCAGACATGGAAATGGTAGTTGTTGTGCTGAGATTACTAGGCATACAAGAGTAAAGAAAAGGAGTTCAATGATTCTGTTACCAATCAGAACATATGGGTTGCAGACATTGAGACTCATTTAGCCTGTGATAGCTGCAGGCCCATGGGGGTTGAAACACTGGGAGACAGACAGGGCCTGCATATACAGGGTTTGGAAACACAGGCAGGAATAAGAGAATGCAGATAAATCAGTGCCTGGAGATAATTTACAGCTTTAAATTATTATGCTAAAATAAAACACTGAAAATCAAAGATTACATCTTCTTTGTCAAGAATAAAAAATATTGAAAGAATATTTAATAAAAGCAAGAGAAAAAGATAATGACAGACATCTATGAAATACCATATAAAGTAGCACAAATAAACAAGGATATAATGTTTTTTTAGGAAAAATGTTAGCAATGTTAACAAACTATTAGAAAAAGCATTTAAGGAAACAAATGGAACAGTAACACAAACAACTGTCTTCATACATTAAACAAGATCATTTTTTCTAGAGATTATAAGCATATTCTAAGATATAAGGAGAAAGCTGTGAAAATCTTAGAGCTAAAAATATGACTATAGAGTTTAAAATTCATTGTATTTTGAAAATCAGTTTCCAAAACAAAATACAAATTAGAAAAACTCATGTAAGCCAAGTAAGTTGAATCACATTTTAAAAACTCCAACAAATCAATAATGAAAAAAGTCACACAAATCTAAATTTCAGATACAGATTTAAAGAATACCCCAGATTTTCAAACAGGAAGATGCAAATCTACATTTCCCATACATACTCAAAGTGGAAATAAGCAGAGAAAAATTTTTAAAATTTCTTTTGGAAATCAACATTACATTAAATGTGATGCAAATGGACCAGAACTTACTTTTTTTAAAGTACTCCTTTAATAAACACAGCTACAAGTATCTTAAGCAAAATATCAATGTAATAAAATAACTCACTTCATAAAAACATACCATATCCATAGCAAGCAAGAAGTAATGAAAAATGCAATAGTGGTTATGATTTCCAGACCAGGCATCCAGCTAGTAAACAGTAAAGGACATCACATGATCATGTAGATTACCTGTTGAAAGCATTGGATAAAGTTCAGCATCTAGTACAGAATAAAACTGCTAGCAGAACAAGAGAAAAGTCAGTGATCTCCTTATACGATCAAGTGCAAAAGGAACCTGTAAAAAACTACACACCTAATACAGGATTATTGAAAGTATTTTTCCCTAGAAGTAAACTTAGACAATGCCTGCACTTTCTCTCTCCAACTTTCTACTGCAAGAGTGGTCAGGGAAATAAGCAGCAAAAAACAAACAAGTTGTAAAGCTCAATTCCTATGTAATACAACGCGAATGCATCGGATTATGCTTCTATACAGATAATTGATGAAAATCTTAAAAAGTTACTGATAAATGATATTACTAGAAAGATCATAAAATCCAGTCATTACTAAGAATCAGTATATAACAAAAATAATACTAAAGGACAATAGACAGAATAGAAAAAATCTTCCAGAGAAATGGAAACCAACAGATTAAATATCTTTAAAGCAATATTAAAAAAAAATAAAAAAAAACAACTGAAAAGTGCTGAGGAGCTAATAAACAGCCTTTAAATTGTTGCTGATCTGAAGCAGGTTACTGCGAGCCCAGGTAGGATCCTCAGAGAAATGACCTTGGAGACAGGAGTGGCCCAGCAGGTGGTGGACCAGGGAGGGGAAAACCCCTGCGGCAGGACACAATTTCAGAACGGAACACAGGACTCTCCTCTTACTTTCCTTCCCGCAAGATCTGAAGTTGTTTGTCTGCACTGTGGAGGATGCTGATTGATGCGACTTTGTAAGGTTGTGCACGCTAACGGACATCCACGCTCTCCAATCAGGCGTGGGGCATGAATGCCACGTAATCACGTGAGATCTTGACACCATAATAGTCTTCCGGCTTCACAGCCAGGGCCTCTGGTGTAACTCAGTGTCAGGACAGCGCTCCCCTTGGAAGCTGCCATGGTGAGTGCGGGAGTCCTGGCATGCAGGTGTGGGGAAGGAGGAGTTGGGAAAGTTGTGGAGCAGGCTGGTCTGAGGCGGCCTCCCCAGGGTCCTCTCTGGGAGTCTGTGGCCTCATCTCCCTGCTGGCACGGCCCTTCCCTCGGCCACTCTGGTCCTCAGTGTCAGGGCTGGGCTGGCAGCTGGGACTCCTGGAGTTCTGTCTCCTCACAGCCAGGTGTCCGCTGGGACCAGTTTCTGGGAACCAGTGTTGGTGGCATCCCCGGCCCCCCAGACTGTGCAGTGAGCATGCGTTGGACCCCAGGGAGAACCCAGACCCTGTGTGTGGGGTTCATTCAGGGGAGGAGCTGTCCTTCATGGAGTGCTCACTTACTTTTTCCAGGGCTGACCTCGTTCCCCTTGTTTTCTGATTGTCAGAAGCAGGGTCTCAGCACAGCTCTTTCTGATTCTTGCCCCCGCTTTCTGTTGACAGTAACAGTGTCCCAGACTAGATAAATTAAAAACAAAGCAGTTTTATTTGACTCAGGTTTTTGTCCAGGTTATGGGAGGGCAGGAGGACACTGTATGTTGATATTTGGATGTCATCTTAGCCCTTTTTATTACATGGACAGGCTGTCATCTGTCTCTGAACTTTCAAAATAGAAACTTTAGCTGGTCACATATTTATCTGTTTTAAAATCTATTTGTTTCGTGATTATCTTCTCACCTCAAAGATATAAGCCTGCATTCCTAAGTCAGTTTTTTAAATTTTTTATTTTGATAGAGGGTGATTTTTTAAAGATTATTAAATATAATTCACAGACAAAATTTATATACATTTAAGGCCTGCAATTTGTTGTTCTGCTTTGTGGGGAACTTTTAAAAGCTTATGGAATATTCACATTATATTTTAAGCCCTTTATCAAAAAACTTTTGGTGCTCCCTTATCCATATATATTATGAAATGATTAGGACAATTAACTAACCATCACCTTACATAGTTTTTAAAAGATATTTCAGATGTTAATCTGCTGTATCTAATACTGTATTCATATCATTACTGTGCTCTATTATACATATCAATGTTAATTTATCTCCTAACTGCAAATGTGTCATTCAATTAACATCTTCCAGTTTCTTTCACCCTTAGCCCCTTGCAATCCTCGTTATATTCTGTGCTTATGATTGACTTTCTTAGATTCCACAAATGAGTAGCATTTATTTTTCTCTGTGTTATGTCAAGAAGCCTAATTTCCACATTCCTACTTTGGGATCCATGTTGTGAAAAAATGTCAGAATTTATTTTTTAAGATTGAATGTGATTCCATAATGTGAGTATCATGCTCTATCTTTTGATCTGTTTACAGACAATGTGGTTATTTCAATATCTTATTCTTGTAAATAATGCTTCCATGAACATGGATGTGCAGATGTACCTTTGAGATAGTGATTTTATTTCTTATGGATGCACATAAATTAATTTTTAGAGGCATCTCCATAGTATTTTTCATGGTGGATGTACCAATTTACATTCCTACAACCAATTTCTATGTTCCCATTTCTCCACAATACTTGTTACCTTTTTTCATACTTTTTTGATAATATCCATTTTTACATATGTGAGATGATAACCATTTTAGTCTTGATGATCCGTGCTAAGCCCCTTTTCAAATACCTGTTGGCTATTTGCATATCTTCACTGGAACAACTGATCAGATCGTTTATCCAAATTAATTAGGTCATTTATCAGTTTTTATTGTATTTGCTTTTGATTTCTGTCTGTCTTATGTATTGTTCCCTTAATCATATTGTTTGCCAATATTTTCTCCCATTATTTTGTTTTTATCTTTTCCTTTAGCATGTAGTTTTTTGGTTTGGTTTTTATAGTCCTATTTCCTTATTTTCATTTTTGTCACCTGTGTTTGGTGTCATATCTAAATCATTGTTGAATTTTTAGGCATTTGTGAAGTGACAAGTTGAAGAGAGTGGGATGTAATTTTATTATATCAGGACATAGATTTAGACCTTCAGTCCATTTTGAGTTGATTGCTATATAAGATCAAATGTAGGCATCTTGTTTCATGCTTCCGTAAGTGTGGATATAATTTTTCAATATAATTTGTTGAAGACTCTCATTTCACCAGGGATTGATTTTAGCTCATTTGTGAAAGATTAGTTGGTTGTAGATGTGTGGGTTAGTTTCTGGGCTTTCTATTCTGTTCTGTAGGTTGTCATGTCTATTGTTGTGCCAATACCAGGTTGTTTTAGTTGTAACTTCCCTGTATAGTGTGTCTTGAAATCCAATATTGTGATGCCCTCAGTTTTGCCTTATTTCTTTGCTAGTTCTTTAGCTATCAGAGGTCTCTTTTGTTTTCATATTAATTTTAGCATAAATTTTTTCTAGACATGAGAATAATATGGCTGATATTTTGATAGGGATTATGCTGAATTTGTAAATTGCTTTGGGTAATATGGGTATTTTGATGGTATTAATTCTTTCAATACACAGACATGGAAGACTTTTCTATTTTGTTGTTGTCTTCTTCTATTTCTTTTTTTAATGTTTTGTAATTTTCATTATAGAGATTTTTCTCATTCTGGGTTAAGTTTATTCAAGGTATTTACATTTTTAGTAAATATTGAGAATGATACTGATCTTACAAATTTATTCTCTGTCATGACATTTTCTGTGTATACAAATGTTATTTATTTTTGTGTGTAGAATTTATTTTTTGCAATTTTACCAAACACTGTTATGAGTTGCAATAGTCTCTTGGTGGAGTCCTTTGGTTTCACTATATATAGGAACATGTCATCTGCAAACAAGGATAATTCTACTTTCTCCTTTCCATTTGGTATCCCTTTAATTTCCTGTTCTTACCTAATGGCTCTGGATAAATCTTTGAAAACTATATTGAATACCAATTTTGAGAGTGGACATCCATATCTGGTTCTGGATCTTAGTGGAAATGCTTCTTACTAATCCACACAAGGCTTGATGTGGGTTTGTAATATTTTGCCTTGACTGTGTTAAAGAATAAAGACTTTTATCATTAGATAATGTATTTTATCAACTGATTTCTTAGCATTTATTGAGATAATCATATGAATAGTGTGGTGTGTCATATTTATTTATTTCTATATGATGAACCATTCTTGAAAACCAGAGATAAATTCAACTTGTCCAGTGAATGATCTTTCTGACGTGTCATTGGATTCAATTAACTGTTATTTTATTGGGGTCTTTATATCTGTTCATCAGGAATATTCATCTCTGAGTATCTTTCTTCTATCCTTTTCTGCTTTAGGAATTTAGGTGATGCTGGCCTCATAGATGTAGTTTGGTAGGATTGCTTCCCTTTCAAATGTTTTGAATGGTTTGAGAATTAGAATTAGTTCCTCTTTAAAAATTTGGTACAGTTCAGCTGTGAAGCCATCTGGTACTGGGCTTTCCTTTGTTAGGAGGTTGTTTATTACTGAATTAAACTCCCTCTTGGTTATTGGTCTGTTTAGGAGTTCTATACCTTTAGGAACCAATTATGCAAATTAAAACAACAGTTAGAGCGACTATTCTCAGGCCATAAGTAAATGCTCATGAGGATGTATAGAAAAATTCCCAGTGCTGACTGAGAGTATGACCATATAACCTACTCACTGTTAGAATAACAAGCTTAGGAGAACAGTCATAAATTTTAAATAATTATGTTTAGTAAGTTTTATAAAAAACATAATAATACTTAAGGCAGGGCCAGAAATGTTTGAACTTTAATGTTTTTTTTTTAATTCTGTAATATTTACATGCACATTTCTCCCATGGCTTTTCTTTCTTTTTTTTTTTTCTTTTTTTATAACACTTTTATTTAAAGAATATAAATTTCCAAAATACAGCTTATAGATTACAATGGCTTCCCCCCATAACTTCCCCCCCACCCGCAACCCTCCCCTTTCCCACTCCCTCTCCCCTTGCTTCACATCAAGATTCATTTTCAATTCTCTTTATATACAGAAGATCAGTTTACTATATATTTAGTAAACGTTTCAACAGTTTGCCCTCACATAGCAACACAAAGTGAAAAATGCTGTTGGAGTACTAGTTATAGTATTAAATCACAATGTATAGCACATTAAGGACAGAGATCCTACATGATATATTTTTTTTAAAAAATTGATTAATTTTCTAGGCAATTTCCAATTTAACACCAAGATTTTTTTTTCATTTTTAATTATCTATATACAGGAGATTGATTCAGTATATACTAAGTAAAGATTTCATCAGTTTGCACCCACACAGAAACACAAAGTGTAAAATACTGTTTCAGTGCTAGTTATAGCATTACTTCACATTGGACAACACATTAAGGACAGATCCCACATGAGACGTAAGTACACAGTGACTCCTGAAGTTGATTTAACAATTTGACACTCTTGTTTATGGCGTCAGGAATCTCCCTAGGCTCTAGTCATGAGTTGCTGAGGCTATGGAAGCCTTTAGGGTTCGCTGACTTCAATCTTATTCCAACAGGGTCATAGTCAAAGTGGAGGTTCTCTCCTCCCTTCAGAGAAAGATACCTCCTTCTTTGATGGCCCCATTCGTTCCACTGGGATCTCACTCACAGAGATCTTTCATTTAGGTCTTCTTTTTTTCCAGAGTGTCTTGGCTTTCCATGCCTAGAATATTCTCATGGGCTCTTGAGCCAGATCTGAATGCCTTAAGGGCTGATTCTGAGGCCAGAGTGCTATTTAGGACATCTGCCCTTCTATGAGTTTGCTGTGTATCTCGCTTCCCATGTTGGATCATTCTCTCCCTTTTTGATTCTATCATTTAGTATTAGCAGACACTAGTCTTGTTTGTGTCATCCCTTTGACTCTTGGACCTATCAGTGTGATCAATTGTGAACTAAATTGATCACTTGGACTAGTGAGATGGCCTTGGTACATGCCACCTTGATGGGATTGTATTGGAATTCCCTGGCACAATTCTAACTCCATCATTTGGGGCAGTTCCGATTGAGCATGTCCCAAATTGTACATCTCCTCCCTCTCTTATTCCCACTCTTATATTTCACAGGGATCACTTTTCAGTTAAAATGTAAACACCTAAGAATAATTGTTTGTTAATTACAGAGTTCAACCAATAGTACTAGAATAAAAAAAATACTAAAATGGATAAAGTATTACATTGTACAACAACAGTCAGCACAAGAGCTGATCAAGTTACTGTTTCTCATAGTGTCCATTTCACTTCAATAGGTTTCCCCTTTGGTGCTCAATTAGTTGTCACCGATCAGGGAGAACATATAATATTTGTCCCTTTGGGACTGGCTTAATTCACTCACCATGATGTTTTCCAGATTCCTCCATCTTGTTGCAAATGACCGGATTTCATTGTTTTTGACTGCTGTATAGTATTCTATAGAGTACATGTCCCATGATTTCTTTATCCAAATGTATGGTTTGAATTCCCTGTGATCTTTTGCTGTGAGGTTCCCTTCGTTTATCTTCTTTCATGTGGATGGCCATGTTTCTGTGTTTCTGTGTGTAACACATCTTTAAGTATCTTTTGCAGGGCTGGACGAGTGGCAACAAATTCTTTCAATTTTTGTTTGTTATGAAAGGTCTTTATTTCACCTTCATTCCCAAATAAGAGCTTGGCAGGATATAATATTCTGGGCTGGCAGTTTCTCTCTCTAAGTACCTGGGCTATGTCTCTCCATTCCCTTCTAGCTTGTAGGGTTTCTGATGAGAAGTCTGCTGTGAGTCTAATTGGAGATCCTCTGAGTGTAATTTGACGTTTCTCTCTTGCACATTTTAGGATCTTTTCTTTCTGTTTCACTGTGGTGAGTTTAATTACAACGTGTCGTGGTGAGGACCTCTTTTGGTCATGTTTACTAGGCGTTCTATGAGCTTCCTGTACTAGGATGTCTCTGTCCTTCTCCAAACCTGGGAAATTTTCTGCTAGTATCTCACTAAAAAGGCATTCTAATCCTTTCTCCCTCTCCATGCCTTCAGGAACTCCTAGAACTCGAATGTTGGGTTTTTTAATAGTATCCTGTAGATTCCCAACAATATTTTTTAGATTTCTAATTTCCTCTTCTTTTCTTTGGTTTGACTGTATAGTTTCCTGTGCTCTGTCTTCTAAGTCCGATATTCTCTCTTCTGCCTCACCCATTCTGTTTGTAAGGCTCTCTAATGTGTTTTTCATTTGATCTATTGAATTCTTCACTTCATTATGATTTCTCGTCACTATCACAGTTTCATGTTCTACTAGTTGTTTCATTTCAGCTTGATTCCTCCTTAATATTTCATTTTCACGAGAGAGATTTTCTACCTTGTCCATTAAGGATTTCTGTAGTTCAAGAATTTGTTTTTGAGTACTTCTTAGTGTTCTTATCAATTTTTTGAGATCTGCTTCTTGCATCTCTTCTATCTCATCATCTTCGTATTCTTGAATTGGGGTGTCTTTTTCATTTGGGGATGCCATAGTGTCTTCCTTGTTCTTATTACCTTGGTTTTTGCGTTTGTTGTTTGGCATATTGGTTTCTTCACTGTGGTGTTTTTTTCTTGTTATACTATGACTCTAGATAAGTGGACTGTCTGCTTTTGATGGAGCCTTAAAGGCTTGAGATGGGTGTGGCCTGAGAGCTCTGTTTGGTTCCTCAGGGTTGAGGGTGTGTCAAAGGAGACACTCCCAGGTTAGGCGTGGTAAATCTCTCTCTGTTACTTTTTTTTTTTTTTTGGTTCAAAAGGGAAGTAATTCCACACAGCTGAATGGAATTGGGGGTGGTTAGCAGGCGAATGATATACCCACAGGAGCCAGAGATCGGAAGCTCTTTCCCAAGGACCAGAGAAGGAATCTTTGCGGTCCTTTGTGTGGGCTGATATTCTCCTGTAGTCTCCCACTGGGCTGCCAAGGCTACTGAACTGTAGCGTCTCTGGAGAGTACTCACATGAATTCGTGATTTCCGTGAGTTCTCTCCCCCATTGTCTCTTTTTTCACAGTCTCAGTTCATTAGCACCACACATTCGTTAGGTTCTAATCTCCTGTTATTTCACCCCTCCCACCCAGAGTCAGGTTTTTCTGCTAGGCTCGGGGCTGGTGCCGACCCGAGGTCGCCCTGCTTATGACGTATTCCAAAATGGCGCCTGCTCTTTGTCTTGCTCACCTTTGAGAGGTGAGCAGAGAGAGAGAAGCTTGTGTCCCTATGGGTCACTTTTTTTTTTTCCTCCTCTCTCTCTCTTCTAGTTAGCCTGGTGCACTTTTCCCCACAGGGTTTCAAGCCTTGTTCGCTCTAGGCTCCCTTTTCCGCTTCCCTGCTGGTATTTCAGGCTATTGAAGTTCTGCTCACCTCGCGTTCCAGCGCTGGTGTGTTGAATCTGCTGCTGGTGTCCCAAACTGCGGGCTCCCACGCTGTCCACGCAGGTCCACTGTGAATCTCCAGTTCTGGAAGGGTTTTCTCTGCTGTTTCTTCTCCTACTCTTCCTTGAACCTGCAGTATCTCCACTTTTATTAAACTGTCTCTCCCCAGACTATCGGTGTGCTCCCTTCCTATTCCGCCATCTTCTCTCCCATGGCTTTTCATGAGAATGTATGGGAGATAGACTGCTTGGATTGTTTCAAGGATTTAGTCCCTTGGAAATGCTGAATGAACCTTGCATTGTACCCTATGTTTTGAATATGATCCATTACATTATGTTATATATGAAATTTCCAGTAATTACATCATATCAGCACATAAAATGTCTCAGAAATTAAAGCTTTTGGGATTTTGTGCTTAGGAATATGCAATCTAGACTGTTGAAGCATTTACATTGAACTATTTCATTTATGTCCAGAATTACCAAACATGTTCCCTCTTTCAGTAGCAAAGGCCTTAGTCCCTAAATTTCTTCCCAGAAGCTTGAATCACAACCTTATATTTAGTCATTCATGTTTATTCCTGGTCTCCATGTCTGGGTTCCTGAACCCAAGTATTTGTTCTTAGATTCAAATTGTTTCCTGGGCTCTGGGTACATCCCTTCAATCCCCAGTCCTAATATCCAGGAATGACTCTACAACTTAAATTCATGATTCTGTCCCTGGGAGCATCCTCTAGATAGACAAGGCCCACATTTATAACTTAGATGTGACTCCACATCCTCAGCTTCTGCTTTGAGGCTTAGAACATTGTCTCCTGCACTAAAGTTCCTATATACAGAATAGCCCTTGGCATTCACAGACTTCCATCATGCACTTCATGCACTGCAGTCTGGAGTAACAGAACTACAGCAGTTTAGCACTCAGTGTTAACTCTTACAGGCAGATGATGGGGAAGGTAGACTGATCCTCTGTGTACCAAATAGGTTCAGCTGGGTAAGGGAAAAGGGTGCTTTCTCTGTGCTCATATTTGGTCCTTCTTCCTTTCTCCTTGGAATTGCTCTCATGCACAAGTTCAAGATTACATATCAGCTCAAATTGTAGTCAAACTTGCTGTCCCGTGGAGAAAGGGTCTCCCAAGAGAAGTGTCAATGCCCTGGCACCAGTGGCCCAGCTGAGCAGATTAATATAGAATAAGTCTCTCCAGGTGCAGCTATGGGAACATCAGAAAAAGTTATGAAATGGGACTCAGCCCTTGGGGATCTGATATGTGACTGAGCTGAGAAGGAAGAGTACGTGCGAAGGTGGATTGGATGAGCCAGAAGGGACAGAAGGCCTTTTCAGAGAAATGAAGTTGAGCTCATTTCCTCCCACCCACAGGAAAAATCCCCCATTGCTACAGCACTTGCCATATGAACTGCTCACATTGTTTACGGCATCACATGAATGGTTTATGATATATGTTAAGAATATGACAACAAAATCGTGAATAATATCACAATGGTTTAGGACTTCATAATGGGTGCCTTATGACAACACAAATATTGTTAACATGCCATGGGTTGATTTATGATGTCACCATATTTTATGACATTAAGATGATTATTTTATTATATCACCATCGAGAATATCACAATTTACCACCATCGTTAGCTTATTATATCTCTGTCTGGTTTATGAAATCCCAACTGTGAATGGCATCATGATGTTTTATGACATCACAAGTTTTGATTTATTACACATGGTTTGTAACATTATGATGTGAGTGACATCACTGTAGTTCACAACATCACAATACTTATTCTAGTGCAGCACAATTCTGAATGTTTATGACACCACAAATTTGGTATATGGCATCAAGAAATTGAATGGCATCACAGTGTTTTGGTTATGTCTCAGTGGTTAATGATACAAACTATTGTTCAGTTTTATCATGCCAATGTTTGTTTCATAACATCATATTGGTGAATGACACAATTTTAAATTCATGATGGTTTATGACATCAGAATGTGATTGACCTAATTTTACTTCATCAAATGGTTGGTTTATGACATTACAGAGTTGAAAGGAATCACAAATCTTCATGACATTGCAGTGTTTGTTTTATGACCTCACAATGGTAGAAAATATTACAAATGTTTATGATATAACTGTTTTAGAGAGTAAAAATGGTAAGTTTATGGAATTATAGTGCTAAATTATATCAAACTTTATTATAACACCACAATGGTTTAAGACAACAAAGGAATTCATTTATGATATCACAGTAGACTAACCACAAATATTTAGGGTATCACAACATTCAACCTAGGACATGTCAAGTGATGGGAATACACATACAAATTATGAATGATATCATAATATTCCATGACAACACAATGATTGCCATATGGCATGTCAATGATTGACATCACAAAATTTATCACATCACACAATTATAATAATTCACTAGTTTAGTATGCCAATGTGCTTTTTATGACTTCACAATTGATTGTATCAGTGATAAGTATATTAAAACAAAATGGAAGTGTACAACATCCCAATTGATTGATGTGTTGCAATTGTAGCTTTAGAATGGAGGATGGCCCAAGTGCTTGGGCCCTGCACCCCATGGGAGAGCAGGAAAAAGCACCTAGCACCTGGCTCCTGCCATCGGATGAGCGCGGTGCGCAGGCCGCAGCGCACCATCCGCGGCGGCCATTGGAGGGTAAACCAACGGCAAAGGAAGACCTTTCTCTCTGTCTCTCTCTCACACTGTCCACTCTGCCTGTCAAAAAAAAAAAAAAAGAATTCACAATTATTTTTATGAAATTCTAATGGTTGGTTTATGACATCAAGATGGACTTACCTCACAATAAGTTTATGATATCACCATGAATTTTATGACACATTTGATTGTGATGTTACAACCTTTTTGATGCCACAATTGATTAAAACATCATAAATGCAGTTTGTGAGTTTGTGACATCACAATTGTCTGGTTGTGACATCACAGTGCCTTCATAGCACCTCAATAGTGGTTTATAACATCAAAATGTGTTATGATATCACAATATTTTTTTATGACAACACAACTGGTTATGACTCAGCAATGCTAAGTTTATTACGACACAATTAGTTTTTTGATATCACATTTGAATAGGCATCACAGTCGTTTTTGTTGCATCATAATTGTAGATAACATCATGACACTCATTTTACAATATAAAAATTGGGCTTTAATGCATCACAATTCAATACAACAGTATTTCAGTGATGATATCACAACAGTTTTTATACAATTATAATTTCAAAATGGTTTTTATGACTTCACAATTATAATGTAACAATCATAGCATCATGATATCACGGTCGTGGTTTACTTACCACATACCAACTGATTATTATATAAAATGCAATTTTATGTCATAACAATGATTGTTTCATCACTGTTAGCTCCATGATCACTATGATGTTTCAACTTTACTGTAAATTTTGACATTGCAAATATTTTTCATGAAATCACAATGCCATTCTCATGACATTGCAAATATTTCTAGCAACATAATGATATTTGCCTTCACAGTGGATTATGGCATAACAATTGTAGCTTTATGACTATATTTTTATTTAATATCACAATTGATAATGACATCATAATGCATTTTACAACATAATTTTTATGATATCATAATTGGTTCTGACATTTCTAAGATATTTTATGGTATTATAATGGCTTACAGTATCACAAATGTGGTTTATGACACCAAATTGTGGCTTATGACATCATAAGTGATTATAACATCACAATTATTTTGATAACATCACAATGGTAGTTGTATGGAATAACTATGTTAGTTTCTAACACTACAATTATATTTATGACATCAGAATTGATTAGAACAACAATGTTAGTTTTATGATTTCATGACTGAAGTTTTTATGACTTCACAGTTTATTATAAAATCACATTGTTAGCATTATAACATCACAATATTTTCTGACATTGCAGCAGATTTTCACATCATTGCTTTTGATGACATCAGAATGCTGTTTAGGGCATCGTGATAGAATATGACATTGCAAATGAGGTTTATAAGATCACAATTGTGGTTTGTGACATCACAACAGTGACTCAGGACATACTAATTATAATATCAGCAGGGTAGTTTTTGACATCACATTAGATTTCATAGTTTTGGATTAAGACACTGTAATTGATTATGATATTGCAATAGTATATTTATGCTTTCACAAAAGTTTTATCACATTGAAATCCATTACAACACCACAATGGTTCATTAAGACATCACAATGTTAGGTTTTATGACCAAAATTTATTGTGAACTCATAATGTAGTATATTATGCAATTAGAGCTTATGATTTGACAATTGACTTTAATATCTTGGGTCGCTTTATAGCATCACAACCATGGCCTGATTATGATACTTTTATAACATCACAATTTATTATGACTGTGCAATGATTGGTTTATAACATCACAATCGAATGTTTAGTACATACATCAGTTGTTTATAACATTGTAACTTTATTACATAATGATTATGTTGTCACACTACTTCATGGCAACAAAATCACTTATAATCACAAAGTTTGTGACATCACAATTGATTACAACATACCATTATTATTTTATAACATCAAAATTGTTTATATCAACAATACATTTTATAGTACCATAGTTTTAGGTAAATTAAATTGCAATTGATTATGATATCACAATTGTGGGTTTGATATCACAATTATGATGTCACAATGGCAAGTTTCTGATATCAAATCAAACTTGTGTCATCACGATTATTTTATAGCATCATAATTGATTATGAAATCATGCTAGTTGCTTTATAACTTCATAATGGTAGTTTGATGCAATCTAATGTTAGTTTATCACATCACAATGATTTTATGACATCAAAATTGATCATGACATTACAAAGAAGATCTGTCATATTTAATTATGGCAAGTGTTCTATGATGTAAAAATTGATTATGTAAAACAATGGTAGGTTTTTCTTCACATGAAGGTGGATTATCACATTGAAATTGATTATGAAAATAATGGTTGCTTTATGAGATCACAATGGTCTGTCTTATAATCACAATGTTGATCTATAATATCAAAATGCTTTAGTGACATTAAAATTGATAAACTCACAAAGGTGGTTTATGACATTACAAATGCTTATGACAAAACAATGGTTTATGACATCACAATGGTAGGTTGATGGCATATCGATGCTGGTTAGTTCAGTGGTTTTTAGATTTGTATATGTCATTACATTGATTGTGACATCACAATATTACTATATGATAAAATTCAGTTAGAATAAATATTGGTTGACTTATGACATCACAATGAATTTTATAACATCACAATTGACATCAAATGCTTTTAATAACACTGAAATTATGATTTCACAAAGGTGCCTTATGATATCACACTGTTTTTATGATCCCAGCATATTGTTTTATCAAATAAAATTATCACAGAGTGAAGCTTTTTATTGTATAAAATTATTGTAGCATCACAAGGGCTGAATTATGATAAAAATGGAGTGGTTAATCGCATCCATTGATTATGACATTGCAGTGCTTATATGACAACAATTATGACATCACAAGGGTGATTTATGTTTTCACAGGTTTATGTCATAGAAATTGATTATTATAAAAAATTTTTGGTTTATCATATAACAACAATAGGTTTATGACATCTATAAGATATTGTTGACATATTTCATGACATAAGGTTTATTATGATATCAAAAAGCTATAATACCATTAAGGAAGTAATATAACATGGTGGTTTATGACATCTGTTTTTTATGACATCATATGGTAAGTTTTTGATATCATAATTTTGCTTATCTCATCACCATAGATTATGATATCACCTGCATTTCTTTTACGTCACAGTTGGTTATAATGTCACAAAGTAGCTTTATGGCTTCACAATGGGTTTTAGGGCATCAAAACTGTTTTTATAACAATTCATTTTGATATAGCAATGGAATCTATGACATACCAATCAGTTATGAAATCATAAATTTTATGATACCAAATAAATTATGAATTCACATTGGTTGTTGATAAAGTTATGATTTATTACTGCATCACATTCTTCAGTCTTTGACGTTACAATGATTTTAGAACACTAAAATTGATTATGATATTACAATTGGTTCATGTCACCACACATTATTATAATATACAATGCTGGTTTATGACATCACAATGGTATGTAAAATGGATTAGAATGGATTTATAAAACCACAATGGTATTTTATTAAATCCCAATGGTGATATCATGATTGATTATGATGTCCATGCTACAGTTATGACATCTAATAGTTTTTATTATTTTGCAAATGATTATGACATCTCCATAAATCTTATGACATCATAATTGAGTATGTGGGAGTCTGTTACATGTGCTCAAGGTCAACCTACTCACTCAGGCCATACCAGCATGCCATATCTCCACTCCTCACCTATCTACCAGAGCAGGTGACTCTCTTTCACAATGACAAATTTATGGCTTAAGGAGTCAAAACTGGATGGAGTATAGTTTAAGGTGTAGGTCCATGGGAAGGTTCTCATGCTAGCCACCAAACTGAATGTCTGGGATCTATGGGTACAGAGTGCAATGCCAAGACCCTCAGAAAGCCTGTGGAAAGACATACTTCCTTGGGTCCAGGACTTCTTTTGCATAGAAGCCAGGGGAACCTTTTCCTAGAGCCAGTCAGCATATGGGGAGTTGTCAGTGCCAATGCAAGCCAGTTGCCTGTTGCAGGTGGAAATCTAATGGAGTGAAACCCTCTGCCTGTGACATGTGTCCAGGTTGAAGTCCTTGGAGTTTCAGGGAAGAATCTCTGTTCATCCACCCTAACCCCAACTCTCACCACAAACCCAGCCCCTCCTCTACCCCCCTCTGCCCATCATCACCCATCTTCCAAGAACTCTGAGCTAAAGGCTATAAGCTAAGCTCAAAGCTTTTATAGTCAGTTTCTGGACCAATGGTGGTGTCCCTTACTGGTGCCACCTAGCAACCACCTCCAAAAATCTGAAATCAGCATAGAGGTGAGACCCCATCTTCTGGGCCTATGGGGTCAACTAAGTGCTCAATTCCCGGCCTTTCAATGGTAGGTGGTTTTGAGCTGCATGCTTCATACAATAATAGGTCCTGGTTGTTTACTGAGTCTCCCATCTACTCCCTTCCAAACACCAACACTGACCTTGACCCTGACACCTAACATGCTGGTCCACTGATTTCAAAAGTCCCCAGACCAAATACTCCATCCCTAGTGAATTAATTCTCCAAACAGGACCCTTATTTCTCACCATGACAGGATTTTTGTCCTCCAGCTAATGCTCTCTCCAGCAATTCAGGGAGACAGCTTTACAGCTCCACACCCAGGCTCAGTGGCAGGGCTCATTCACATGTGTTACACTGCAAGTTTATTAAGCTTGCTCAGTTGAAGTGGGTAAAGCTGTCCAGGTATGTCACTCACAGTGCCTGACTGTTTAGGCTGACAAAATACCCTATGGCTTGAATTGTGACTACCAGCCTATAGGCAATGTGGGTGAAGAACAGATACCTTTTGACATGTGATCACTTCTTCACAGGTCCTGTGGGACACAGCAATACTCCTGCAGACTTTGCTATGACATCCTTTCATTCCATGCACAGTTGTCCCTAGATGTCTCTCCCACTTACCTTCTTGCTAATTGTCCTTGCATTTCCTATCTTTATTTCTACAAGTCTCTGCAACACCAAATTGCTTTGACCTTACCGTGACCATGGAAGTTGTGCAGTCCCTTGCTCCCACCCCACCCATCTCCCACACTCTCACACACACTGCATGCTGTGCAGCAGCCTAGGCTTTCTCCTTCACCATCACTGCAGTGTTGCTTTTTCTTTATATAACATTTACTTTATTTTTTTGAGAGCAGAGTTAGAGAGGGCGGGAGAGACAGAGAGAGACTCCACATCTGCTGTTTGGTAAAGAAGTGCAGATTTTTTGAAAGAGTAAATCAAGGTGGCCTAGCTTGGTTCCAGGCTGGGAGAACTGCAGGTGAAATCTGCAAGGATGTTAAGAAGAAGCAGTACTTATATCAAGCTCTGGGGTCTGTACTGTCTTAGGCAGAGATAAGACTCAATACATGAGTCCTGTCCCTCAATGTGACTTATAGAACAATACTTCAGTTGGGGCTGAGGTGAGGCAAGAATGGAGGAGACTGAAGTGGACCATGACTGGATCTGAGAAGTTTACAAGATCATAATAATGATTTGGATTTTGTCCTAAAATTGAAGAATAAATAGGAAGTGTTTGATGAAGAAATTGCTATACATGCACACTGAGTAGACCCAAGATGAGTAGGTGTACCCTGGAGTTTTGTAGCTGAGGACTGGTCAGGACATGCTTGAAAGATGACCAATGCAAGGGAATCATCCATAGAATCACAGCAAATAATATCAGTGCTAACAGAGATGGACATAGAGCCTCTTCCCTCCAACCAGGGTAAAATCATTCATTCCAGAGGCATGTGCTAGAATTTTAATATATTTGCCTGGATAATGGGAAAAAGTTATGCAGAATTTAATGCTGATCCATAATCACCCACAGAAGAATAAAATTAAAACTTGAAAGGATGCAACTGGTTTTAAATGACTTAAGTGATTCCCAGAACAAACCTAAAGAACATAAAAGTATTCACCTAAAATATTTGGACAAGCATGCAAAAAAGCATCATATATACAGACTTTAAACAATTTAAATAAAAATGAATAATATCCTTAAATTATAAATGTGAAAACAGAATTCCTACATCTGAAAGGATGACCCTGTATTTGATAGATTCAGTGTCAATACCAATAACACAGTTTCTAAACAAAGAAAAAATAGGAACTGTGTGAAAGCTAAACATATTTTTTGAAACACACTTTTAAAAAAATGATGAGAAGTTACAACTAGAAAATACATCCCTGTCAAAACTGAGATAAAATATTATTCGTGGAAACACAGCAAGACATCACAATATGGAAAAACTTCTTGGCAAAAACACTAAAAGCTCAGCCAAATAAACAATAGAGAAATGGGATTACAACAACTTTAGAATATTCTGCACTACAAGGGAAACACCCAACAAAGTGTATTGGCAACCAGCAGAACTAGTGAAAATATTTGCAAACTATGGAAATGATAAATGATTAATATTCAGAATCTGGAAAAACTGAAGAAACTCAACAACAAAAAATGCAGTTTGGAAATAGGCAAATGGCATGAATAGACATTTTTCAAAGGGTGATTTACAAATGGCCAACAGACACAAGAAAAAAACGTTCAAGATCACTAGCCATCAGGAAAATGCAAATCTGCTGACACCATGGCTTACTTGGCTAATCCTCCTCCTGTGGTGCCGGCATCCCGTATGGGCTCCAGGTTCTAGTCCCAGTTGTTGCTCTTCCAGTCCAGCTCTCTGCTGTGGCCTGGGAAGGCAGTGGAGGATGGCCCAAGTGCTTGGGCCCCAGTACCTGCGTGGGAGACCAGGAGGAAGCATCTGACTCCTGGCTTCGGATCAGTGCAGTGTGCCAGCTGTAGCAGCCATTTGGGGAGTGAACCAATGGAATGAAGACCTTTCTGTCTCTCTCTCTCACTGTCTATAACTCTACCTATCAAATAAATTTTAAAAATAAAATGAAAATCAAAACCATAATGGGGTTTTACCTCAACCCAGTTGGAATGGCTAGCATTCAAACAAAACAAAACAAAACAAAACAAAACAAAACAAAACAAAAAAAAAAACAGGGGCAGGCACTGTGGCATAGGGGTTAAAACTGCCACCTGCAGTGCCATGGGGGGGCCGGTTTGGATCCTGGCTGCTCCACTTCTGACCCAGCTCTCTGCTATGTCCTGGGAAAACAATAGAGAATGGCCCAAATTCTTTGGCCCCTGCATCCATGTGGGATACCCAGAAGAAGCTCCTGGCTCCTGCCTTGAAATTTGTGTAGCCCCAGACATTGCGGCCAACTGGGGAGTGAACCAGAGGATAGAAGACCTCTCTCATTCTCTGCCTCTTCTCTATGTAACTCTCACTTTCAATTAAATAAATAAATCTTTAAAATTATAAAATAATGCTGGTAAGTTTGTGGCAGTAAATTATCCCAATCCACTACTGATGGCAATATAAACTAGTACAACCATTATGGAAGCCAATATGAATGTAGCTCAAAAGTCTGAATATAGATCTACAATAAAGCATAGTCATCCCATTCCTGGAAATTTACTAGAAATGAAATGAGCATGTGAAACAGCTATCCTTTACCCCATGTTTATTGGAGGTCAGTTTACAAGAAATAAGATGTGGAATCAATCCAGTTACCCATCAAATGATGACAGGATAAATAAAGCATGGTGCACACACCCACACCCACCCACACACACACACACACACACTACGAAGTACTTCATAGTCATAAAAATGAGTAAAATCCTCTTTCACAATGAATGGGTGTAACTGGAAACTACTATGCTTACTGAAATAATCTATTCCCTAAAAGACATATGTTTTCCTGATATGTGGCAGTTACTCCAGGATAAAAAAAGGTATAGGGATGAAATGAGCACATTCTTATTTGATTGTTATTTTTAGCTCTTGTTTATACTCTTGTGGAGCTGTGGTCTTACTACTTTTTACTTGTTGAATGTTATGGTTAGTGTTGCATTTAGCCTGTGATTATTGAGCATATTGAAATGATGTTTTTGCAAAAATGATTAAAACAAGAAACAAAGGAAGGGCATTGAGGGAGGGGATATGGTTATATTCTTGGAATTGTTACCTATGAAATGCGTGAAATCTGTTCTTATATTAATATGATTTTCTTAACATATTGTTATAAAAATACATCCCTTAAAACAAAGCTACAAAAATATGCATCTTAACTGAAACTGGGTAAAGATCCAAGAAGGAAACACATAACATTACATCAATAGATTCCAATAAAACATGGAAAGATGCTTACCATCCTATTTCACTAGGAAATTGTAAATGAAAACCACATGAAGACATCAGCACATATACACTACAAATAAATACAAATATTTGACAAAACAAACCATTGGTAACAAATAGGAATCATGTTTCACTGAAGCCAGAAGTGCAACATGGTAAAGCAACTCACATTTCAGTCAGGAAGTTTCTAATATTTTTCATTTTTAGTATCTTTTGAAAGGCAGTGTTACAGGAAGAAAGGAAGACACAATGAGATCTTCCATCTATTAGTTCACTCCCCACAGCAGCCAGAGCTGGGCAAGACTGAACCCAGGAGCCAGGTGCTTCATCCAAGTTTCTCACATGGGTGCAGGTGCTGAAGTACTTGGGCCATCTTCTACTGCTTTCCCAGGCTCATTATCTGGGAGATGTATAGGAAATGAACATCAGAGACTAAAAGTGCTGCCCATATGGGATGCCAACTTTACAGATGGCAGCATAGCTCATTATGCCACAGCTCCAGCCTCTATTTTTAACATTTTTACTTACTTAGAATAACTATTTGAAATATAGAGACACACAGAGGCACAGAGAGTAATATGCCCCAATTGCTAGTTCATACCCAATATGCACAATATCCAAGGCTAGGCCAGAGAAAAGAATGGAGCAGGAAATTCAATTAGAATCTGCCACTTGGGTCAAGGACTCAACTACTTTAGTCATCACCTACTGCCAACCATGGTCTGTACTAAAATGAAGCAGTAATCAGAAGTGGAGCCAAGACTTTAACACAGGAGCTCTGTCTAAAGTGGTGTCTCCACCAGTATGCCAAAAGAATACCGCACAGTTGAGCTGCTTCCTATGTAAATTTTAAAATGGCTTGAATGCAGATCATGCAATTGCATAGCTAGGGAGTTTCCTCAGTGATCCAAAACCTTGAGTCAGGCTGGCGCTATGGCTCAATAGGCTAATCCTCTGCCTTGCGGTGCCAGCACACCCAGTTCTGGTCCCGGTCAGGGCACCGGATTCTGTCCCGGTTGCCCCTCTTCCAGGCCAGCTCTCTGCTGTGGCCAGGGAGTGCAGAGGAGGATGACCAAGTCCTTGGGCCCTGCACCCCATGGGAGACCAGGAGAAGCACCTGGCTCCTGCCATCAGATCAGCGCAGTGTGCCGGCCGCAGCATGCTGGCCGCAGTGGCCATTGGAGGGTGAGCCAATGGCAAAGGAAGACCTTTCTCTCTGTCTCTCTCTCTCTCTCACTATCCACTCTGCCTGTCAAAAAATAAAAAAAAAAATTAAAAAAAAAAGCCTTGAGTCAACACTAGATCTTGCATGTATGCAAATGCTGATGTCATTTTACAACCATCAAGAATGAAAAGTCAGGCTCTGTGCTGTGGCTCAATGGGTTAAGCATGGCCTACAGTGCTGGCATCACATATGGTCAACAGTTTGAGTTTTGGCTACTCCACTTCCAATCCAGCTCCCTTCTGGTGCACCCAGGAAATCATTAGAAAGTGGAACAAGTCCCTAGACCCCTGAAGCATGTGGTGGATCCAGGGGAATCTTCCTGACTTCTGATTTGTCCTTGGCACAGCCCTGGCCTTTATGGTCATTTGGGGGACAGAACACCAGTGGATGGACGTTCTCTCTCTCTCTCTCTCTCTCTCTCTGTGTGTGTGTGTGTGTGCGTGTATGCATGTGCATATGTCTAGGTCTCCTCTCACTGTGAAAATCTACCTTTAAAATAAATAAATGACACTTAAAAAGAATCATAAGGCATTGGTGTATTTTCATAGGTGCATAAAAAATCAACAGGAGTCACTCTGCACTTACTCCTTATGTAGGATCTCTGTCCTTAATGTGTTGTACTATGAAAATTAATGGTAAAAATACTCTTCAAAAAGTACTTTATACTTTGTGTGTCTGGTTAGGTGCAAACTGTTGAAATATTTACTTATATATACTTATATACTTATATATATATCAACTTAGTATATACTAAGTTGATCTTCTGTATATAAAGATAATTAAAAATGAATCTTTTTTTTGAAAGGCAGAGTTAGACAGTGGGAGAGAGACAGAGAGAAAGGTCTTCTTTCCATTGGTTCACCCCCCAAAATGGCCACTATGGCTGGTGCTGCACTAATCCGAAGCCAGGAGCCAGGTGCTTCCTCCTGGTCTCCCATGCAGGTGCAGGGCCCAAGGACTTGGACCATCCTCCACTGCCTTTCCTGGGCCACAGCAGATAGATGGACTGGAAGAGGAGCAACCAGGACAGAACTGCCCCCCCAACCGGGACTAGAACCCAGAGTACTGGAGCTGCAGGCGAAGGATTAGCCTAGGGAGCTGCAGTGCAGGCTAAAAATGAATCTTAATGAAGAATGGGATGGGAGAGGGAGTAGGAGATGTGATGGTTTGCAGGTGGTAGGGAGGTTATGAGGGGGATCCCCTATAATCCAAAAATTGTACTTTTGAAATTTATACATTTTTTAAACTTTTATTTAATGAATATAAATTTCCAAAGTACAGCTTATGGATTACAATGGCTTCCCCCCATAACTTCCCTACCACCTGCAACACTCCCCTTTATTTTTAAAATATATTTTCTCTAAAAAAACAAATAAACCACAGGATACCCATACAAGTTAATTCTATTCAGCAATATAAAGGAAATGGCTATCATGTCACAGATCCAGATCTATTTGAAAGGGTAAAACCAAAATGATGGGAAAAATCAGTGTTGTGACATATGCGTTAGAGAAGATGTGTATGTGGAGCAGAGGGGAGTGTTAAAGAACATTGAAATTTCCCTGGAGGTTCATATTACACTGTGGGTTTGTCCAAATCTATAGATTTTTAGTCTATTAATTAAAGGTAAAGAATGTCAGGAAATTCAGGAACTGAACACAGAATGTGAAGAAACCAGGAATAATGTGTTCTAAATGTAAGAAACAACCTCATTGAGGGATATGGGAATAGTGCTAAATTAAGTAACTGTAAAAGTGTGTGGAGGGGCAGGCATTGTGGAAAAGCAGGTAAAGCTGCTGCCTGTGATACTGGCATCCAAACTGGGTGGTGGATCATGTCTTGGCTGCTCCAATTACTATCTAGCTTTCTGATTATGAGCTTGGGGAAAAATAGAAGTATGTCCATTGTTTGTGCCCCTGCCATCTATTTGGAAACCCTAAATTGGCCAGCGCTGTGGCTCAATAGGCTAATCCTCCACCTTGTGGCGCCGGCATACTGGGTTCTAGTCCCAGTCGGGGCACCGGATTCTGTCCTGGTTGCCCCTCTTCCAGGCCAGCTCTCTGCTGTGGCCAGGGAGTGCAGGGGAGGATGACCAAGTACTTGGGCCTTGCACCCCATGGGAGACCAGGAGAAGCACCTGGTTCCTGCTTTCGAATCAGTGCGGTGTGCCGGCCACAGCACGCCGGCCATGGCAGCCATTGGAGGGTGAGCCAACAGCAAAGGAAGACCTTTCTCTGTCTCTCTCTCTCACAAAACAAAACAAAATATAGAAAATATATATATTATATATTTATATATATTATATATATAATATATATATATAAAACAAAATGAAGACAACCGAATGAACCGTAAGTTATGTTTCTGGGTACATGTACAGTGACTACAGAAGAATTTCATTTAAAAAAGCGCTCATAAAAAAACACAAAAAAGCCTCAATTCTCAACTGCAGAGTTAAAAGCCGACAAACTTGAAATGGTCGCGGCCTGTCAAAAAAAAAAGAAACCCTAATGAAGATCCTGGTTCCTGCCTTTGGCCTGGTCAGCCCTGGCCATTGCAATCATCTGGGAGAGTCAATCAGCAAGTGGAAGAATCTCTCTTTCTCCCTCTCCCTCTCTCTCTCTCAGGGTGTGTGGGTGTTTTTAGCTCTGTCTGTCTGTCTGTATTTCCCTCTCCCTGTAATTCTGACTTTCAATGAATCAATAAATATGGAAAAATTGTGATTGGAGTTTGGCAAACAAAGGCTAAATGCTGTTATTTGGCTCAGCAAGTAACTAACTACCAGAGCTGTGACTCCACAATTTTGAGATGGTTAAGTGGCATGTACTAAGGTTGAACAAATAAGTTGAAAAAGACAAACTGTTCACCATTGGAGTGGGATTTCATAGGTAAGCAAGAGAAACATCCAGAACGATATATGTATTGGATCAGAGTTAAAGACATCAACATTAACCCGTACTCCACTGAATATAGTTGCAGAATATTACATAGAAACCATTTGTAGATCCATGACATTCATGGGTTATTAACATATTTAGTTCCTTGTTGTCAGACAAAGAGTTTAAAAGTGCAGCAGTACCCCCCATATGAAGAAGAATGCAGTGCAGCTAGGGCCATTGTGGCCATTTGGGGAGTGAACCAATGGAAAGAAGACCTTTCTCTCTGTCTCTCCTTCTCATGTCCTTGCATCAAACCAAGTGAGACGCAATAACTGGCAGAAAAGATGTTGCTCAGAAAATTGTAAGAGTAAAGAATCTGAGGAACAGGGACAAAAGCTAGAGATATCCTTTACATCCTGAAAATGCAGAGAAGAGTACTAATGAAAAATTTGCAACATTTTTTTAGACACACATTCCATTTTATATAGAAGTAAACACAGGGCAAATATGCAAAAAGACCTAAGACCAACTTTAAGATGTAAAATTAAAATGCCTGAAAAGAGTAATTTCTGAAATGGAAGTTGTGCAGATGAGATATTTACATTTAAGAAAAAAATAAATAATGAACATGAAAACACAGCAATATAAATCATCAAAACAAAATTTAAGGAGAAGAAAATATTTAAAAGGCTGAACAGATCTTCATTACAATTATATATTTAAATAGGATCTCAAAAATGATTAGGTGAATATTTGGGGAAATTATCGCCAAATTTTTCAAATTTGACAAAAATATAAGCCATAGTATTTATTGCACTCTAAGCACAAAATAAAAAAAAAAATCACTGTGCCAAGTCATTTCATAATTACATTGCATAAAACCAAAAATAAAGTTAAATTCTGAAAGATCAAATTCCAACATGATTGAATAGGGAAAAACCATGTTGATTTTGTTTCTTTCTTTCTTTTTTTTTTTTTTTGACAGGCAGAGTGGACAGTGAGAGAGAGAGACAGAGAGAAAGGTCTTCCTTTTGCCATTGGTTCACCCTCCAATGGCTGCCGCGGGTGCACCGCGCTCATCCGATGGCAGGAGCCAGGTTCCAGGTGCTTTTTCCTGGTCTCCCATGGGGTGCAGGGCCCAAGCACTTGGGCCATCCTCCACTGCACTCCTGGGCCACAGCAAAGAGCTGGCCTGGAAGAGGGGCAACCAGGACAGAATCCGGAGCCCCGACCGGGACTAGAACCCGGTGTGCCGGTGCCGCAAGGCGGAGGATTAGCCTGTTGAGCCACGGCGCCGATTTTGATCACAAGAAAATAACAGAAAACAGGAGAGGATCTGTGTTCCTAGGAGATAACTGGAATGGAGCTTTTAATGAAAAGCCTGTAGAAAGAAGGCTTCTGTGAAACAGCAATGATTGCACAGACATGGAGCAGCTTGCAATTCCCACCAGCAACTTCCATGGACAGCGTCTGGAAGGGAGGCTATCTTCCCAGAACAAGGTGAGAGGAATCTGCAGAAGCTCTGTGCCACTGGTGATCTTGTCTGAGGAAGTGATCCATGGCCCCTACTGAATCTAGGCAGAGGAGTTGTCAGGGAAAAAGTGCTCACTTAATTCTTTGAATGGGGGCATATTTATTTTCTCTCCACCCCTCAACAATGCTGTGCATCAGCTGGAGGGGACAGCACCATTTTACCAGAATAAGGCTGCAGCAGCCCAAGCATATCTGGTGAATTTTTTCAGAGAGAGAAGTCCATAATCCACACTGATTCTGAGTGCAGGAACACTAGCTGGCAGAGGGCAATGTGCCCACTTAACTTTGGGAACAGAGGCCATGTTGCTTCACTCCCCTATCCTCCAAGGGACCTGGATCAGGAATGGGGTGGCTCTCTGGGTAGGGAAGTTTGCACGGTAGAGTGGATTCCATAAAGCCTGTGACTGCAGGAATACAGCACCCTGTGACTGTGGGAATGCTGTGACTGTGCAATAGGTGGGAGGATCAATAAGATAATAGGGTGTGGCTTGGTCTTTTGGCAATTACCAAGTCCAATTTCAGAAATTCAGAATTCCCTGAGTGTTGGGAAAGGACAATGAAGATGGCTCAACGTTCACACTACAGAATGCACAGATTATGTAGCTCATGTGTCTTAGTGACAGGGGTGCAGGCACAAAGGGGTTCACCTTGGCACAGAGAAAGGTGGCAGCAGTTATCATACAAGCCAGGATGATGATCGCTTCAATCTCACTGGCTACAGAGAAACTATCACTCACAATTTGGAGCTTACCCTGGAATTCTGCCCCACCCACAAATGTTGGCCAGAGCTCCTGCTCCACCTAGTACACACTTCTGGATATCTCCCAAAGTTGCTGACATCCCCCTATGCCTAGAGGCACATTTCCAAAAACAAAGACTTCACAGGAAATATCAACAACTGCTTATCCAGATGCATAAAAATTAGAATAGAAATATAAGAAACATGAATAAGGAATATAATCTGGTTCCAAAAAGGAACACCATAAGACTTCAATATTAGACTGTGAACATGAGGAGATTGATGAAATGTGTAAAAAGGAAGTCAAAAGATTGATTGAAAGATAATTTTCAAAAATAGAGAAGAAATTAATATGATTTAAATCTGCAAATAATATGTATGAGGAATTCTGCTAATAAGACTTGTTAAAAATGTAACTGAAATATTAGAAATGAAGAATTCAGGAGCTAGCACTGTGACGCAGTAGGTTAATCCTCTGTCTGTGGCACCGGCATCTCATATGGGCACCGGTTCTAGTCCCAGCAGCTCCTCTTCGAATCCAGCTCTCTGCTATGGCCTGGGAAAGCAGTATAAATGGCCCAAGTCACTGGGCCCCTTCACTCATGTGGGAGACCTGGAAGAAGTACTTGGCTCCTGGCTTTGGATCAGTGCAGCTAGGGCCATTGTGGCCATTTGGGGAGTGAACCAATGGAAAGAAGACCTTTCTCTCTGTCTCTCCTTCTCACTGTCTGTAACTCATTCATACAAATAAATAAATAAATAAACCTTTTAAAAAATAAAGAAATGAAGAATTCAACATGTCAAAGAGAAAACACAGTGGGAAGCCTGAACAACAGACTCAGTGAGGCTGAAGAATAGCTGAGCTGGAAGACAATGTTTTTGAAATACATCAGACAATAAAGCAGATGAAAAACTTTGGAAAAACAAAACAGTGTTGTGAATTGTGGGGCACCATCAAGCAACAAAGTATACATATATTAGGTATTCCTGAAGAGATGGAAAGGCAGAATGACTCAGAAAATACATTTAGTGAAACAAACAAAAAAATTCTCTAATTTGGACAATGAGATGTACAACCTAGTACAGGAAGCACACAGAATCCCATACATCCAGATATTAGTAGATCTTCAACACTACACATTATATTCAAACTTTCAAAATTAAAACACAAAGACATTTTATTGTCCTAACGTGCAAGATAAATGCCAGATTATCTTTAAAGATCTCCCATTAGATTGACAATAGAATCTTCATCAAAAATTTTACAGGTGAGAAGAGAATGGAAAGATAGTTCAAGTCTAAAAAAAGAAGAATAAATTGTCAACCCAAAATGCTACACACAGAAAAGCTCTCATTTATAAAAGAAGATGAAATAAAGACTTTCAAGAAAAAACAACTTGAATTTGTTATGGTTGATCCAGACTTACAAATGATAGTTAAGGTTGTCTTACTGAAATAGAGAAAGATAGCTTCTTGGAAGAATTTGAAGCTACAAAATCTAATAGTAGTATAAAGGAGATCCAAAGCAAGCACCAGAAATATTTACAGAAAAATGATATGACCAAGTCATCACTTATCAGTAATCACCTTGAATGAAACTGGACTGAACTCTCCATTTTAAATAACAGGTTGCTTGGATTGAAAAGCCAGATCCATTTATATTCTGCCTACAAGAATGATACCTCACCAACACACACACACAAAGTTAAAGTGAAAGGATTGGAAAATGATGTTCCATGCAACTGTAAACCAAAAATGAGCAGAAGTAACTCTTTTAATATGAGACAAAATAAAATTCAAGACTGTAACTGTTAAAATAAAGAAAAACTGTCATTATGTAATGATAAAAAGATCAACTCAACAGCAAGATGTGACTATAGTAAATGAATAGCCACACAATGCTAGAGAACCTAGTTACTTAAAACAAATGTTAATAGACTTAAGGGAAATGGAGGCTTCAAGATGATAAGAATGGAGGGCTTCAACACCCGCGTTTCATCATGGACAGATCAACTAGGTGAAAAATCAACAAACAATAGAGATCATCTACACTACAAACAAAATGGATCTGATATCTAGAATGTTTCATCCAGCAGCCACAGAATACAATTTTCATCTGTAAGTGGAACATTCTATAGGAGAAATTCTATGCTAAGAAATAAAGCAAGTCTCAATTTTTTTTTAAATAAAGTCACATCAGGTATCATTTCTGATCACAATGGAATGAAGCTAGAAAATAATAAAATAAGACACTCTAGAGAGTATGCAAACACATTATGACTGAACAAAAAGCTGCTGAATAAATAAAGGGTCATAGAAAAAAAATGAAGAGGGAGATTTAAAAATTCCTTGAAACAAATTTCAATAAAATAGCATAACAAATCATTGTGATACAGCAAAAGCAGTGTTAAGGGGAAAGATTATAGCAATTATTGTCTACATCAAGAATTTGGGAAGATATCAGTATATGAGCTAAAAATAAATCTCATGGACATGGAAAAATAAGCACAAATCAGATGTCAAATTAGTAGGAGAAAAATAATAAAAATTAGAGAAAAATTTTAAAAAACGGAAACCAAAAAATGACACAGATCAGTGAAATAAAGAGCCATTGTTTTCTGGAAAAAATAAGCAGAATCAATAAAGTATTGGCCCAACTAATGAAAAATGCAGAATACTTAAATTAATAAACAGTAGAAATGTAAAAGAGTTCTTTGAACTGATGGTGCTGATATAAAATAATCATTAAATTGTTAAAAATAGCTATATGGCAGCAAATTTGAATATCTAGTAGAAATGTATACATTTCTGGATACATCCAATCCACCAAAATTGAGGCATGAAAACACAGAAATTTGGAATAGACAAATAACCAAGATGGAAGCAGAATCAATAATGAAGATCCTTCCAGTAAAGAAAAGCTCAGGACTGGATGACTGCAGTGCTAAATTTTACCAAACTTTCAAACAGCTAATCTAAATTCATCTTAAACTATTTCAAACACTTTAAAAAGGGAAGGTCAAAAAAAGCTCTGCCCCATAGAGGGATGCCCACCATCACACTTATTGGCTCTGTGGTGTCAATATATTTGTCATTTGTTGGAAAAAAAGTTTTGAATGAGTACCATGTCTAAATGATCTTTTCTTTTAACATGAACAAAATACCTTTCAAAACCAAATAAAGTTGATGTACATGCTATGAAATAAATTTTTTAACTAATGTACAGATTTTGTGAGTAAAATTTAGTAAAGCAATATGATAAATAACAGAGTGACAAGTCAGAATAGTAGTATTTGGTGTAAAAATATATTCCACTACACTTAAAAAAGATAAATTTCTCAATACATTGAATTAAGTAATAATGAAACCATTTTACAAAATGACCTTAAAGGAATCATTTTAGGATCTAGAACTATATTAGAAAATTTCTTTTTTTTATTTTATAACGCTTTTATTTAAAGAATATAAATTTCCAAAATACAGCTTATAGATTACAATGGCTTCCCCCCTATAACTTCCCCCCCAACTGCAACTCTCCCCTTTCCCACTCCCTTTCCCCTTGCTTCACATCAAGATTCATTTTCAATTCTCTTTATATACAGAAGTTCAGTTTAGTATATATTAAGTAAAGATTTCAACAGTTTGCCCTCACATAGCAACACAAAGTGAAAAATACTGTTGCAGTACTAGTTATAGTATTAATTCACAATGTATAGCACATTAAGGACAGAGATCCTACATGATATATTTTTTTAAAAAATTGATTAATTTTCTAGGCAATTTCCAATTTAACACCAAGATTTTTTTTTCATTTTTAATTATCTATATACAGAAGATAGATTCAGTATATACTAAGTAAAGATTTCATCAGTTTGCACCCACACAGAAACACAAAGTGTAAACTACTGTTTCAGTGCTACTTATAGCATTACTTCATATTGGACAACACATTAAGGTCAGATCCCACATGAGACGTAAGTACACAGTGACTCCTGATGTTGATTTAACAATTTGACACTCTTCTTTATGGCATCAGTAATCTCCCTAGGCTCTAGTCATGAGTTGCCAAGGCTATGGAAGCCTTTAGGGTTCGCTGACTTCAATCTTATTCCAACAGGGTCATAGTCAAAGTGGAGGTTCTCTCCTCCCTTCAGAGAAAGGTACTTCCTTCTTGATGGCCCCATTCGTTCCACTGGGATCTCACTCACAGAGATCTTTCATTTAGGTCTTCTTTTTTTTCCAGGGTGTCTTGGCTTTCCATGCCTAGAATATTCTCATGGGCTCTTGAGCCAGATCCGAATGCCTTAAGGGCTGATTCTGAGGCCAGAGTGCTATTTAGGACATCTGCCATTCTATGAGTCTGCTGTGTATCTCGCTTCCCATGTTGGATCTTTCTCTCCCTTTTTGATTCTATCAGTTAGTATTAGCAGACACTAGTCTTGTTTGTGTGATCCCTTTGACTCTTAGACCTATCAGTGTGATCAACTGTGAACTGAAATTGATCACTTGGACTAGTGAGATGGCCTTGGTACATGCCACCTTGATGGGATTGTATTGGAATTCCCTGGCACAATTCTAACTCCATCATTAGGGGCACAACTGATTGAGCATGTCCCAAATTGTACATCTCCTCCCTCTCTTATTCCCACTCTTATATTTCACAGGGATCACTTTTCAGTTAAAATTTAAACACCTAAGAATAATTGTTTGTTAATTACAGAGTTCAACCAATAGTACTAGAATAAAAAAATTACTAAAATGGATAAAGTATTATATTGTACAACAACAGTCAGCACAAGAGCTGAAAATTTAGAAAATTTCTAAAACCAAAGGTCAATTTACATTTTATAAATTCTATTAAAAAGTAGATATGAAGGAATTTGGTGAACATAGTTAATTGCAATTAATTTTGAAGTGAAATCAAAAGTAAAAATAAGACTGACACAGGGTCATAGTATCACCACTGTCTTACTAGCATGTTAGTGATACACAGGTTATAGCAATACATTAAAAATAAAATAAAAATAAAAAGTGACATATCTGTTATAAAAACATATGATTACTGACAAAAATAAAAATGGACATACACATTATGAAATAAGGTATCTCGTGATTACTGTGAGAAGTAATAAATAATTTGAAAGGGAGAAATAATGGCTTGAAAAATAGATATTAGAAAATATTAAAAAACTCAGAAATTTAAATAATACAAAAATCATGTTATATTCTACAATATATGAAAGGACAAATTCGCATATCTTGAATTACAGTGTTGAATCAAAGGCAAAATTCAGAGTTTCATAAACATCCAAAAATATTAAATCATGTTACCTGCTAAATGAACTAACATGCCTTTGAGAAACTGTGTACATGATAGTTCCAGAAAACCTACAGAATGTGAGCATGTTGATGCCTTCACAAAAGACTAAGCAAGCTAAACACAGTGTTTGGCTGGCTCAGATTAAAATATTTAAAATATATACTGGTGGGATTGGCGATGTGGCATTGTAGGTAAAGATGCTGCCTGCAGGGCCGGCACTCCATATGGGTGCAGGATTATGTTTCAGCTGTCCCAGTTCTCATCCAGCTCTCTGCTATGGCTTGGGAATGCAGAAGAAGATGGCTCAAGTTCTTGTGCTCCTACAACTGCATGGGGGATGCAGAAGAAGCTCTTGGCTCCTGGTTTCAGATTGGCTCAGCTCCAGCCATTGTGGCCAATTGTGGAGAGAACCAGTGGATGAAAGACCTCTCTCTCAGTCTCTGACTTTCTTCTCTCCGTGTAATTCTGACCTTCAAATAAACATTTAAATATATATATGTATGTTTATATGTATATATAGCTAATAGATATAATTTAAAAAGTAATGCAACTATGAAAAGCCTATTATTAGCACTTTAAGAAAAAAATGAGTAACTTGGGAGGAAAAATAAAAATAAACTAATATAGATCAAATGACAAAAGCACAGATCATTTCAATTGCATTAAAAATGAATGTTAAGAAATCCAACATAGTTATACCAAACATACCATCTATCACAGAAGTAAAATAAGCATGTCCAGGGAAAGTGTTCTGGTGCAGTGGATTAAGCTACCAATGGGCATGCCCTCATCAAACATTGTGGTGCTGGGTTAGAGTACCATCTGTTCTGCACTACTGATCCAGCTTCCTGCTAATGTACCTTGGAGGCAGAAGATAATGGCCTAAGTAATTGGTTTCATACCATCCCCATCAGAGGTCCAGATGGAGTCCTGGATCCTGACTTGGGCCTGGCTCAGCCTGAGCTGCTGTGGCAATTAGGTGGGCAACAAATACATAGAATTTCCCTCCTCCATCTATCTTTTCTACTGTTCAGTTAAAATAAAACTTTAAAGAAGCTAAAAGGCTTAGCTATATAGAAATATGTCACTTTCAATAATAAAAGGCAAATTTAGATCCCCAAAAACATCAACAAAATCTTCAAAATGTTATATATAAATGGTTAATGCCAGGTCTCACCTTAAATTTCTCTGAAAAAAATACGTACACAAATGTGAGGTAAAGTTACAATTTCACAGGGTTGATAACATCAGAATGAAAAAGGTAACATGGAAGGCTCTGGCTTCTATATACTTATGACACACAAAGGCGGTAGGTAAAATGTCAAATGCAGAAATACAAAATGATAGGGTGATGAAGATGTAATAAAATATATATTGTGATCACTGTGAGAAAAATAAGCAATTTGGTAAGCAACAGTGGGGACTGACGTTCTGGTTTAATGGGTCAAGATACCATCTGTGAAGCTAGCATCCTAAATGGGTACCAAATGCTCCACATTTGATCCAACTCTCTGCTAATGACCTGGGAAAAGCTGTGGCAGATGGTCTAAGGCTTGTACCTTTGCCACCCTCGTGGGAGACCCAGATGAAACTCCTAGCCTTCAGCCTTGGTCAGACTTAGCTCTTGCAGCCACCCAGGAAGTGAACCAGCAGATGGAAGATCTGTCTCTGTCTCTCCCTCTTTCCCTCCTCATAGCTCTGATTTTCAAAAAATAAAACTTTTAAAAAAGGAATGAGTTCTGAAAAACTGCTAAAAACAGTCCATTATAGTTGAATTAAAAGAGTAAAACAAATTAAATCTTGTCCAGGAAACATAAATTAAGGATATATGATGTCACTTACCTGAATAACAATAAAGAAAATGTAACACATATATTCTATTGTAACTGTCAGAAATCAAAGGCAACATTTTGTAAAAAATGAGAACAAGCAAAAATATATTACTGAAAATCTGTGTGCATGATAGCTTTAGCATTATTTTGTGTGAAGAAATGAGTAATCTGGTAAGAGTCATAATAAAGTCACAACCAATTACAAAAGCATTTGCTGAAAAATAAATCATTAAAATGGGAAAAATAAAGGGAAGTTAAAAAACCACATTTCCTTTAAAATAATCATAAATGAAATATGATACTACATGAGACAGCTCAATTAGGTACTTTAAAAATCATAGGAAATGCAAAGTCCCCCAATTATTGAGAACAGATTTTAAAAAATTGTCATCAAGAAAAGGTGAGTAATTGGTGGGACCAAAGATGGCTCTATGATTTGTGAAAATGAAGATTGTCAGGACAACTTGTAGTTTTGATATAAGTGATGATGTTATATTGAAAAAAGGATATTATCAATACATGAATAAAATACATGACATCAAAGACAAAACTGAAGAATTGGAAACATTATGAAATAAAATATGGCAAATATACACAATGGAATACTACTCAGTCAGGAAAATTATGTAATTCCATCTTTTACAACAAAATGGATCAAACTGAGACCATGACCATTATGCTTAGTGAAATAACCTAGTGAAAGAAAAGACAATAGATGTTTTCTCTTATATGTGGTAGTTAATATATAACACAAAAAACACAATACACAAAAATGAGATTTACATAATGTTATAATCTTTGTTTATAGCCCTTCTCTATGGTCCTATTGAATAATTTTTTTACTACTTTTTACTTATTGAACATTATGGTTAGTGGTGCATTAAGTCTTTGTTTATAAAGTACATATTAATTGTTATTGCAAAATTAAAGAAAAAAAGGGAAGAAAGGAGGGGGAATTGAGGGAGAGGAGAAATTGTGATCATTTTCCTGGAATTGTATCAATAAGCTACATGAAAGCTGTTCTTTTTAAATGAATAAAGCTTAAAAAGAAATAAAATTCATTTATAATTACTTTGAGAAGAAATGAGTAATTTTAGTTGGAACAGAAATTTTGTGAATAAGAAATATGAGACATTACTCTAAAACAGACCAATACAAGTACATTGAATAAAGGAAAACAAAAATATATATTTCAGAAAAGATAAACACCAAATATCTTACCACAATAATCTTATTTTTTTCTTTCTTAATGACAATTACCTTACACGAAACATGTATCTAGGAGCATTCTATCAAAACTTTAAAAAATTAAAGTTCTAAATAATCAGGAATTGTAAACATTTGCTAACTTCAAGAATGAATTTTCAGAATTATCAGAGGAATCGAGGATGTCTCTGAAATATGTGTCCATGATGGTTGCTAGCAGAAACCACAGTATTAGAATTGTGTTGATGATATAATGAAAAATCCAGTCATGATGACCATGCACTCATAGTGCTAGGGCTGGTATATAGTACCAAGTCCAAGAGAGATATATAATTGTTGGATATAAACTTAAATGCAAAGGAAAATAAGAAAAGATATTATGAAATAAAATATATTATGGTTGTTATGAAAAAAATGAATAGTTTTCAGTAGCAATGATAGAATGCCAAGAAGACAAAGAATCTGTTGAAAACTAGACTATTGGGGCTGGCATTGAGACATAGTGGGTAAAGTCACTGTCTGTAGTGCTGGCATCCCATATGGGTACTAGTTCAAGTCCTCGCTATTCCACTTCTGATTCAGCTTTCTTTGCTAAGAAATCACTAGATGATGGACCAATACACTGGCCCCTTGCACCCATGTGGGAGACCTGGAAAAGTCACTTGGCCTGTGGATTCAATCTGGTTTGGCCATGACCATTGCGGGCATTGAGGAGTCAACAGGGATGGAAGATTGTTGAACCCTCGCCAGCAAAGGTCCAACCCACGGAGTCATGACATGACCGCTGTTGATCATTTCTCAAGGAACTTTTATTTTTAGTGATAGCAGAAGGAAAGGAGAGAAAGAGAAAGAGAAGAAAGAGAAGAGAAGCAGCCCAGAGAAAGAAGGAGAAAGACTGAAGAGACTGCCCCACTTTCCGCCCCTATCCTGGTCTTTTATCCATCCCTGGTCCCCTAGGGCTAGGGCGAGCAGTCCATCAATCATATCAAAAGGCACGCATAGCCTCAGGTCAGGGTGTATTTCACTTCCTTGACCTTGTTCTGCTCAGCAGGATGAGGCAGTGCAATGAGGAGGTTCCCACAGGTGGCCAGCCTGTGGTTCCCCACAGAAGATATCTCTCTCTCACTATCTCTCTTTCTCTCTCTCTCCCTCACTCACACTCACTCTCACTCTTTCTCCCTCTTGCCCTATAACTCTGCCTTTCAAATAAATTATTTTTAAAATTATACTATTATAATTAATGTAAAAAAATAAATTTTTTTCAAGAAATGTAAATCAAAGGAAATACCACCCTGCAAGAACAAAAACTCAGGTAAGATATCAGTGTTTAAAACTAACCCACTTACATTTTTCAAAAAAATCAAAGGATATGTCACAGTTCCATAAAATTCACAATTACTAAGAAATATGATACCTTGAAGAGGGTAATGACCAGATTCTCCTAAAATGCCTCTGAAAAACTGTGTACATGAAAGTTCCCAGAACTGCTTATACAATATTGTGGCTGCTGATAATCTCATAATGAAAACACTAGGCAAGATGGCATGAGGTTCATAGTGGTAGGATTTGCAGAGAATATATTACTAAAGATATGCATAGGTGATAGTTACAAGAACAAATAGAAAAAATTAAATAAGGATGTTGATGTTATGACATCAAATATACTGTAAGAAACAATAATTTCAGAGAAACAATAGTAGAAAAACAACTAGATATAATATTTGGCTAGAAACAACACAACTACAATTACCCTCAAAAGTAAAATGAATGAATAAGTTACAGGATGGAAATAAAAGATCAAACAAGTTAGAAGCAAAAATCCAAAGAAAGCAGTGTCAGTACCTATTCTAATGCAACTCTCATACACTGATATTAAAGATAGAGTCCTACAAAATTCAGATAAGTTAAAAATATGTTGCACGGGAGCCAGCACCATGATACAGGAGGTAAAGCTGCCATCTGTGAATAAGTCATCCCATGTTGGTGTTGGTTCCTGTCCTTGGTGCTTCACTTCTGATTCAGCTCTATGGTTAATAGCCTAAGAAAAGCAGTAGAAGATACACCAAGTGATTGGGCCCCTGCCACTCATGTGGGAGATGGAAAGAAACTCCTGGCTCCTGGCTGCAGCCTGGCTCACCCAACCATTGCAGCAAGATGCAGAGTCAGCCAGAGATATCGGAGCTGTCTCTCTCCTCCCTGCAGCTCTTTCAAAGAAGTAAACAAATCTTTAGAAAAGATAACAAGAAAAGGTGGCTTTAAAAATGCACTACATATATAGTGTGAATTATCAGGGTTGCAAAGATTTCTCAAATATATGAACATCATTGTTGTCATACAACTTAAGTAATTTTATTTGAGTTCATGACCAAATAGTCAAAATTAAAATTGTTTATAGGTTCACAATGGACAGACCAACTTAGACTAGGATATTTTAAAAAAAACACAGGTAATGGTAATATGAAAGATGGAACATAAACATTGCATATTTCATAAAATAAGAGATTGTTATTAAGTGAGTAGAAATGAGTAATATAATGAGAGAAATAATAGACTGATAAAAGACATATGGAAAATGGGTGATAAACATATTATTAAACACTTTAAAAAAGAAAATACTCAAGAAAAAGAAAATCAAAGACAATGACACCAAAATAGTCTTCAACTTATTTGGCTTTCACAATTAAAGGGAAATTTAGAGTTCCATAAAAATCCATTTAATATACAAAATATATTACCTGTAAGTGGTGAATGATTACTCCAGTCCAAGGTCTCTCTGAGAAACTGTGTACTTGAATGTTGCCAGGACAACTTACAGTACATTGAGTAAGCTGATGACCTCACAATGTAAAACCCAAGCAAGATGGCCACCATTTCACTGGGCAAATTCTGACTTAAACTAGGATTTTAAAGATACATGTATGCAGTAGGTAGAAAGTCAAAGACCAAGAAATTCAAATATGCTGCAAATATTATACAGTGTAAAGAAATATGCTGTGATTACTGTGAGAAGGAATGAATAGAAACAATACTAATGACAGGACATAAGAGAAACTTTAAAATAGCCCATAAAAATACATTAAATCTGTATGGGTAGCTGTTACATATTCAAAGACAGCAACAACACATAAACATTGCAGATGTTTTAAAATGAACTATAGAAATTATCATGAGAAGGAATGATTAATTTTGTAGGAGCATCTGATTTAAAATGAAAAAGCAGGGTTATGTATTTTCTGTCCTTTCCGAATTTAACCGATATTAGATGTTAATCACATATACAAAATATCTATATAGCAACATCAATAACAGTATTTGGCCAAACTCAGCACAACAGTGCAACTAAGTTGATTGATTTGAATTGTTGGTTATAATGGTTTACTTATCAATACAGAATGCATAACATAGCCTTAAACCAAATATAAGCATCAAATAAAACTTCTTCCATGTCAAAAAATATAACTATACTTAAGACCAAAAACAATGCTTGTCATTCTCCTTTATCTCATGGGAAAAATTTATTTCTAGATAGTGTACAAAACACAATATTCCACTCAATTACTGTCATCATGTGAGTTATGCCAAATGGGTAAGATCTAAGCAAAACATTGCAAACCTCATTAAACTCATCTAAGAATGTGAGAGGTAAACTGTACCAAGACTGACGGCTTCCATATGAGTAGTTATGCTGGGATCCAGTGACCGGGTTAGGCTGGGAAACATTCATAAAAAAAAGACTCCTTATTGGGCTACCAAGAAAGAAGACTGACAGTAGGCAGGCATTCAAGATGTAGCATATTTTGCAATGCTCAAACTATTTTGCTTGGTAAAAATCAGATCTACTGAGCTTTAAAATGGATAAAAATATGTAAATGATTTTGTAGTAGTTCTGAGCTGTGGGTTGTAAAATCACAACTTGGATTAAAAAACCAGGAAGATATTCTGGTAGAAGAGATATTCCTGGTGAGAAAATGCTCTCTGGATTTCATGGCTATCCTTGATACGATCATAACACAGAAAATATACATGTTCTCAAGAAAGAACATATTATGTATGGCAAGTAAATATATACCATTTGAAAACTAGCTCTGGTTGTGCTCCTGGGTTCTAGTAAGGACTGGGTATATGACTATGCTGGGTCAAGGGACTATGAGGACAGAGATGTATTCTGTCAGACCTACAAAGTTCTAAATAAGAGTGACTATAGCAGCAATAAATGGAAAGATGTATCATAGCTCAGGCTACTGCAGGCCCAGAAGGCAAAAGTAAACTGACAAACAGTGAGCCTCACCTCCCTTAGTATTAGTGATTTTACAGAGACTACCATATCTACCATATGACTGTCAGAGAAAGTAAAAAAAAAAAAAACAGCTGAATCTTGTTCATTGGCTTAGCAAGTTAATGTCAGTTGAAAGCATATGGATAATGGTAGTAGTCTGTTAAGGGACCTGTAAGGTAGTGGTGTAAGTAAATCTCTGAGCATTAAACCTGATCAACTTCCTGGAGAAAAATCATCAGAAACATTGATAATTATAGTTTCTCAGGACATAATAGTTTACCTGATTGATGAGAAGATTGAAAACTGTAGATTTGTACCATGGATTTTTGAGAAGGATACGTGAAATGTGCCTGTCAGAGTGGCTATAATCTGTGGTCTTTATAGTGCTTCCTAATAATGACTAGATAGCAACTATGAAAGAAGAAACAGTAAGCACCCATGAAGACAGAATGACATGAGCCATTGGTTTCAACAGGCCTCTGCCACTGCCCAGTCCCATTTATTACACAGAGGATACAAAAACACAGTGACCAAGGTGGCTCAAATTGAAAGTGATCATAGACTTAATAAACATAGCTCTATCAGCATAGGCTAACATTCAATAATGTGGCCCAGGTGCTACCACTACTGTTTGGAGTTTCTGCCTTAAAGGGACTAGCACATACTCTGTGCTTCACTATTTCATGAGGTGACCATCAAGATAGTTGATGAAAACTGATCGATTTGATTGGAATCTCTCTATATGTATATTAAATCAAAGTTTGTCTTTTTTCCTTGCAGTTCCTCAGTCATCACTATTATATGAAGAATCACTGAGTTTGGATTCCCAGAAATGAGATTATAAATACAATGAGGTTATGTATACAATTTCCTATGAATATAAATCTCATTTTACTTCAAATAACATGAGGCAGGTGACTAAATAATTACATCTACTTTTTCTATCATATATGCCATCACCCAGAATTTGTCATCCTGATAGAGCATCGACATGAATCCAGATGACATGGTTCTGTGAGACTTAAAGGTGGCATCATAATGTGGGTCACTCTACATCTTTGAAATTAATGGGTTTTCAAGATACTGACAGGTTATTATGTAGAAGGAATTAGTCCATGAAATCAGAATGGATGAAGGAGTATCTGCTTATCATCATCATTCTTACATGGCATTTTTGTTTTTTTGTTCTCCAGAATTTTAATCTATGCGGCCTTGATGTTCTAAATCCCAATGTAGAAATGCTTCTACAGGGAAGAATGTAGGAGTCCAATGAATTTTAATGTATGGCTGCTGCCATGTCACTTTGAACTCCCTTTGTCTCAGAAGACCTACTGGCAAGAAAAGCCTTTATCCTGGCAAAAGTAAAAGACTCTGAACATGTAATCCGTGGTGAAAAGAAGTTTTTTCCTGCCATGGGTTGTTGGACATTTATAATCTTATCACAGGCCAGACAACTTTATTAACTTAAAAATTAGCCAGTTATAGATTTATTGATTTATTGAATTTTGAGTTCTGTCTGTGGTTGCCTAATGATTTACCAAATGATTTCAAAGGCCTGGTAGAACCAGTGGGCCATATGTTCTCCGCTTCTCATAACAGAAAAGTATTACAACAAAATAGGGACAAATATGTGTACTTAGAGCTATGTTTGCACTCTAGATTGACTTCTGCTTTTCCAAAGTCCAGTTGTAAGGTATGTGGGCTATTACAGCAGTCACTTCCTTAGTGAGGAATGGTAAATCAGCCACTGAAAAAACTTAGTTATGAGAGTTCACCATCTCAATGGCCATTGTGGATTGTAACATAATTGCTTAACTTATAAATATTCAAATTTTGTTGTATTGATGGAGCAAATCAGGAATTGGAAATACTTTTGTATAAGGAGTCTATAAAGTTTGTGGGTCATATAATTTTTCTTATGATTTATCAACCCTGTTTTGTTAGTGTGACCAAGTATTCACAAAGTAACAATGATCTGTCATGGTAGAATTTATCCCAACCGACATTTGGGCTATATGAATAGATTCACTGTAATAGTATAAAGGCAATAGTACATAGATAATGCCATAGATTTCTCAAGAAGGTATCTTTTGTTTATACTTAGAGTATAATCTAAATTATTATTATAAATATAAATTCTTCTGTACCAACTACAATTGGTAAATTAATTCATTTGGTGCCCACTTGAACACTATGTATTTGTTATATTCAGTGGCAATCACTGGAAATTCCATCTTAAAGGATGTTTCTAAATAATCCTCAAATCTTAAACTACCATAATGATGACAGCCATAAATTTAGTGATCTCTGGGGGCTGGTGCTGAGGTGTAGATGGCTAAGGCTCTTCCTGCAGCACTGGCATCCCATATGGGCACTGGTTCATGTCTTGGCTGCTCCTTTTCTGACCCATCTGTCTTCTTGTGGACCAGGTAAGCAGTAGAATATGACCCCAGTGCTTGGGCCCTTGCACTCATGTGGGAGACCCAGAACAAGCTCTTGACTCCTGGCTTTGAATTTACTCAGCTCTGGATGTTGTGGCCATTTGAGGAATATAGAGGAGTGAACCAGATGAAGGAAGATCTCTCTCTCTCTCTCTCTCTCTCTCTCTCTCTCTCAATCTAACTCTCAAATAAATAATATCTTTTAAAAAAGGTCTCTAAAGAAAACTTTTAGATTTTCATAGGAATAACTAATAAAATAAAATTTGAGCTGGGCTGTGAATCAGGCAATATCATTTTCTAGGTAAGAAAATTCTGGTAAGTGGAAGAATAAAGTGACTAACACAAGGAAATGATCTATTATACACAGATAGAGGAGGATGAGTGAAAGCTCAACAAATAAAGGGCAAATAATGCTTTTTTGAGACACTAATGGATAATTTATTTGAAGATGAATAAAACTGGGCATGAGTAGGAAGCATCATGATATAATCTAAGTTCAAAGTTATGAGAGTAGGACAAATTTCAAAATATTTAACAAGTAAAACAAAGGAATGTTGTTGCATTAGGTATAGATTTTTGAGGGAGATAAGTCCTAAGATAAATCCTAAGTGTAAGTCCAAGGATTTTAGCTTATGAAGCCAGCTCAATGGGAAAGCACTGATGACTAAGAATAAAAGGACTTGAGTTCAAATATTGTAAGTTTCAGATACCGTAAATACAAAAATACCTCAAAAAGTTAACAAAAAAAAATCACAACATTGTTTTGTGCACGTAATTTGAAATCCATGCTTGTTATTTAAAAATATCCACTTTGGGACTGTGCTGTGACACAGTAGGTTAATCCTCAGCCTGAGGCACCAGCATTTTATGTGGGAGCTGGTTCTTGTCCTGGCTGCTCCTCTAACCATCCAGCTCTCTGCTATAGCCTGGAAAAGTAGTAGAAGATGGCCCAAGTTCTTGGGGCCCTACACCTGCATGGGAGACCTAGAAGAAGCTCCCAGCTTCAGATCGGCACATCTCTAGCCATTGTTGCCATTTGGGGAATGAACCAGTGGATGGAAGACCTTTCTCTCTGTTTCTCCCTTTTACTGTCTGTAACTCTACCTTTCAAATGAATAAAATCTTTTTAAAATGCACTTTGAATCTTCTGCTGGCTGAAGACCCCTCATGCATGAAATTAAAATGAGGCATTTCAGATCAGGGAATCTCTAGCTCTTGTAACCAATAGGGAATTGAACCAGCAGATCTCTCTCTGTCTCTGTCTCTCTCTCTCTCTCCCTCTCTCCCTCTCTCCCTCTCCTTCTCTCTCTGTGTAACTCTAAGTTTCAAGTAAATCAATAAATCTTTAAAAAATAAATAAAATAAAGCATCTGAATAGAAGGCTGGATGGTATATATACGTTGGGAAATCTTTGGTGTAGAGTTGAAGTCATAGGACCAAATGACTGAGAATTGAAAAGAATCTTCATTCCAGCATTGAGGAAATCCCACAGTTAATATTTTGGAGGAAAATATTACCTTGAGAAAGAGAGGCAGAGGGAACAACAAAAGATAAGTGATGGATTTAAGAAGCTAAATAGAAAAAAGCTTCATAAACAATTAGGTGTTTATGAGCAGCTTATATTACTGAGAATTCAAGTAAGGTGAGGATGATGGATGTCCACTGCATACCATGTGTTCAGTAGTGATTACAATTATTTCACAGGAAAAACAGAACAAATATCAGATGGAATTGGATGTCTGCATCTGTAGCTTTGACAATTAATGGGAACAATTAGAATAGTCAGGTATTAAGATAGTTAACTCTAAAGGAGAGGGAAGAAATAAACTTTGTGAAAGAATATGTTAAGTATGGGCCGGCACTGTGGCATAGCAGGTAAAGCCACCGCCTACAGTGCCTGCATCCTATATGGGCATTTGTAGAAGTCCTAACTGATTCATTTCTGATTCAGCTCTCTGCTATTGCCTGGGAAAGCAATAGAAGATAGCTCAAGTCCTTGGGCACCTGTCCCCCATGTGGGAGACCTAGAAGAAGCTCCTGGCTTTTTGCTTTGGATCAGCTCAGCTAAGGATATTGTGGCCAATTGTGTAGTGAACCAGTAGATGGGAAATATCTCTCTCTCTCTCTCTCTCACTCTGATTCTCATTTTCTCTCTGTGTAATTCTGATTTTCAAATATATAAATAAATCTTTAAAAATATGTTAAGTAGAAAATTATGCATTCATTGACTTATTTTGATTAGTATATGATTCTTGTTGAAGATTTATTTATGTCAAAGGTCGAGTTACAGAGAGGCAAAGGCGGAGAGAGGTCTTCCATCTCCTGGTTCACAGCACCCAGATTTTGGATAACCTGAAGTCAGGAGTCAGGAGTTTCTTCTAGGTCTCCCAAGTGGGTGCAGGGGTCCAAGGACTTGGGCATCTTCTACTGCTTTTGCAGACCAAAGCAGAGACCTGAATCAGAGTTAAAATGTAATGAGATAAGAAATGAATCCCCAAAACCTAGGGAATGAGATGAAATGGGAGTAGTTCAAAGAAAGGTTTTTTTTTTATTTCATCTGTTTTTTAAAAATTTTTATTTTATTTATTTTTTAAAGCTTTTATTTAATGAATATAAATTTCCAAAGTACAGCTTATGGATTAAAATGGATCCCCCCCCATAATTTTCCTCCCACCCACAAGCCTCCCCTTTCCCGTTCCCTCTCCCCTTCCATTCACATCAAGATTCATTTTCAAGTCTCTTTATATACAGAAGAACAGTTTATTATATATTAAGTAAAGATTTCAACAGTTTGCCCTCATATAGCAACACAAAGTGAAAAATACTGTTGGAGTACTAGTTATAATATTAAATCACAATGTACAGCACATTAAGGACAGAGATTCTAGATGATATTTTTTTAAAAAATTGATTAATTTTCTAGGCAATTTCCAATTTAACACCAAGTTTTTTTTTTTCATTTTCAATTATTTTTATATACAGAATATTGATTCAGTATATACTAAGTAAAGATTTCATCAGTTTGCACCCACACAGAAACACAAAGTGTAAAAATACTGTTTCAGCACTAGTTATAGCATTACTTCACATTGGACAACACATTAAGGACAGATCCCACATGAGACGTAAGTACACAGTGACTCCTGATGTTGATTTAACAATTTGACACTCTTGTTTATGGCGTCAGGAATCTCCCTAGGCTCTAGTCATGAGTTGCTGAGGCTATGGAAGCCTTTAGGGTTCGCCGACTTCAATCTTATTCTGACAGGGTCATAGTCAAAGTGGAAGTTCTCTCCTCCCTTCAGAGAAGAAAGCTACCTCCTTCTTTCATGGCCCCATTCTTTCCACTGGGATCTCACTCACAGAGATCTTTCATTTGGTCTTCTTTTTTTTTTTTCCAGAGTGTCTTGGCTTTCCATGCCTAAAATACTCTCATGGGATCCTGAGCCAGATCCGAATGCCTTAAGGGCTGATTCTGAGGCCAGAGTGCTATTTAGGACATCTGCCATTCTATGAGTCTGCTGTTTCTCCCACTTCCCATGTTGGATCGTTCTCTCTCCTTTTGATTCTACCAGTTAGTATTAGCAGACACTAGTCTTGTGATCCCTTTGACTCTTAGACCTATCAGTGTGATCAATTGTGAACTGAAATTGATTACTTGGACTAATGAGATGGCATTGGTACATGCAACCTTGATGGGATTGTATTGGAATCCCCTGGCACGTTTCTAACTCCATCATTTGGGGCAAGTCTAATTGAGCATGTCCCAAATTGTACATCTTCTCCATCTCTTTTTGCCACTCTTATATTTAACAGGGATCACTTTTCAGTTAAAATTTAAACACCTAAGAATAATTGTGTGTTAATTAAAGAGTTCAACCACTAGTACTAGAATAAAAAAATACTAAAATGGATAAAGTATTACATTGTATAACATCAGTCAGCACAAGAGCCGAAAGGTTTTCTTCATATATATTATGAAAGTGAAAATAGTTAAAGAAAAAGAATATTGTGGTGTATATATACAAAATAGTATACCAGAAAACTAGATTTTATTTTTTCTTCTTTATATTTGTTGAATTATTTACTTAATGTAGGATTAATCTTACAAGTATAAAGTAAGTGGAAAGTAGATCATCATACTAATGAAAAGAAAGAATAAGAAAGGGAGGGGGATGAAGGGTGGAATTATGACCAGGAGAGAGTTTAGGGTGGGAAGTATAACTATGCTCCTAAATCTGTATATATAAAGTACATAAAATTTACTCACTTTAAAATATTTAATTACAAAAAAGGAGTAATACATTTTAAAAAGTATTATTTTCAATATAACTTGGAACTGAAAAAAAGTTTTAAATGTCGCTAGAAGAAGTACATTTGAGATATTTCAAAACTGTGCCATTCACAACTATGTGATGGCGTGATGGATGAAATGAATCCCTATTTATTTCCCATTGTGATTTATTTGAATGAAAAGCATTTTCATTATGTGAAAAGTGAGTTTTTCCTATTATCTATAATTATCTATGTCCTTAGTTACTGAGAAAAGCTGGAAACATGAATTCCAACAAGTATCCATGCTCTTTATTTTTTTTTTCAAATTAAAGAGACTAAATGTACATTCAAATCCTAAAACTGAAGTATTAGAATTAGGTTACATTTCTTCAAACTCAAATGAATTATTCTATGCAGTTCCCCATATAATATTCATCATAAATAATGCCATAAAACAATGACTTAGAAAAAAATCTCAAGACAGTTCTGCATTATAGAACATTCTCTGTGTTAGTTATTATCAATATGCAGTGTATCTGTTATTAAGGTATTCTTTTTTCTGCAACTATCCAATAGGTACTGGATTATTCATTGGAGATCACTGAATCAACTCAAATGAAATCTTCTAATACATTTCAGGGAATGTTTAGTACAGGGAAACTAGTGTGGAACTGATAGAATTAAGGTTCTAAAAGGCAGACCTTGTAAAAGGCACATACTAAAGTGTAAGAAAGGATTTTTACAGCAGGAACTGGGCTCCAAGAAATTTCTATTCATGGTCCTCACATAGATAAAGAAACTGGATCACAGCCTATCTCTACACAAAGAATTGTTTTGATCAACACTACCAGTAGCCCTGAGATAGGGTATCAGCTAATGATGCAAGAGGAAACAGAGCTCCACATTAACAAAAGAAACTGGCAAGTGTGAAAAAGAGGAAAAAGAAGACTACTCTCTTAATTGAAAATAAAAGGTTAGGCTGGATATGTAATACCAAGGTGTCATTGAGAAGAGGACAAAGAATAAAAAAACAAGTTGCATGATTGATATTGTACCTTCTAAAAAGTAGGTTTAATTTTTTTGCTTTGGTTTGTATTTAGATCCTTGATGCTTTTCAGAAATCAAATAGCAAGAGTTGTGCATATAATAAAAGCCTGAGATCAATTTTTACAGCTGTGATAAATCACTGGGAAATGCAGTGTGATGATATTTCTCATCTTTTATTAGCCCTATACTTTGAAGTTTTCCAAGAGAAAAGTAATCTCTACTGTTTTTCCTAGGAGGTAGGTATATAAGAGAAATAAAGTATAAAAACTAGGTTATTGTCAATATGTAGGGAATTATCCCATTAAAGTACAAAAGAAAATAAACCTTTCTGGTGCTCATATCTAAAACTTTGCAGAGTTTGGCAATGTTAACGTTCTTTTTTTTTTTTTTTTGGACAGGCAGAGTGGACAGTGAGAGAGAGAGAGACAGAGAGAAAGGTCTTCTTTTGCCGTTGGTTCACCCTCCAATGGCCGCCACGGACGGCGCGCTGCGGCCGGCGCACCGCGCTTGTCCAATGGCAGGAGCCAGGAGCCAGGTGCTTTTCCTGGCCTCCCCATGGGGTGCAGGGCCCAAGCATCTGGGCCATCCTCCACTGCACTCCCGGGCCACAGCAGAGTGCTGGCCTGGAAGAGGGGCAACCGGGACAGAATCTGGCGCCCCGACCGGGACTAGAACCCGGTGTGCCGGCGCCGCAAGGCGGAGGATTAGCCTGTTGAGCCACGGCGCCGGCCGTTAATGTTCTTCTAATTATTAACTCTCACATTCTGATTTAAAACTGGTGATTCAATTTGCATCTGTCATATACAGGATATTGTCGATATATTGTTCTAACATATATGTGGCCATAAGAATTTTATTTCTCATAGAAATAAAAAAACTCAGTGAATCTATTCTTATATTTAAGGTGCTTCCTCCCACTCTCTATAATTTATATATGTCAATGTCTAGGAAATGTTTTCCCTAGTAACCAAAAGGAGCTCTTAGTGGCTATAACTCAGTCTTAAAGTGTTAGGAATCTATTTTGACAAAAAGTACAAATTAAAAAAAATATTCAATGGGAATTCAAGTAAAAACATGTTAAACTAATGGCAACTTTGTTACTAAATAAAAGTCTTTCTAGAGTTTTCCCATTTGGAGATTTTGTCATCTTGTTACACACTAGATTCTCCTATAATTATTTACAATTAGAATAAATTAACATTTATTATAGATGCTACTTTAAGAAGTTTTGTTAGGTGCTGGCACTGTAAGCCTCTACCTGTGGTGCCAGAATCCCATATGGACACTGGTTCAACTCCCAACTGCTCCTGTTCCAACCCAGCTCTCTGCTATGGCCTGGGAAAGCAGTTGAAGAAGGCCCAAATGCTTGGGCCCCTGGACCAGCATATGAGACCTGGAGGAAGCTCCTGGCTTCTTGCCCCTGAGTTTGGATCGGCTCAGCTCCAGCTGTAACAGCCAGAGAAGGAGTGAACCAGTGGATAGAAGACCTTTGTCTCTGTCACTGCCTCTCCCTGTCTGTAACTCTACCTCTCAAATAAATAAATAAAAATCTTAAAAGAGTTATGCTATAGAGGCAGTTTCCCTTTCCAAATTCTTTTACTATTAATTGCAAATGCTATAGCTCACATCTCAGCAGTATCTAGAGCTGAAATATTTAATGATTAAAATCACAGTAGTAAAAGAATATTATCTTTTTTTGCCACACTTGATGGGCAATGGCTAACACAGATGGCAAAGATAATGAAAAAGTGACTCCTTTCAATAGTAACCTATTTGCTGTAACATCAACTAATTATAATTGCTCATTTTAAAAGATTGGGATATCTGCATTCTGGTTTTCCGCTTAATTGTTGAATTACTTCATATATAAATTTTAAACATCTATTGAATTCATTTCTATTAACTGTTAACACTCATTTTAAAGATTCATCTATTCATTTGAAAGTGTTAAAATAACAGAGAAAGTGGAGATATGAGAGGGAGGAAGAGAGAGGGAAAGAGAGACAGACATATTTATCATCCAATGGTTCATTCACCAAAAGACTGGAAGGACAGGCTAGGCCAGGCCAAAGCCTGGAGACGGAATATTCTTCTGCCTCTCTGTACCTTTGCCTTTCAAATAAATAAATTAATTAAATCTTAAGAAATATTTCAGACATGGGAGTGCACACATCTCTATTGCTACATGCAGGTCTACTGTTGTATCATGAAATCAACCATGAATAATATGTAAAGAATAAGCATGCCTGTGTTCCAATTGTCCCTGTTTCCTACTACAATCTGTTATAGCAAGACACTTGGTGTCATTAGCTAAGGATCACTGTATTTACCATTCCTTAGTTTATCATTTATCTACACACAATGATTATTAGAGTTGCAACTAGGAACACTACTAATAGAATGGAACAATCGTAATACTCTGTAACAGAACTTGGTATATGCATCTGTTTATGTGTCAGATGCTGGGGAGCATTTTTACCAGGTATGAGAAGGCAGAATCGTATGTAGATCTTTCAACAGTCCCAACTGGACAAGATAATGTCTTCTGGAGCTATACTAAACTGACTATTGCTCCTGCTCTTGTTCCTCTGTGCTGCTACTTAATCTGCCTCGTACCTGTGCTGAATGTGGATCCTGTTCCAATACTCCTATTCTCCTGTCTCTATCCACTTGGCATTGTTCATCCCAACATCTTGTTTCTAGACCTGACCTCACTGTTTCTCTAGTCAATGAGCCCATGACATACAAAATTTTCATAAATACTTATGCTCTGGACAGTATATATATTTTTCATTTAAAAATGAGACATCACCACTTCTGTTGTTCTCTATTCCTGAGACAACCTTTTGTTGTTTATACAGATGGCATCATTCTACAAATCCTTTAAAACCTGTAAAATATCATATTTCTGAATTTTCCTATACAAATTCTCCTCTCCACATAATGTAAATAAGAAATTTACAGGTTGATGACAAAATTAGCATTGGAAAAGTTAAACTCAATTATTATTATAGAAAATGTATGTACCTCCTGGTTAAGAAAATACTTAAGAAACATAATTTGAGATAAATTATAAATACAACTATGATAATATTGTGTATTCTTCCTTAGTTACTCTAAAGTGATTGAGAATCAAAGTCTAAAACTAGAAGATACTTGAACACATTTATTGATAATATATGAATGCCTATAACTTAAAAGGAATTTTAGAGCTATAAGACAAAAAAGAAAACAATTCAATGACAGAGACAGACACAGTACATGAAAAACAAGACCTAATATACTGTTGTCTCCAAAGCTACATGTTAAAGATAAAGACATATGGAGGGGATGGATCTGAGGCCAAGTCTGTCAAAGGACAGCAAATTTCATTCATATTGGAACAAGTTAAAGTGGTATATTGTACTACATTATGGCACTATTTAATGGCACTATATTCACTGTAAAAGTCACTGAGAGATTGCATATTATAGATTGTTTTGATAAAGAACAAATATGCAATGTAATACACTGAGAAATCAACTTGACTTCGCTATTTCATATTGGCTTATATATTCCACATATATATTTCTTAAAACCATCTTTAACTGACAAATATATTCAATCTAGCTAATTTGAGATATAAAATTAGGTATTTTAAAAGAAAAAAAGATTCAAATGGATTAAAGTTATATAGAAAGACCACTGCAACACCATTGAAAAGAACAGATTGGGTACAGTCCTATTGACTAATCAGCCCTTAGGTCAGAGAAAATTGCCATGGCTACTGAAATTACATAATGATAAAGGAGGCAGTTCTCCTTATGTGTATGAATTTAACAGTGCACCAAATTACATGAGGCAAAGATTACAGAATTACAAGGAAAAGGATACCCACCAATGACAATTAGCATAAATAAATAGCAAAGTATAAATTCAAATGTGGTAATGAGTACTTAGCAGTATACAATCATAGAGAGATGCTACTTAATATTAAAGGGAAAAGATAAATTCTATTACTCCAAATATTGCCAAATCATAAGAATAAGTAAATATACCTGCATAAAAGATCAGTAAATTCATACACTGCCAACACGTCTGACTAAATTTAACTTGATCCACAACCTACAACAAAATTTTCCCATCACATAAAAAATCACCATGCATTGTCATGAACAAGAATGACATGGACAACACCTTCAAAAATAAACTTGAAAGAAGCCAAGTCCCCTAAGCAGTCGAATGAGTGCATTTCTAAAGCACAGCTTCAGACAGCAGAATGCAAGTACAAAAGTCAAAAATATTTCCAGTATAATATCAATTGTTCATGACAACTCCTTCAAAATTGCATAGAGTGAAAGCCAAGCAAAGTTCCTCTTTGGTAGAAATGTTACAGTATAAATCACAAAAAAAAAAGGAAAGAAGAAAACCAAACCAAACAGAAAAAAAACAATCAAGACTTTGTCACTTCTGGGTTCAGAGGTGAATGAGATCAGAAAGACATTTGAACTGACCAAGGACCATGATCCACCTGGCTGGTCAGTCCATGTGTCCCTCTGTTCCTATTTCAGCTTATCAGGAAGTAAACACTTCAAGAATTCTCCTTCCTTTCCCACAGATGTTATCATTCTGTCTAATCAGGTTAAATCCAAGAAAATGAAACTTATGCACAAATCATAAAACTAATTCCTAAATTGGTAGTTTAAAAGGAATTAAAAGACATTAAGACTCTACACGAAATGTGAAAGGGGGCCAGCTTAGAGAAGACACCTGCTTCATCCCATGTGAACATCTTGTGAAGTTAATTGCCATTGTTAGTAATTAAAAGGGGGTACATTTCAGGGGCCATTAGATCTCTCCCTCAAGAAAGGCTGAAGACACACATAAGTGAGTTCTCTCCAGGGGGTCTACTATGAAAGCCAACCTGAGTTGTCATCTCTTAGAGGCTCTTTCTGAGTCCACTTTGTGCTCTGCACAGCGTCATCACTCTGACATTTGGAACTTACTGCCTTTGAATCTTAGACCATAACTTGCAGCTAAAATAAAACTGTTTTCTTTCCAACTTATTCCATCTGTGGCACTGTGTTATTAGGCAAAGCAAATGGACTCAACCTCTAGGAACAACTATGCTGTTTGGCTGCAGGACAGAAAATTCAAGGGATTCGGATAACCACTAGGGAGATAGGAGTGATCCAGAACAACACAGTTCACAGTTCCTCCCCACATGAACCTCACACATGCAGTCCCAGTTCTCCTAAATGGGTCTCCAGTCCTCACCACACAGTGGGGAAGACACAGGGCTTCAGGTGTGTAGCTGCCCAGAGAGGCTCAGGGACCTAGCTGAAGTCACTGCTTGTAGGTATGGGATGACTGAGGTCTGGATCTTGGCCAAGCCCACATCCCATGGACTTTGGAGGGGGGAGAGGCATTTAATGAGGAGATTCCAGAGCAGGGAGCTCGGGTCTGTAAATCCTAGAGCTGACCACTGGGAGGACTGGAGTTGACTACAGACATTTCTAGTAGATTTCCACCAGCTACTTACTTGTCTCCCATGTGATGCCCAGCCCCCTACACTCACCATTTCCAGCTTCTGAGGGGTCGGGATGTCCTCTTTGTCAGGTCCTGTTGTGAAAATAAAACCACAGAAAGCAAAGCCTGAGTGACTCATTGCTCTCTTCCTATCAGCCACACCCGTCTGGAACTACCGCTGCTCCCAAAATTGCGTTACTGTGACATGGGTGCCTGATGATTGGACAGTTTGCACATCCTGAGTATGCAAGATGTCACAAAAGACACAGCCAATGAGAATCCTCTCTGTCACAGGAGGGCTCCTTTGGGTTCTGCTGAGTGAACTGGGAGTGAGGGGTGAGGTTTGAGTTCCGGTTTGAAGCCGCCTGTTTCTGCTTGGCTCAGAGTTTCCTTACACCTGATGGTAGATCCCATTCCTGTCAGTCCCTCCTGGAGTCCTCCTGGCCCCACATGTCTGAGATCCTGCTAGCAAGTTGTGATCTGGAGCTGCAGGGGGCCTGCTGCAGGTAAGTCCCAGTCCACTGAACGTTCATTGGCTTCTGCACTTTATTTTTATTATTATTTTATCCAGATTCTCAACTCACTTGTATTTCTTAAATACTGCTTGGTTGATATCACTTTATGGATATTACATAGATTAGTCTGCTTTTGGTTGATTTTTCTTTTAAGCTTTTGCATACTAGTCCGCTTTTGTCGTTTAATTTGTTTTGTTTTGTTTTTTGGTGGTTCATAGTAATTCTATGAATTTTATTTATTGATTTCAGATCCAGCAATTATTTGAATTTTTGTATTTGGGCTTAGATTATGTTGGGTTATCTATGTAACAGTGTGACTGACATATGTTGTATAAAAGTAGATCCTTATACCTGTGTGTCCAGGACTGCACCAACAGTGCAATGTTAGAGACAGGTAGTGAGCAGTGGCAATCTTGTCTGAGTCCACTCTGAGGAAAAAAGCTTTCAATGATTCCGTATTACTGTGTATCATGTTTGTTGTAGGGTCATTATAGGCAATCTTGATCAGATAGGGAAGTTACTGTTTCTATATTGTTCTAGTTGTTTTTTAATAAGTACATGCCAGAATTTATTAAACAGTTTTAAACATTTAATATAAAGTTTAAACATTTAATCAAACATTTAATTTAATGGCTTAACCTGCTTCACCACAGCACCAGCCCCAGGATAAAAGACCTTGACATATAAAAACATAAAAAATATTTTCTGAAAATGAATCTTGATGTGAACAGAAGGGGAGAGGGAGCGGGAGAGGGGAGGGTAGCAGGAGGGAGGGAAGTTGTGAGGGGGGGAGCCATTGGAATCCATAAGCTATACTTTGGAAATTTATATTCTTTAAATAAAAGCTAAAAAAAAAAAAAGACTAAAGACTGGCAGACAGCAATGTCTTGCGGAAAATGATCATGGATCCAATAGGAACAAATAAAACAAAACAAAAATAAAAAAAAATATTTTCTGAAATAAAGTTATATGTATTTATTGAAATTGCCAATTAAAATTGACTTTTTAAATTCTATAAAATGTTATTTCAAAACCCAATAGAGAATGTGTTTTGATACATGACACTGGATACATATTAGGCAGTACTACAAACATTAATTCTTTAAACATCACAGTAAAGATGGAAATAAATAATTTCTTTGCGCTGTAATTTTTCATTCTTGTTTTTTGTAATCTCTTACCCAATATTAACAAAACTGCACCTTTGATTTGTTGTTAATATCCACACCTTTTTATGTAAAAAAATCATTCAGGAAATAGTTGATGTGATGTTGTATATGGAAAAATACTTATGAAACTAAAATTCAGTAAAATAGTAAATTAAATTGTGTTAGTTTCTTAAAATATATTTTTGACTATTGTTAGTCATAAACAATTATCACCAAAGACAAAAGTAGACATTTTTTGTCATTCTTTATGAGATTTTGTATTATAATTAAGTTCCAAGTTGTTAGTGAAAAAAGAAATAGGAATAAAGAAATGCCTTTTGTGTATACTTTTTTGAAATTCTAACCATCATTTTTAAAAATAATTTAGGTAGAGTGATAAAAACTTTAATATCAACTCCAAAAGTTTAAGACATTGCTGAATAGTTTCCCACCTTGCCTGTCAAGTGCATCTTCTGCACTAAACCATGTGACCTTCCCCAGTCTAAATGGCTGAGCACTCTCCCTCAGATTCTGTCCCATCTGTTCTGATGGATGCCCTACCTCATTAAGTCTTGCTACTTTGCTTACAAAAAAAAAAAAAGATGTGATTATTGAAAGGCAAATTTAAAGAAAGGAATGAAAGAGGAAGGGAGGAAGGAAGGGGGGAAGGGAGAGAAGTAGAGGGATTGAAAGAGAGAGAGAGAGAGAGAGAGAGAGAGAGATCTCATCCACTGATTGACTTTCAAAATGTCTACAATGGCTGGGACCAGGCCAGGAGCTTCAAACACCTACCAGGTCTCCCACATGGGTGTAAGGGTCCCAAGCACTTGATCTGTCTTCCATTGATTTTATTCCTGCACTAACAGGGAACTGGATAAAAGTGGAGCAGCCAGGACTCAAACCAGTGTTCACAGATGCTAGTGTCACTAGTGGCAGCTTAATTTGCAGCACTAAAATGCTGGCCCCTTAACTAAACTATTGATTTAAATTTGTTTATTAGTCATGCTATAGAAAGGATAAAAGTACATCTCTGGTAACTAGAGAAATTTGTATTTTAAAATTATTATTAAATTAAAAAGTGTCAAGAAGAATATGTTCAAAATAAGGGAAAATATATTACATGTCTCAATAAAATTACTGTTAAATAATCATATTAATCAATATAAATATAATTTAACAGTGTTAAATAAAATATTTCATTTTGTGAACTTTGAAAGTCATTTATCTAATTTTTAATTTGAAAACACACTTCACTCTGAGAACTCACTTCATCTAGTGTTTTATTTGTAATGTCATGTTATTTTTCAGGGAGGTACAGTAATATAGTCTGTCCTGAATCTAGTCCTGACTCTCATTCCCCCATACAAGTAAGAAGAAAAACATGAGTGACTATCACAATATACTACTTTTGTTGATCATTATTTTCTACTTTCCAGAGTGAAAGGAATAACATTATATAGTAAACTGCTTAGAATTTCAGCAAAGAATTACATTTTTTTCAGAAAAACAGAAATTTTCTCCATCCTTAATGTATTGTACTATGTGAATTAATGGTAAAACTACTATGCAAACAGTACTTTATACTTTGTGTGTCTATGTGGGTGCATATTGTTGAAATATTTACTTAGTATATGCTAAGTTGGTCTTCTGTATATAAAGATAATTGAAAATGAATCTTGATGAAGAATGGGATGGGAGAGGGAGTGGGAGATTGGATAGTTGAGGTTGGGAGGGAGGTTATGGGGGAAAAGCCACTATAATCTAAAATTTGTACTTTGGAAATTTATATTTATTAAATAAAAGTTGAAAAAATTTAAAAATAAAGTGAATCAACAGGGGAACAGTTTATGTTGTATTTTTTTTACAAAGGATTGTTATATATTCATTTAAAACTGCAATAAAGCATTGATGCATTGATGCTGCATTGTTCAATCTATAGTGAAAGAAAGAATGGCAGGGAGGAAGGGATGGATGGAGGAGGAAAAGATTGTTCACACATACAAATTCCTGAACCCTGCAGGTAGACAATTAGGAAACACTCTGGAAAAATACATTCTTAATATGTTAGCAGTCATTAGAAAATTGTGGTGGACTTTGAAACCTTTTTCCTGGTGTTAAATAGGTCTAATTTAAACAGAAGCATTCTCATTACAACTTGAAAAAATTAGTTAAAACCAGCATGTTATGAAGAACATAAAACTTTTTATTGAATTGGTAATATTACTATTTAATTAATCCACAACATTTCACTTGTTTCTAATATATAAGGCCTCATCTCTGAATCAGCACAGTCAGCCCCAGGCTCTGGGGGTTACTGGTAGGAGTTCTCTGGAAAGTCGGTGGAGATCACATCAATGGAAGCTGCACACGGGGGGCTGAAAGAATAGCAGCATTGGTGGCCAGTGGACAGGTGTTCTGCTTAACACCCTTGTGGAATAAACATCCTGAGCCATGCTGTCTAGGTGACCAGGTCCTCCTGTTTATTCTGGTGCAGCCTGTGCCTCTCCTCCAAAATTTCCATAACTGCCTTGCCCCATGACCTGGCTGTTGGCTGTGTACCCCAGTTGGCCTCTAGGTTGGCCTGGAGTCCTCACTGTTGGGAGCTCAGCTAAGATTGCAAAACTGGCCTGCACTTTGGGCTCTAGGATGAGAATGCACAGCATGGGGCTGGTCTCCAATAGGCACCCCTGTTTTCCAGTACACTCCTCCCAGAATGTTCCAGAGGGTCAAGAAATGGGCAGCCATCCTGGCTGGGTTCTTACATCATGTGAGAGTGAGACTGGAAGCCCACATGGAGGATAAAGCACAGCTGCATGAGGCTGGGTATGCTGCCACAGGTGGCTGACTTAGGTCGTGCAGTGTGTAGGGGAGAGCATCCTCTGGGAGCTCCACAATAACAATGCTCAGGATGCCATGGAGCCACTCCCATGTGTGGAAGTGGCAGCAATTGATGTTCACAGTCTTCAGGACACAGCCCTCACAGTCCTGGTCATAGATGGGCTCTGCCAGAAGGAGACCCCTGAGTTGGTGCTGCTGCCCATGTTGCTTACACGCAGGGGTCACAGGGAGATTACAGGCTGCATAGAACATTGCCCAGCTGTCAGAGGCTGCTGTTTCCTTGCCAAGGCATTGAAGGTTCTAGGTCCAAAGCCCAAACACTGAGACACCAGTGCCTACCTCCAGGTTGAGGCCATGACCTTGGCCTTGCTGGTGAAAACTCAACACTCATTCATAGAAGTTGGCCGTTACATGAATGGCACCATGGACCACTGGCAGCAGCTGGCCTGGAGGTTCAGGCTGTACTGCATGATACTTAGGGCCACTCTGCTTGCTACCCTCTAGTGCCACTGGGTGGACATATAAGCATCTGCACAAATGGGGCTGTACTAGTTGTGCCATTTCATTAAACTTCACATAGCAGCGATTGAGACCCATGGCCCAGATGACGTGCCATCAGTAACCCCGATTGGAGCTGGGGCACCTCTAGAGTGAACTGAATGGATTGTATCCAGAAGCTACAAGTCCTCTGAGCACCCACAGGCCTCCCTCACAGATTACCCCCACAGCAGCTGTTGAGGGTTGGTCTCCAGTGTGGGTACCCATGAATAGGCCTGCCATGGGACCCCCCCCATGCTGGGCTCGGCTTATAGCAGTAATGCAGATGTAGCAGCTGATTGAACTTTCCATCTAGCTGAGGATCATGATAAACAACAAGATGGCATTGATGCTCTGCTCACTGCATGACTCCAGCTGATATAGCCACTGCGTGACTCCACAGCTGAGCATGATCAAGTGCCGGATTGGAGAACTCTGTGCATGGACTGTGATTGAAAGACTGTGATTGGTTGAATTTGGTATATAAGCAGACCGTGGGAGAAGGAGCACGCACGCCAGCTTTCCCCCTTAAGGAATGTGTGCGCCATCTTTCCCTCTTCTCCCAGTCCCCCACTCTTTTCCCCAGTCTCTTTAAGTAAAAGTCTACTGAAGACCAATTAACTGCGAGCAGCGTCGTTCCTTTTGCGGCCGAACGAGCGACAAGTGGTGCCGTGACTTGGATCATCGGACCAATTGCTGGAAGCAGGAAGCAAGAAAAGGATAAATGTGCATACACGGGAATCTAGGCGGGTAAAGTAAAAAGCCTAGGATTATAACTGCAGTTCCGTCATAAAGACGGGGAGTGAAACACCAGAAAGGCGGGAGTAAACTGTTGGAAAAAGACAGGGAATCTAGGCGGGTAAAGTAAAAAGCCTAGGATTATAACCGCAGTTCCGTCGACAAAAGACTGGGTGTGAAACGCCAGAAGACAGGTGGGAGTAAAACGCCAGATAGGTGGGAGTAAAACTCCAGGAGAAAGGCAGGAGTACTGATTGTTGATCTTAAAGACTGTTTTTTTAGTATACCATTGCATGCTAGCCAGAACATCTTCCTGGTTTGTGGAGTATGGTGATTTAGAGCTGCCTCAATGGTGGCGAGTAGGCCAACAGCTCCGTGCAGCTGGTGAGTCGGTAGAGGTCTTGAGACTTTGGCAGCTAATCGAACAGGCTACAAGACCCTACCGAGAGAATAGCTCAGACCTGAAGACGAGGGACAGAAGTGAGCCACCAGAAAGGCTGCAGCAACAACAGAATAATGAGGAAGAAGCACAAGGAAAAAAGGCAGTGATAAAGACTATAAAGACTCTATTACAGATGCAGAGAATAGGGTTAAAAAAGGCGAGCCATAAAACAGTTTATTAATGCTATAGGAATAGTCAGTCCTTGGCTCCCAGAAGGAGTCTGCAACATTGGGATTTGCTTGGAAGATTTAAATGCACATTTAAAGAAACAAAGCAAGCCATGACAAAGGCTGAAAAAAACTTTATTGTAGTTGTAGAAAATAGTGTTAAAGATCAGTGCTGTTGAAAAAATTAGTCCTTGGTTTGTTGAAGAGGGTGTTGTGGATAAGAAACACTGGGAGTAAAAACTATAAATCAGTGTACACTGGACACCCCCACCTTGCATTTGAACATTTCATTTAAAGTAAATGTTATCTGTTATAAAGTTAATATTACTATGTAAAATGAGAAATCATGGTGAAAAGTGTCCGGACTACCTATTCTGTTTTTGTATTATGTACTAACTCTACCCCTATTATTGATGGGAATGCTTGAGCAGATTATGCTTGGTTTGCTTTATAAAAGAATGTAAATGTTTCAATTTATCTTTAAAATTGTTTGGCCATCTATGTCTCGTTAGTTTAGCTTTTGGCTTGTTGAAAGTATTGCTTGATCATTTATTGATTTGTAATTATGAAGTTTGTTAAGGGGTTTATGATTTTTTCTACCGAGTTTGTATTTTAGTCAATTATTCTGAGATTGATTTACATGAGAGAAAATCCTTCTAATTGTACCCTAGAATTGGGACAGATGATCAATACCACCTGGAACAGTAATTTTACGAGGTTGTACTTAACAATATAGGCCTCACCTTCCTCGGCAAGTGGGTAAAATGGGAGGAGAATTTTGAGGTAACTAGTGTTTAAGGCATACAAGATATGTGAAGTGGTTGTCTGCATTCAGAACATGTGAATAATAGTACCAATTAAGCATTTTACTTTGAACCAAGTATTTCTTGAACAAGATGTATCCTTTGTGCCTAATTGCTAATGTGAAATTATGAAGGAATTTGCTAAAACTTATATGTTGGATTTAAGTAGCAAGTAGTAAGAAAGCTGACCTAATTTGATTTGTTTTCTTGAATGTACTTAAAGCTGTTAATTCACAATTTGAAAAAACTGTTCTGGTTTTCAAAACTCCAATAATCCAGAAGTTCTGATCAGAACTGTAATACTCTGCCAGCAGTGTACCAACCTGGTAATTCAGCAGGCTATGCTAGCCACCTTGCACTCTTACCCCCATGGAGAAGTGTGGCCTAGCATGATGGAATGGTAGCCAATAATGGGTAATTGCCAATGGGTGCACCTAGCAACCTAAGACAGAGGGTAGGACAAGCTTCCTATTACCTCCATGATGGGTAAGCAGGTTGCGCGCCATTGGGAACCCAAGACAGGCACGTTTCCATGTCACTTAATATAATAAAAATGGGGGAGATGTGGGTACTCATGAATAAGCCTGCCATGGGATCCCCCCCCCATGCTGGGCTTGGCTTATAGCAGTAATGCAGATGTAGCAGCTGATTGAACTTTCCATCTAGCTGAGGATCGTGATAAACAACAAATGGCATTGATGCTCTGCTCACTGCATGACTCCAGCTGATTGATATAGCCACTGCGTGACTCCACAGCTGAGCATGATCAAGTGCCAGATTGGAGAACTCTGTGCATGGACTGTGATTGAATGACTGATTGGTTGAATTTGGTATATAAGCAGACTGCGGGAGAAGGAGCACGCACGCCAGCTTTCCCCCTTAAGGAATGTGCGCGCCATCTTTCCCTCTTCTCCCAGTCCCCTACTCTTTTCCCCACTCTCTTTAAGTAAAAGTCTACTGAAGACCAATTAACTGCGAGCAGCGTCATTCCTTTTGCGGCCGAAGAAGCAACATCCAGGCCCCAGTTTTCCACATTCTTTGATTCAGCCCTTTCCTCATCTCTGACTAGTCCACAATAACCTCTACAGGTCCTTCCCAGCTGGTACTTTGATTTGGAGTCCTTTGGCCTTGAGATGACATGATTGAACTTGGTGATAACAACTCATGTCAGGTGTTAAGTATGGAATATTTTGGGGTCCTGGCCTTTTGTATCCCCAGAAAGTAGAGACAGAAAAAGGAGATGGAAACTGACCTCAACAGACAGGTTGCCTTTTTGGAAGCAAAGGGGTTGGCAACACTCTGCTCTTACAAACAGACTGCTCGCTGGGCCTATTTGGTATTCAGGGTTTTATCCAGTTAATGAGGGAATTTACCACTGAGGGCTGGAGATAGAAGGCAGCTGGCAGAAGTGTAGGGAAGCCTTTGAAGTCTCAGAAAACTTTCCTCTTATTTGTTTCACATATTCTCTATGCAGCTCATGTGCTTTGCCATTTGCATTGCAAGTAGTTAAGAAGGGTCTGGTTAGGCACAAGGATACCCACAAAAGGGAGGAAGTAGGGATAGGGAGTGGGGGAGAAGGAAGAAAGAGGAGGGGAAGGTGCAACAAGTCCTTTATCAGGTCCCCATGAAACTCCTGTAAAGGGTGTTAGAAGACCCCATGGTGGAGGGGAAGGTGATCCTCACAGCCCCCTCAGTAGGTGTTGTTTCCTTGGATTCAGGTGGGCTCTCTTCCATGCAGCATTCCATGACTTTCTCCCTCAGTACTGGATCCAGTGATGCTTGGGTATGCCCCTCCATAAGTCAGGATCTACACAAAGACCTCTTTTTAAAAAATAGAGAAATGAATTAGTCTGCACATGTTTCTTGTGTTTCTAATATGTGGTGTAATAATGTGATTAAATATACTTGATATGATCTCTTCTCCTACTAGATTTGGGTCTGGTTTGCTGCAGATCTTCTAGGTCCTTGAGATGAATTGAAAGCTCATTTATTTGGTAAGAAAATATTATTCTAAAATCATTTTTACAATTTTTTTATTTGAAAGGTAGAGTTATATAAGGGTGAGGGAGAAATGAAAAGGCTGCATCCATCGGCTTACTCCCTAAACATCTATATTGACCAGACGTGTGCCATTTCAAAGCCAAGAGCTTTCTAAGGGTCTTCTACATGGGTACAGGGACCCAACCATTTGGTCCATCTTCTACTGCTTTCCCAGGCCATAGCAAAGAGCTGTATTGAGGAGAATCTAGGACATGAACCAGCACCCATATGGGATGCTAGCACCACAGGAGGTGGCTTAGCCCACTATGCCACAGTGCTGGCCCCTCTGAGATATCTTAAAAGGATTTTCATTTGAGTAAATAGACAAAATAAGCTATGAATTAAAAAGTGGGCACTTGTCCTAGCAGTTGATGTGCCTGCATTCCATGGTGGAAGGTTGAGTTTAACTCCCACTCTAGCCCCTGATTTCAATTTCCTGTTAAGGCACACTCTGAGAAGCAGCAAGTGATGACTCAAGTAGGGTACCTGGATTGACTTCTCATCTGGGCCAATCCTCATCTGGACTATTTTAGGCATTTGAGGAGTCAGCATGTTTGTGGGAGATGTCTATCTCTCTTTCTGTTTGTATCTATTAATTATTTTTCCCTTTGTTTCTCTCCCTCTGGGACAAAATATAGTTGATGAAATGCCAACAATTTTTACTATGATTCTACAAGAAAAAATCTTGTGCCAATGTTTTTGGATATACAGATCATTTTTATTTTTTTTTATTTTTTTATTTTTTTTTTTTAATTTTTGACAGGCAGAGTGGACAGTGAGAGAGAGAGACAGAGAGAAAGGTCTTCCTTTGCCGTTGGTTCACCCTCCAATGGCTGCCACGGACGGCGCGCTGCGGCCGGCGCACCACGCTGATCCGATGGCAGGAGCCAGGTGCTAGGTGCTTATCCTGGTCTCCCATGGGGTTCAGGGCCCAAGCACTTGGGCCATCCTCCACTGCACTCCTGGGCCACAGCAGAGGGCTGGCCTGGAAGAGGGGCAACCGGGACTAGAACCCGGTGTGCCGGCGCCGCAAGGCGGAGGATTAGCCTGTTGAGCCAAGGCGCCGGCCCAGATCATTTTTAAAATAAAAATAATTAAAGAAATTATACGGAAACTACTTTGCCACATAAAATTAAGAAACTATGTGATACAATCATACAGAGAATTAACAAAGAAACAACAAAGCAGGAATAACCTTCCCAGTGATAATAAAAACATTCATATAAAACCATTAGGAGTATTCATTGATTCCACGTTTCTAAGATGCAATCAGGCAAAATATATGAAAATGCTACAAATAATATTTGCAGAGTAAGCACTTGTTCTAGCAATCAACACATGGGTTGGGATGCCTGAGCTCCATATCAGAGTGCCTGGGTTTGAGTTCCAGCTCCACTCTGAAATGTAGCTTCCTGCTAAAGAATTCTGATGGGAAGTGGCAAGTGATGGCTCTAAAACCAGGCTCCTACAACCATGTAGGAGACCTGGACTGAGTTCTAAGCTCTCAGTTTAGTCGTGGTCCGGCTCTGATTATTGTGGACATGTCATAACAGAATCAGCAGATGGTGTTCTCTGTGTCTCTCAACATATAAATTTTAAAATAATATAACTGTTGAGCTATTGAAACAATAAGCTTTATTCTAACAAGGTTATTTGACTTACTATTACATATATTTAAAATTCAGCTGCATGAGTGATTATTTTTGAATATTCATTGCATCAAGTATATTTAATCACATCACTTACTACATCACATGTTAGAAGCAGGGGAAATGTTCAGAGACTAATTCAGTTATCTAAGCTTCACAAGACGTTTTTGTAGAGCCTCATTTATGCAGGGGCAACCCGAAGCATCCCTGAATCCAGCAGCAATGGAGAAAGGCATAAAGCACTGCATGGAAGAGAGCCCAGCTGAGAAAAAGTAAACAACACACTGAGGGTGCTGTGACAGTAGCCTCTCTCACCTCCAATAATGTCGTCTGCCACCGTGTACAAGAGTTTCATGGGGACCTGATGTGAGTTGTGATCACAGAGTTTGCTTGCATCATCTCGAGGACAAAGGACTCCAAATCAAGGTACCAGCTGGGAAGAACCTGAAGCAGGTGGTTGTGGACTTGTCAGAGCAAGATGAGGAAGTGGCTCAATCAAAAAGGTGCGGAAACTGGGGGCTGGAGACCAACCTTCAACAGCTGCTGCAGGGATGATCTGTGAGGGGGGCCTCTGGGTGCATGAGGGCCTTGTGGCTTCTGGATACAATCCATTCAACTGACGTGAGAGGTGCTGGAGCCCCAGTCTGTAGTTACCAACAATGCTTCTGCTAGGGCCATGGTTCTCAAATGCTGCCATGTGAAGCTCAATGAAGTGGCACACCTGGTACAGCCCCACCCCACAGATGCCTGGATGCTGATGCACTGGCTCCAGAGGGTAGGGAGAACAGCATGTCCTCCACTTGGAACCCTAACACAGTGCTGCTCCCTTCCTGGAGGCATGCTTGCAGCCTGTGAGTGAAGGAACATTGCTGTGCCTGACCTGAACCAACATGATGGTGCTGGCGGGAGCAGCTGAGAGACCTGCTATAGCAAGTGAATGACCATGACTCTCAAGTGCTGACCCTGCCACAAAATGTCCCTGAGGTTCATCCTGAAAAACCTGAACCTCCAGGCCAGCTGCAGCCAGCGCTCCATGGTGCCACTGCTCACATAAGGGCCAACTTCTATCAATGTGTGTTTGTTAGAGTGTTCACCAGCAAGGCTCAAGACCCGGGCATACAAGCAGGCACTGGTGCTCCAGTGTGTTGGTGTGGGCTTCTACCTTCAGTACATCAGCAGGGCAACAGGAGCCCCTGACAGTTGGCTCATGTTCTCTGCAGTCTGTAGTCCCTCTGTGACCCCGACCACTGAGTAGGAACATTGTGGGCAGGAACACCAATTTGGAGGCTCCCTGTCAGAAGAGCTCCTCCACAAACTGGACTTTGTGGTCTGTGCCAGCATCCCAAATAGGCACTGGTTTGATTCCCACTGCTCCTCTTTCAATACAGCTCTCTGCTATGGCCTGGGAAAGCAGTAGATGATGTCCCAAGTCCTTAGGACCCTGCACCCACATGTGAGACCCATAAGAGGCTCCTGGCTCCTGGCTTCAGATCAGCGTGGCTCCTAGCTTTGGATTGGCATAGCTCTAGCCATTACAGATATCTGGGGAGTGAACAGTGAATGGAAGACCTCTCTCTCTCTCTCTCTCTTTCTCTCTCTCTCTCTCTCTCTCTCTGTCTCTGTCTCTACCTCTCTCTGTAACTGTTTTTCAAATAAATAAAATAAATTTTAAAAAGGAAATGTTACAACAGACACCAAAGAAATAAAAAATCATCAGGAATTATGACAAAAACTACATGTCAGCAAATTCAAAAATCTAGAAGAAATAGGTAGGTTTCTAGACAAGTACAATCTACCAAAATTGAGGCATGAACACACTGAAAATCTAAATAACACAATAACCAAGAAAGAAAATAAATAAGCAATAAAGATCCTTCCAACATAGAAAAAGCCCAGGATGGGATGGCTTCACCACTGATTTCTACCAAACTTACAGAACTAACTCCAATTCATCTCAATGTAGTTCAAACAATTGAAAGGGAGGAAAATCTCTCAAAATCCTTCTATGGGGCCAACAAAAACAAACAAGAATTGCAAACCATTATACCAGATAAACATAGATACAAAAATAATTAACAAAATATGAGGGAATCAAATCCAACAATTGTTCAGAAAGATTGTTCATCTGGACCAAGTGGATATTTATCTATGTTATAAAGGAATGGTTCAACATATGTAAATCAATAAATATGACACATCACATTAAGAAATAGAAGAATAAAAGCCATATTATTAATAGATGCAGAGAATTCATTTGATAAAATATAACCTCATCTCATGATAAAAAAAACAAAACCTTTATTCTTTAACACAATCAAGGCAAACCCACAGATTGAATGAAGGAAAAGTAGGAAGCATTTCCACTAAATTCTGGAAGCAGACAAGAACGTCTATTCTCACTATTGCTATTCAATATATTTCTGTAAGTTCTAGAGCCATTAGAGAAGAAATAGAAATCAAAGGCATAGAAATTGGAAAGGAGAAAGTCAAATTATCCTTGTTTGCAGATGACATGAAACAATATTTTAGGAAACCAAAAGACTCCACTGAGGGAATACTGGAACTCATAAAAGTGTCTGTGGAATATAAAATCAACACACAAATAAATAGCCTTTGTATACAAATTACATGGCTAGAAAAATGTCTAAGATCAGTACCATTCACAGCAGCTACAGAAAATCTAAGTACCTCAGAGAAAATTTAACCAAGGATGTGAAAGCTCTCTTCAGGAAAATTACAAAACATTAAAGAAAGAGATACAAGAAGACACATGACAATGGAAAAATCTTCCATGCTTGTTTCCATCCTTGATTAGAAGGATTAATATAATCAAAATGTCCATATTACCAAAAGTAATTTATACATTCAATTCTGTCTCTATCAAAACACCAATGGCATTCTTCTTAGATCTAGGAAAAAGATCTGAGATCCTTGATCTTGGAAAAGACACTAGAAATACACGAAATAAAAATAAAAACAAAAAGAGACAAATGGGATTAAATCAGCTAAGATGCTTCTGCACCCAAAATGAAGAAACAACTGACAAAATGCAAAAACTTATTTGCAAACTATACAACTAATAAAAGATTATTAACCAGAAATTATAAAGAGCTTAAGAAACTCAATAGCGACAATACAAACAATCTAGTTTAGACATGGGCAAAGAATATGAACAAGTATTTTCAAATAATATTCAAATGGACAATAGAAACATGAAAAATTGCTTGGGATCAGTACACATTAAGGAAATGCATATAAAAACCACAATGTGGTTTCACTTCACCTCAGTTAGAATGACACACACACACACAATAAATGTTAGTGAGAATGTGAGGAGAAAAGTTCCCTAATACACATTTTGTGGCAATATAAACTAGTACAACCATTACTAGAGACAATGTAGAGATTCCTCTACAATCTGAGAAAGATCTACAATATGACCTAGCCATCCAACTCCTGGGAATGTATGCAAAGGAAGTGAAATCAGCATAGTTGAGATATCTGTGTCCCCATGTTTACTGCAGCTCAGTTCACAATAACCAAGATTTGGAATCGACCCAGATGTCAATCAACTGATAACTGAATAAAGAAATTATGTCTTTGGCTATAAAATGGATGCAACTGGAAACCATTATGCTCAGTGAAATAAGACAGTCTCAAAAAATACAAACATCCTGATTTCCATGATATGTGGTTACTAATATACAGAGTCCAAAAATGTTATGTGTAGGAGTGAAATGGAAATTTGGGATTATTGTTTGTAGCACTTTACTCTTCAGGAACAATAAGTTTTCTTCTACTATTTGTTGAATCCTTTACTTTGTGGAGAGTTAAGCTTGTGATTATAACATAAACTGAAAGTATGTCTTTGTAAAAATTAAAATAATAATGAAGGATGGAAGAAGCTATGAGCCTGGGTAGGAGAAAGGTTAGGGTAAGAAGTGTCATTATGCTCCAAATCTGAATATATTAAATGCATGAAATTTGTTCCCCTTTAAATAAATAAAAATTTAAAAACAAGTAAATAAATCAAAAAGAAATAAAGGTAATTCAATTTCAAAATCATAAAAGGGAATAAAATACTTAGGAATAAACTTAACCAAGGAAATAAAATATCTAAATGTTGAAAACTATGTCAAACAAATAAATGTAAATATATCCTATGTTCATGAATTATAAAATATATATAAGAAATCAATATGATCCTAGTGATACGTAGATTCAAATCATTCTTTATAGTATCCTAATAGTTATTTTTAGAATAAAAATTTAAAAAACTATACAGAAAATTCATATGGAATGTCAAAGGATCTAAATAGCCCAAATATCTTGAAGGGTTTCCCCTATGCTCTGGATTAATTTGATGGTGTCATGGCATAGATTTAGATCTTTAATCCATGGTGAGTGGATTTTTGGTCTTGTGTCATACTTCAACATGTGATTTAATTCCATATCTCTTGCTTCATACTGCCCTAATTCAAATTAATTGAATACATACTTGAAGAAATACTTCATTTTTGTTACATGAAACAATTTAAAAGATGTTTTAATCATCAATTTAAGATAAAGTATTGCCTCCTAATCACTCCACTTAGAATGACAAAATACCAATATACTTATTTCCAGATTATTTTTGTCTTAATAAACTCCTTCCATATATCATATTATTAGTTGCAATACTAATTTTTTTTGACAGGCAGAGTGGACAGTGAGAGAGAGAGAGACAGAGAGAGAGAGAGAGACAAAGAGAAAGGTCCTCCCCTACCGTTGGTTCACCCTCCAATGGCCGCCACGGCCGGCACGCTGTGGCTGGCACGCTGCGACCGGCGACTGCGCAGATCCAAAGCCAGGAGCCAGGTGCCTCTCCTGGTCTCCCATGCAGGTGCAGGGCACAAGCACTTGGGCCATCCTCCTCTTCACTACCGGGCCACAGCAGAGAGCTGGACTGGAAGAGGGGCAACCGGGACAGAATCCAGCACCCCAACCGGGACTAGAACCTGGGGTGCCGGTGCCACAAGGTGGAGCATTAGCAATACTAATTTAACACCCCTTAACCTTATACACCAAGAAAGATGATGTTTTGAGTTTATTTTTATTGACAATATACCTATCTATGGGCTACATTGTGAAATTTTAATTGATGCATACAATGTGTACTGTAGAAAGCAGGGTAAACAACATTTTCCCTTCTCTGAAATCACACTTCATGATCAGAGCCTTTGAGCACCTTTCCTGTTTGCTTATAAAATATAGAATAGATTACTATGGACTGTAGTCACACAACCATGCTTTGTAACACTAGGAACTCACTCCTATCATCCAACTCATCTGTCATCTAACTTCTCCAAAAAGAGAAGAGCCCTGCACGTAGCTTTTTTTTTAATTATTTAATTAATTAGTTTTAAGGAAAAAGAGACACATAGAGAAACAGAGAGGGAGAGAGAGCACTCCCACATACTGGTTCACTTCACAAATGCCTACAACAACTATGGTTGTGACAGACCTCAACAATGATTTAGGAATAACGCCAAAAGCACAGGTGACAAAAGCAAAAATAAAGTAGGACTGCAAAAATGTAAAAAAAATTATGTGTACTAAAGGAAAGCTGAAAAGTGAAAGCAAGGAATAGGAGAAAATATTGGTAAACCATAGTATGATTAAAGAATAATACAAAGAACTTACACACCTCAAAGGGAAATACTGTAATAAAAAATGGACAAAGGATCTGATCAGTCTTTCCACAAGCAGCCAATAGGTATTTGAAAAGGGGCTCTCAGCACTGCCAATCAAGAGCACAATGGTTATGATCTCACATATGTAAAAATGGCTATTATCAAAAAGTAAAAACTGTAAGTACTGAACCAGAATTGGAGAAAGGGAACAGATAAATTCTTTCTGGGAATGTAACCTGGTATACTTACTATGAAAAACACTACAGAGTTGCCTCAAACAGAATTAAAAATGGAACTAATAAATGATAAAGCAGTCTCACTATTGGATGTGTATCTAAAGAAATAAAATTACTATCTGAAAGACACATCTGCACATCCATGTTCATGTGAGCATTACTCACAAGAACTAGACATATAAATACATTGTCTATCAAAAGATGAATAGAGAAAATGCCACACACTCACACACACACACAATAGAATCACATTCAACATTAAAAAGGAAATCCTGATATTTTGTCATAACCTGGATTCAAAAATATGAATGTGGACACTAAGTTGATTTAAGTATGACACAGAAAGATAAATATCACACAATCTCCCTTATTTGTGGAACCTAATAAAATCAAATTTAACCTCAGACCATAATAATGTGGCTTCCAGGGGCTGAGAGTGAAGGAAATGGTAAGATGTTAGTTGAAGGACACCCATTTATCACTAGGAGATAAATTAACTCCTTGAGACTTAATACACAGCACAGAAGCAAAATGAATACACTACTGGGCACGCACACCTTGTTAAGATATCAATTATTCTTTTAAAAACTATGTAAGGTGATGGACATGTTAGTTTGATTGTCCTAATCATTTCATAATGTACATGTACACGGGAACTCCAAAAGATTTGTGAAAAACTAGATTAAAAGATAAAAGGAATTTCCATAAACTTCAAAAAGTCCCCTCATAAATCAAAACATCAGGTTGCAGGATTTGAATACATGCAAATTTTGTCAATTATACTCCAATAACCTTGAAAAATCACCCTACATCAAAATAAAAATTAAAATTAACTTAGGAATCTAGATTGATATCTTTGTGGTTGGAACAGAAATAGTTTTAAAACACTCGTAAATGTGACTGCCTAAAATTTCCAACTTTAAAGTACAGAGACCGATCACAGCCTGTCTAGTGAACAAGTAAATGCTAAGATGACATCCAGGTACCAAAATACAAGGAACTCGTGACCCCCTAAACCTAGGCTAAAACCCTGAGTGAAATAAAGCTGCTTTGGTTAACTTACCTGGTCTATGCCCTTGTGATGGCTGTGAGCAGGAACGGGACAGGACGGCTGGGGCTCGGGTGCCAGTCCAGCCCCCATCCTGCAGACCAGCCCCCACACTGCCCCACACTGAGGGAAGGGTCGTGCTGTGAGCAGGAATGGGACAGGATGCCTGGAGTCCTGGGTGCCCATCCTGAGATCGGCCCCACACTGGCCCATACTTTGGGAAGGGTCGTGCTGTGACAAAGAATGGGACAGGACGCCAGGAGTCGCGGGTGCCAGTTCAGCCCCCATTCTGCCCCACAATGACAGAATGGTCGTGCTGTGAGCAGGAATGGGACAGGACGTCTGGAGTCCCAGGTGCCAATCCAACCCCATACTGGCCCGTGAGCAGGAAGGCTACAGGACTACTGGAGTCCCAGGTGCCAGTCCAGCCCCCATCCTGCAGACCAGCCCGCACACTGAGGGCAGGGTCGTGCTGTGAGCAGGAACGGGACAGGACGCCTGGAATCCCCGGGTGCCAGTCCAGCCCCCATCCTGCAGACCAGACTCCACACTGGCCCACACTGAGGGAAGGGTCGTGCCAGAAACAGATGGGGCCCACAGACCTCAGAGCCGACCTCGGGGAAGCTCGCGTCCTGCCAGCCTTTTCTAGCAACGTCCACCAACTCCCCTTCCCCACTCCTCAGGCTTGGCCCCACACACTCACCGTGTCCCGGGTCCGAGGGGGTGGTGTCCTGCGATGGAAGAGGGGCAGAGGACAGACAGAGCAGCGGACGCTGGCTACCTCCAGGGTTCCTAGTGCTGGAGCCCCTCCAGGGGCCTCTCTGCTCAGTGAAATGGGAGGAGTACTGTGGCGTCAACACCCCGCGTGATTTGATTGGACAGCTTGCATACCAGGGCCGCATCACGTCATAAAAGACGCAGCCAATCAGCATCCTCCATAGCGCTGGCGCATTTCGGGTCTTTCTGGATGGGAGAACAAGAGGGAGTTTGGATTGATTGCTGACACTAGGACCTCCTGGGCTCCACCTCCCTGCGGTGGGCCCAGGGGAATTCTCTCTTCTCTGGTCCTGCCAGCCGCTGGGTCCCTCCTGCGTCTTCCTGAGCGGCTTCTGCTTGGGGGTTGCATGTCATTCAGGTCAGTTACAATTTAATGACTGTTTATTGACTTAAGAGCCTTTGGTTTTTTAGCATATATGTGACACTTTTGGTCTAATGAATCTTTTATGTTATTTTTAAATATTGATTTAAAGAATGTTTAAAGATATAATTTAATCCTTTCTTTCAATTTTACTTGCATGTTTATTTCTAGTTTGCCTATTATCCTTTAATATGATTTTCTATTTGCTTCTTCCTGGTACTTAGTAGAATACACGCACAAACATTCACACACAGAGAATCTTTCCAGTAACCTCATTTATCAGTCCTATTTGGTTTTAGCTTTTTCTGGATTGTCTCTGTATATAAACCTCATCCAATATATTCACATTTTACAACTTATAAGTTGATCTTTACACCATATAATTTTTTTTTCTGTTTTATTTCCCTTACTGCCCTTGAAGCAGAAAGCTCGAGAGAGTGCAGGAATCGTGGTCTAAGTTTACTCCCAGGGAGAAAAAGCTTCAGTGATGCTGTATTACTTGTGTTGGCTGTAGGTTCCTTTTGCTCTTGATTGGAGTAACAAAGTCACTGGCATTTTTGATGTTGTTCTGCAGGCAGTTTTCTTCTTTACTAGATGCTGGACTTTATTAAAGCTTTCCAACATGTAATCTACTTGGATGACTTGTCAGAATCTTCACCCCTCTTGTGTGTTTTATTAAGTCCTGCTTGCTATCAATATATTATGTGATTTCATTTATTATATTAATACTTTGTTGTGGATATCTGCAGTTCTGTTTATGAATGGGATGCTTTTAATGAAACTTAATGTTTATTTCAAGTCCTGGTCCAAAACTTGACTTTATTATTTCAAGTCCTAGTCTGCATCATCCTCACTGCAATGCAGGTGTTCCAAAAGAAGCTAAGAAAAAAGCTCTGCTTATTTGCACTTTGGGTGGGTCTTTGAAAGGTAGATTTGTTTTTTCTTCTGTAAAATTTTGGAGTATTCTGTAATTCTGGACCTGAAATTTTGATTTGTGACTTTTTTTCTTGATTGGTTGTTTGGAGTTTTTTTTAACTTACTTGATTTATATAGTTTTCCTACTTTATGTTATACTTGTGTTTTTGCAAATTTGATTTTCAATATAGGGTGGATTTTTATTTCTGTAGTCAAATTTACTTCTAGGAATTTCATACCTTTCTCCTAGCACCTTGGTCTAAATTATAATCTACAAAGGAATGATTCTGTTTTAATTCCTAAACTGGTTATTTGTGTTACTTTCCCCATGGGTTCCTTAATTGCTTTTTCCTAATGGTTTATTAACTTTGTTAACATTTTTCTTAAAAAAAAGTCATTGTCTCCTTGTTTATTTGTGGTACATTTTATAGCACTTCATAATTGTCTGCTGTTATCTTATTTCTTGCTTTTCTTCAGTACTTTTTGAATTTTTTGTTTATATTTCTTAACAAGGAAGCTGTAATGATTGATTTTGAGTGTTTTATTCTAATGTAATCATTTGACTATAAATTATCTCTGAGCACTCATTTACTGCATCTCAGTATTCCTTCATGTGTTTCCAACACATGAGTGTGCAAGCCGTGTCCATCTCCCAACATCCCTGGTTCCATGTACCTGCAGCGGTCACAGGTTACATGTGTCTCCAGTTCTGAAACCCATATGCACTGATTGGTAGATTAGTGCTTCAACCATTAGAGGCCCATTCTTTACACCTGTGTGCCCAGGTAATCACAGCCCATCAACTACCCTTTCCAAGTCTACAAAAGGACTATGGCCCCTTACAATATATCACATCTTTATTTCTTTTAGAGAAGCAGATACAATTTCCCAGATATCCTAAGTTAGACATTCAACATAAACTACTGACAACATCTAAAGTGTGAGTTTCCATATCAACATTTCATATCAAATAGAACTGCTGTGATTGTCAGGTGTTTTTCTTTACAGGGCTGCCTGTTAATTGCCAACTTGTGTTTATGCTAATGAGATTCATATATCTGATTTTTTCATTAATTCTCATGACATTCTGGAGTGGCATGAATGGCAAAATTCTGCCCTCATAGAGCACATTTGAAGAAGGTGGTATAAATTACATCTTTGTGTAAAAATAGTTGAAGTTTTTGAAGTGCTCTGGATAAAAAATAAAATAATGTCCCAGTGCTTTAGCCAGAATAGTTGAAAGTCCTCACTAATGGATAATACATGATCTTAAAACAGCATAATGGGCTGGCTCTGTGGCTCACTAGGCTAATCCTCTGCCTGTGGCACTGGCATCCAGGGCTCTAGTCCCGGTTGAGGTGCTGGATTCTGTCCCAGTTGCTCCTCTTGCAGTCCAGCTCTCTGCTGTGGTCCAGGAGTGCAGTGGAGGATGGCCCAGGTCCTTGGGCTCTGCACCCACATGGGAGACCAGGAGGAAGCACCTGGCTCCTGGCTTTGGCTCGGCTCAGCTCATTGCACTGATTGTAGCGGCCATTTTGAGGGGGGTGAACCAATGGAAGGAACACTTTCTCTCTGTCTCTCTCACTGTCTAACTCTGCCTGGCAAAAATAAAAAAATAATAATAATGGAGACTAATTTTCAATAAGGAAGCCAGGAAGAGAACATTTAAGCTGAAGAAGTGAACAACAAATTTAGATATTTTAATGAAGGGTGCGGGACATGAGCATGGCCATGGTGCAGCCAGGCCAGGCCCGAGGGCTCTGCATGCGCGGGTGCCCCCGCCCAAGCTGCGCGGAACGGAGCCACGTGGAGCCAAGCGCGTGAACTAACCCAAGCCAGGGCGTGCGGAGCCAGCCTGCAAGTGTCCCGGGGGTGGCAGCGCAGGGAGGGACCCAGCGTGCACGCACGTGGCCCCCAGACCGGGCGGCGCCAAGGAGGGGCAAAGAAGATGGCGCCCAGAGGAAGTAAGATGGGCGGAACTCAAAAGCTAATTGGCTACGCAACATCAGGGGAGGTAACAAGACTAGTATAGACATATGGCTAGTCCTATAGAAATTCCCCCGTAAAGTGACCTTTTAAGTGATTGGTTGGTTCTTAGCCCTGCCCCAATGACTCTGCAGTTTTGTGCTATAAAAGGTTCGGTTTCACATGGAATAAATGAGTCCTTGCTAGACTTGGCTCCCCGCTGCATCTGATTGTCTCTGGGATCGGGAGGCTGGGGAACAGGCAAGCGGCGCACTCACCTTTCCTCAGACCCAGTCCATCCTTGTACGGGTGGACCCAGACCCTGCAGAAGGGAAGAAAAATGCAGGTGTATAATCAAGGGATAAAAGAGGACTGAGCTGGAAAATGAAGAAAAAAATGAAACATGGTTACTGTTGTTAATAATAATGCATTGTACTCTCCAAAATTTTTGAGAAAATAGATTTAAGGAATTATAACCTTTAAAAATATGAATGACAATGTGTATGTTAGTTCACTTCTTTAAGACATTCTACAATGTGTAAATATTTCAAAACAATATGTACAATGGCACTTCAAAAGTTCTTGTAAAATGAATTAACAGATTATTTTGGTTCAAAAACACTTGAATCCATATACAGATTTTTGTAATACACATTTCAATGACTTTTTAAGGATCCCTCATATTCATAAATTGCAAATTTTCTTGCACCAAAATAAACTTACCTTTGAATTCCATCCACCTCAGACTTTTAAAAATATCTATTGTGGGCCAGTGTCACGGCTCACTAGGCTAATCTTCTGCCAGTGGTGCCGACACCCCGGGGTTCTAGTCCTGGTCAGGGTTCCAGATTCTATCCCAGTTGCTCCTCTTCCAGTCCAGCTCTCTGCTGTGGCCCGGGAAGGCAGTGGATGATGGCCCAAGTCCTTGGGCCCTGCACCTGCATGAGAGACCAGGAGGAAGCACCTGGCTCCTGGCTTCAGATTGGCACAGCGTACTGGCCATGGCAGCCATTTCGGGGGTGAACCAATGGAAGGAGGACCTTTCTCTCTGTCTCTCTCTCCTCTCTAGTTCTGTCTGTCAAAAAAATCTATTGTGAATAATAAATGAATATATAATTATATATTTTAATTTTGATTTTAATTGAAATCTATTTTTATGTTTTCAAATAAATAAATAAGAAAGATAAAATGAGACTGTTGGTTGATTTTAAGCATGGAGATCTTTTTCTGTTTGTGATCACTTTAAGAGATCACTTATCTTATTGACACTGGACATCAGGATCCAGTTTGGAGACTAATCTCTTTGGGTGCACCAACAATGACCTATCTGTTTTTTTTCTAGTGGAGATTTGAATTTTGACCTCCAACTTTTTCCTATTTATTTGTTGATTGATTGTTGCCTCAAGAAACACTGGAAGGAACATCATGTGAAGATGTCTGTGTCTGTTCCTGGCAGACCCACTCTTGTGGCAGTGCAGTGTGTGATGCACAGATTGCATATACACATTGTCTTCCAGTAAAACATGTTTGACTTGAACCTATAAAGGTATGTCTTCCTATTTCAAGGATATTTAGGAGATTGACTAAAATAGTCAAAAGCTACCCAAGAGAATTCAGACAAAGAGCAGAGAATGAGGTGGGCTTTGGGAGAGCTGGCCTTTGTCTCCAGCACATCATGAACTGTTAATGGGAATGAGCAAGACTAAATGACTGAAAGGTCAATGAGAGAACCCAGCCAGTTGCCCTGCATTGTCCCCTGGATGTGTCTGATATGGGAAAAATTGAAATAATCATTGCTTATTAAAGGGGATGGAAATGCATTGCTGAACAGAAATATTATTAAATCAGGTAACTATTGTACACATAGAATGTTGACATATTGGAAAAGGCAATATTATATTTTCTTTATTTAAAGATTATTTATTTGAAAGTCAAAGCTACAGAGAGGCAGAGGCAGAGAGAGACAGGAAGAGAGAGAGAGAGAATGAGAGAGAGAGAAATGGGTTTTCCATCTGCTGGTTCATTCCCCAAATGGCTGCAACAGCCAGAACTGGGCTGATATGAAGCCAGAAGCCTGGAGCTTCTTCTGGGCCTCCTATGCAGGTGCAGCAACCCAAGAACTGGGGTAATCTTTCACTGCTTTCCTATCCCTTAGCAGAGAACTGGATCAGAAGTGGAGAGCCAGAACCTGAACCACATCCGCATAGGATGCTGGCACTGAAGGCAGCTACTTTACCTACTATGCAACAGCACCAACCCTACATGATGGGATCTGGGATGATATGATGAGTCTTTTAAATTTCATAGAAAATATATATTATGGAAAAGCCATGAATGGATATTTTGCTCCAAAATCATATTTTTAATTGAATTCCTGCAAAAGCTTTTTGAAATGCCCTTGTATATTATGCTAAGAAATATTTTTTGAACTCTATGTTTTTTTTGTATGACTCCATTTTCAAAGTGATGCTTACTTGCCTTTTCTAAGGCCACACATTATGACTAAGAAGAATATAAAACTTCACATCTGCAGTTGTTAAATTTTGGACTTCAAAATCAGAAATATCATCTACTGGAAGTTAAAGATGTTGATCCTCTAATCTCTCCTAGATACTTTGCACTGTTTACCTATAAAGTTAAAGAATTCAGTTTACTATTTGGATTACTCTGTGCTGGAGATGCATAGTTGACAGCTGTCACTTTCTTGTGAAATTTGGTTCCACTTAAAGCAAAAGAGCACAGCTCACAGGTCTACAATTTATTGTTAAATAAATGTTCTATAAACCTTCAGTAAATTTTCCAAAACATAAGAAGTTAATAAGAATAAAGTGAAAAGCAATAAGACTTAAAGAAAATGCTTAGCAATAGTGGTAAGGTCAGTGATGTTACCATTTTAGCACCAAAATATTCCCTAGTGGAGCACAAAATTGTGGTTGTCAGATTAATTGAACTTGTTTCTCATATAAGTTTGGAAGTAGTTCTAGTTCTTTTGCCTGAACAATTGCTCTTCAAAAAATGTGTCCTCCTTAGAAAATATGTCTTCTGAATGGCTCTGTAGTCAGTGTGGAAAAGTAGGAAATGGGGTTCACAGTGAAGCTGAGTAAAAGTGCTTCAAGATGATTCATTGTATCAGTTAATAATCTCACCATATCTACATGTTGAATTTCAGGATTTTGTTTTTTAGCTCCTTCTCAAGTTTGTGGGCTTCAGCTCCTCAGGTAGTAATAATATTTCATGTTTAAGTATGCAGGTCCCTAGTTGTTCCAGAGTTTTCACTTCTTGAATTTCATATGTTATTTGGTCAAAATAGTATTTTTTTCACAAATAAAATCTTGTAATAAACCATCCATGGAAATCTACCTCTACCTTAAACCTCATTTTACCCAACCTCAAACCTGTGGCTTTAATGTCATGAATTGCCCTTATTGATGGTTCATTCTTGAAGAGTTCCGTAAGCTGTTGATTTTTTTTTCTGCTGGATGGATTGTCCTAAGAAGGCTTCTGTGTTAGTCTATATAGGGATGATGAGACAAAACTACTAAAATGCATGCATCCAAGGATTCTCAGCTATCGGAGTGAGTTGCATGTTATATAGAAGCAAGGCCCCACAAATGGCTGCACTGTCACTTGTTGCTTCCTGTGATGACAGCACATGCTATTGGCACCAGTTGATATCCAAGCTGCTTGACTTGTGATCTGCTTTCTGCTACTAGCCTAGAAAGCAACAGAACATGGCCCAAGTATTTGGGCCCCTGTCACCCATGCAGGAGACCTGGATGAAGCTCCTGGCTCCTGTCTTTGGCCTAGCCCAACACTGGCCATTGTGGCCATCTGGGGAGTGAACCAGTAGATGGAAGATCTCTCTGTCTCTCCCTCTCTCTCTGTAACTCTTACTGTGAAAATAAATAAATCATTTTTTTCTGAAAAAATAAATTGCAAAGATTGAGTAAGAGAGTCAATTTGATGTCCTTTGAGTGATGAAAACTATGGGTTCAGTATATTCTGGCAAAAGGTGCTTAATTTCTGCATACAGTTGCTATATGTTCACCATGCTCTCGAGTACCTTCTTAAACTTAAAGGAAAACTCCATTTCCAATTATCTATTACAGTTTTATTTGGGCCATGAGACTGAGCCTTGGTAAACAGGCTGTGTTCAGAGGTAATAACTCAGATTTTATGCTGAAAAAAAGATGAAATTGATGGGGGCGGAGCCAAGATGGCGGAATAGTGAGGACGCGCACTAGCAGTCCTCAAAAAGATAGTTTAATAAAAACAGAGTTACTGTAGCCTCAGGAAAAATCTCAGGGAAAAAAATGCAGTGGAAATTCTTCCGGACCCAGTGAATGAGACGCAGAGGACCTAGGGAAAAGTAAGTTTGCGAACGGCAAATCGTGCCATAGTGGCACGGGAGCTGCCAAGAGGGACGGGAACCGGATGGAACACAGTCGCCATTGGAATTGAGCACTTAAACGGGAGCCGATACAGGGATCCCGAGACACTGGCGGGGGGAAGCAGACCCCAGGGAAACAGCACAATTGAGGCGAGCCCACACGGACACTAGCCTCTCTCCTCACCCATCCTGATAAGTCGAGCTAGATTAAACGCAGTGGCACGGCGCGCGCCCGCCGGCTGAGACGGGAGCTGGGCGGAACACAATCGCCGCAGGATCTGCGCGCGTGAATGGGAGCCGATACAGGGATCCCGAGACACTGGCGGGGGGAAGCAGACCCCCACGGGGGAAACAGCACAGTTGAGGCGAGCCCGCACGGACACTAGCCCCTCTCGCCGCCCACCTTACGAAGTTGAATTTGATTAAACGCAGTGGGACAAGGTGCACCCGCCCATCACTGAGGCAGACGGAACCAAAAACCCGAGGCTGTAGAAACCTGAAGGGGATCCAAAAACTGGGAACACACCGCGCACACAAACTCCGTTACCTTGACAACCCAGAGAAAGAGTGTGGGGAAAAAAAAATGCCAAACAAAAACAGATTCCGAGGGAGCAAGATCAAGGAAGACGCTATGATGACCCCAAACGGAAAAGACACCCCAAGTCAGGATTGTGAAGATAATGAGATAGAAGAAATGCAAGAAGCAGATCTCAAAGAATTGATAAGAACATTAAGAAGTTCTCAAAAACAAATTCTTGAACTACAGAAATCTTTAATGGATAAGATAGAAAATCTCTCTCGCGAGAATGAAGCACTACGGAGAAATCAAAACAAAATGAAACAACTAGTAGAACAAGAAGCTACGATAGTGACAAAAAATCTTAATGAATTGAAGAACTCAATAGATCAAGTGACAAGCAATCTTGAGGGCCTTAAAACCAGAATGGGTGAAGCAGAGGAGAGAATATCGGACCTAGAAGACAGAGAACAGGAGAGGAAACAGTCAAACCAAAGACAAGAAGAGGAAATTAGAAAACTAAAAGATATCGTCGGGAATTTACAGGATACTATTAAAAAACCCAACATTCGGGTTCTAGGTGTTCCTGAAGGTATGGAGAGGGAGGAAGGATTAGAAGGCCTTTTTAGGGAGATACTAGCAGAAAATTTTCCAGGCTTGGAGAAAGACAGAGAAATCCTAATCCAGGAAGCTCATAGAACCCCTAATAAACATGACCAAAAGAGATCCTCTGCACGACATATTGTAATTAAACTCACCACAGTGAAGCAAAAAGAAAAGATCCTAAAATGTGCAAGAGAGAAACGTCAGATTACTCTCAGAGGATCTCCAATTAGACTCACAGCTGACTTCTCAACAGAAACCCTGCAAGCTAGAAGGGAATGGCGAGACATAGCCCAGGTACTTAGAGGGAAAAACTGCCAGCCCAGAATATTATACCCTGCAAAGCTATCATTTGTGAATGAAGGCAAAATAAAGACCTTTCATAACAAACAAAAATTGAAAGAATTTGTTGCCACTCGTCCAGCCCTGCAAAAGATACTTAAAGACGTGTTACACACAGAAACACAGAAACACGACCAACAACATGAAAGAAGGTAAATGAAGGGAACCTCATGGCAAAAGATCACAGGGAATTCAAAGCATACATTAGAAAATATCTGGCAAATGGCAGGGCAAACTTACCACTTATCAATAGTCACATTGAACGTTAAAGGTCTAAACTGTCCTGTTAAAAGACAGAGATTGGCTGATTGGGTTAAGGAACAAAAACCATCTATTTGCTGCCTACAAGAAACACATCTTTCCAACGAAGATCCATACAGACTGAAAATAAAAGGTTGGAACAAGATATACCATGCCAACAGAAATGAAAAAAGAGCGGGTGTAACCATCTTAATATCGGACTACATAAACTTTAACACAAAAACTGTTAAGAGAGACAAAGAGGGACACTATATAATGATTAAGGGATCAATACTACAGGAAGATATAACAATTCTCAATGTATATGCACCTAATTACAGGCCACAGGTTTATTTAAAAAATTTGTTAAGAAACTTAAAGGGAGACTTAGACCCCAACACAATAGTACTGGGGGACTTCAATACTCCACTCACAGATATTGACAGATCGACAGAACAGAAGATCAACAAGGAGACAGTAGATTTAAACAACACTATAGCCCAAATGGATCTAACAGATATCTACAGAACTTTTCATCCTACACGTAAAGCATTCACATTCTTCTCAGCAGTACATGGAACCTACTCTAGGATTGATCACATATTAGGCCATAAAGCAAGTCTCAGCAAATTCAAAAGAATTAGAATCATACGATGCAGCTTCTCAGACCATAAGGGAATGAAGTTGGAAATTAGCAACTCAGGAATCCCTAGAGCATATGCAAACACATGGAGATTGAACAACATGCTCCTGAATGAACAATGGGTCACTGAAGAAATCAAAAGAGAAATCAAAAATTTTCTGGAAGTAAATGAGGATAACAGCACAACATACCAAAACTTATGGGATACAGCAAAAGCAGTGTTAAGAGGAAAGTTTATATCAATAGGTGCCTACATCAAGAAACTGGAAAGGCACCAAATAGATGAGCTTTCAATGCATCTCAAGGATCTAGAAAATTTGCAGCAAACTAGACCCAAATCTAGTAGAAAAAGAGAAATAATCAAAATCAGAGAAGAAATCAACAGGATTGAATCCAAAAAAACATTACAAAAAATCAGCCAAACGAGGAGCTGGTTTTTTGAGAAAATAAACAAGATTGACACCCCATTGGACCAACCAACTAAAAAAAGAAGAGAAAAGACCCAAATCAGTAAAATCAGAGATGAAAAAGGAAATATAACAACAGACACCACAGAAATCAAAAGAATCTTCAGAAATTACTACAAGGACTTGTATGCCAGTAAACAGGGAAACCTATCAGAAATGGATAGATTCCTGGACACATGCAACCTACCTAAATTGAACCAGGAAGACATAGAAAACCTAAACAGACCCATAAGTGAGTCAGAAATTGAATCAGTAATAAAGGCCTTCCCAACAAAGAAAAGCCCAGGACCAGATGGATTCACTGCTGAATTCTACCAGACATTTAAAGAAGAACTAACCCCAATTCTTCTCAAACTTTTCAGAACAATTGAAAAAGAGGGAATTCTCCCAAATTCTTTCTATGAAGCCAGCATCACCTTAATTCCTAAGCCAGAAAAAGATTCAGCATTGAAAGAGAATTACAGACCAATATCCCTCATGAACATAGATGCAAAAATCCTCAACAAAATTCTGGCCAATAGACTGCAACAACACATCAGAAAGATCATCCACCCAGACCAAGTGGGATTCATCCCTGGTATGCAGGGATGGTTCAATATTCACAAAACAATCAACGTGATACACCACATTAACAGACTGCAGAAGAAAAACCATATGATTATCTCACTAGACGCAGAGAAAGCATTCGATAAAATTCAACACCCTTTCATGATGAAAACCCTAAGCAAACTGGGTATAGAAGGCACATTCCTCAATACAATCAAAGCAATTTATGAAAAACCCACGGCCAATATCCTATTGAATGGGGAAAAGTTGGAAGCATTTCCACTGAGATCTGGTACCAGACAGGGATGCCCACTCTCACCACTGCTATTCAATATAGTGCTGGAAGTCTTAGCCAGAGCTATTAGGCAAGAAAAAGAAATTAAAGGGATACAAGTTGGGAAGGAAGAACTCAAACTATCCCTCTTTGCAGACGACATGATTCTTTATTTAGGGGACCCAAAGAACTCTACTAAGAGACTATTGGAACTCATAGAAGAGTTTGGCAAAGTAGCAGGATATAAAATCAGTGCACAAAAATCAACAGCCTTTATATACACAAACAATGCCACGGCTGAGGAAGAACTGCTAAGATCAATCCCATTCACAATAGCTACAAAAACAATCAAATACCTTGGAATAAATTTAACTAAGGACATTAAAGATCTCTACAATGAAAATTACAAAACCTTAAAGAAAGAAATAGAAGAGGATACCAAAAAATGGAGAAATCTCCCATGCTCATGGATTGGAAGAATCAATATCATCAAAATGTCCATTCTGCCAAAAGCAATTTACAGATTCAACGCAATACCAATCAAGATACCGAGGACATTCTTCTCAGATCTGGAAAAAATGATGCTGAAATTCATATGGAGACACAGGAGACCTTGAATAGCTAAAGCAATCTTGTACAACAAAAGCAAAGCCGGAGGCATCACAATACCAGATTTCAGGACATACTACAGCGCAGTTGTTATCAAAACAGCATGGTACTGGTACAGAAACAGATGGATAGACCAATGGAACAGAATAGAAACTCCAGAAATCAATCCAAACACCTACAGCCAACTTATATTTGATCAACGATCCAAAACCAGTCCCTGGAGTAAGGTCAGTCTGTTTAATAAATGGTGCTGGGAAAACTGGATTTCCACCTGCAGAACCATGAAGCAAGACCCCTACCTTTCTCCTTACACAAAAATTCATTCAACATGGATTAAAAATTTAAACCTACGACCCGACACCATCAAATTACTAGAGAGCATAGGAGAAACCCTGCAAGACATAGGTACTGGCAAAGACTTCTTGGAAAAGACCCCAGAAGCACAGGCACTGAAAACCAAAATTAACTACTGGGATTGCATCAAATTGAAAAGTTTCTGTACTGCAAAAGAAACAGTCAGGAAAGTGAATAGGAAACCGACAGAATGGGAAAATATATTTGCAAACTATGCAACAGATAAAGGGTTGATAACCAGAATCTACAAAGAAATTAAGAAACTCCACAACATCAAAACAAACAACCCACTTAAGAGATGGGCCAAGGACCTCAATAGACATTTTTCCAAAGAGGAAATCCAAATGGCCAACAGAGACATGAAAAAATGTTCAAGATCCCTAGCAATCATGGAAATGCAAATCAAAACCACAATGAGGTTTCACCTCACCCCGGTGAGATTGGCTCACATTCAGAAATCCACCAACAATAGATGCTGGAGAGGATGTGGGGAAAAAGGGACACTAATCCACTGTTGGTGGGAATGCAAACTGGTGAAGCCACTATGGAAGTCAGTCTGGAGATTCCTCAGAAACCTGAATATAACCCTACCATTCAACCCAGCCATCCCACTCCTTGGAATTTACCCAAAGGAAATTAAATGGGCAAACAAAAAAGCCGTCTGCACAGTAATGTTTATTGCGGCTCAATTCACAATAGCTAAGACTTGGAACCAACCCAAATGCCCATCAACAGTAGACTGGTTTAGGAAATTATGGGACATGTACTCTACAGAATACTATACAGCAGTCAAAAACAATGAAATCCGGTCACTTGCAACAAAATGGAGGAATCTGGAAAACATCATGCTGAGTGAATTAAGTCAGTCCCAAAGAGACAAATATCATTTGTTTCCCTTGATTGGCGATGACTAACTGAGCACCAAAGGGGAAACCTGTAGAAGTGAAATGGACACTATTAGAAACAGTGACTCAATCAGCTCTTGTGCTGACTGTTGTTGTACAATGTAATACTTTATCCATGGTAGTATTTTTTTTTTATCCTAGTACTAGTGGTTGAACTCTGTAATTAACACACAATTATTCTTAGGTGTTTACATTTTAACTGATAAGTGATCCCTGTGAAATATAAGAGTGGGAATAAGAGAGGGAGGAGATGTAAAATTTGGGACATGCTCAATCGGAACGGCCCCAAATGATGGAGTTAGAATTGTGCCAGGGGATTCCAATACAATCCCATCAAGGTGGCATGTACCAAGGCCATCTCATTAGTCCAAGTGATCAAATTCAGCTCACAGTTGATCACACTGATAGGTCTAAGAGTCAAAGGGATCGCACAAGCAAGACTAGTGTCTGCTAATACTAACTGATAGAATGAAAAAGGGAGAGAATGATCCAACATGGGAAGCAGGATACACAGCAGACTCATAGAATGGCAGATGTCCTAAATAGCACTCTGGCCTCAGAATCAGCCCTTAAGGCATTCGGATCTGGCTGAAGAGCCCATGAGAATAGTTTAGGCATGGAAAGCCAAGACATTCTGGAAAAAAACAGAAGACCTAAATGAAAGATCTCTGCGAGTGAGATCCCAGTGGAAAGAAAGGGGCCATCAAAGAAGGAGGTACCTTTTTCTGAAGGGAGGAGAGAACTTCCACTTTGACTATGACCCTGTCGGAATAAGATCGAAGTCGGCGAACCCTAAAGGCTTCCATAGCCTCGGCAACTCATGACCAGAGCCTAGGGAGATTACTGATGCCATAAAGAAGAGTGTCAAATTGTTAAATCAACATCAGGAGTCACTGTGTACTTACGTCTCATGAGGGATCTGTCCTTAATGTGTTATCCAATGTGAAATAATGCTATTACTAGTACTGAAACAGTATTTTTGCACTTTGTGTTTCTGAGTGGGTGCAAACTGGTGAAATCTTTACATAGTATATATTGAATCGATCTTCTTTATATAAAGATAATTGCAAATGATTAAAAAATCTTGGTGTTAAACTGGAAATTGCATAGACAATTAATCAATTTAAAAAAAAAATCATGTAGGATCTCTGTCCTTAATGTGCTGTACATTGTGAATTAATACTATAACTAGCACTCCAACAGTATTATCATTTTGTGTCTCTATGCGAGGGCAAACCGTTGAAATCTTTACGTAATATGTACTAAATTGATCTTCTGTGTATAAAGAGAATTGAAAATGAATCTTGATGTGGGTGGAGGGGGGGAGGGAGCAGGAGAGGGGAGGGTAGGGGGAGGGAGGGAGGTTGTGGGGGGGGAGCCATTGTGATCCATAAGCTGTTCTTTGGAAATTTATATTCTTTAAATAAAAGCTTTATATAAAATAAATAAATCCATGAAAAAAAAATAAAAAATAAAATTAAAAAAAAAAAAGAAAAAAAAAAGATGAAATCATTTTCTTTCTTGTTACCAGGAAAACTACTCGATAGAGCAGTTATAGATGCTTATCCAGAAGGAATAGTTGCCAGATCCATTGCCTGGGTGGGAGCAAAAAATTCATGGCAAAGTGAAATTAAAAGGATGAGTTTTTCTTTTGGTACAAATTTTTTTGACAAAACACATTTTCACAATATATGGAAAATGTATAATTTGAAAAAAAACATGAATTGCAAAATTGTTATTGCACCAAAATAAGCTCATATTTTTAATTTCACTTTATAAACTTTTAGAAAGTTTTTATATTTGTTTATTTGAAAGGGAGAGAGAGAGGGAGAGAGAACATGTTTCCATCCTGTGGTTCATTTCCCAAGTGCCCAAAACAGCCAGGATTGGGCAAGACTGAACACAAGAACAAAGAACTTCATTTAGGTCTCCCATGTGAGTTGCAGTACTTCAAGCACTTAGGTCATCATCTGCTGCCTCCCAAGCACATCAGTAGAAAGGTGGGTGAGAAGCAGAGATGGGACTTGATCCCAAACACTCTGATATGATATGTGGGTATCCCAAGTTTAGGCTCAACCTATTGCACCTCAACAGGTTAGGTATTCCATGTTTCTATGGTCTTTAAAACATAAAGGTAGGAATTAAGATGTTGGATCCATGAACTTTTTTGCTTGATGCTCAACACTCACTGTTTCATAGTCTTATGGCATGCATTGTTACAGGGCATAAATTTATGTTAGAACTTACATTTTTTCACTTTCTTTGTTTTTCTTCAGATCAAGCACTCATAGTATTTTTCCTCTAGGCTCAAATCAATAAATGTGTTTTAAGCATCTACCATTGTCAGACATTTTTCTAAGACTTGGGACTACAATAATGAAAGTGATATCACAGATTTTCCTAGTGTTTACAGTCACCTTGGATGACTGATGCTTTTTTAATATTTATTTTATTTATTTGAGAGGCAGGCAGAATTATGGAGAGAAAAAGAGAGAGGAATATATATATATATATATAGAGAGAGAGTGCTCCCATCTGCTGGTTCACTCCCCAAATGGCTGCAATAGTTGGGGCTGGGCCAGGCTGAAGCCATGGATCAAGAACTTTATCCAGGTCTCCCAAGGGGGTTCAGTGGCCCAAACTCTTGGACCATCTTCTACTGTTTCCCCAGATGCATTAGCAGGAAACTGGATCAGAAGTGGAGCAGCCAGGAGTCAAACTGGCCTCCAGATTGAATGCCAGAACTATAGGTGGCAGCTTAACCTGCTATTGTCACAGCACTGCCCCACCCATGACTGATATTTTAAAGATATGATGAACATCATTGAATTTCAGAGAGCAATGATGGACATACAACTAAAGTAATTTAATGCTATTAAAGAGGAAAGAGAAGTTTTCCTGAGAATGTGATAACTCAAAAGAGGAAGCTAGAGTGATAAGTCAATATTGGCTAGATTGAGAGATGGGAAGAAGAGGGGAAAGAAAAATATATAGACAATAGAAGAGTTATATGTCAATGCAAGGAACATGGAGAAACATTGGAGAATATTAAGCAGAATGGAAAATATGCTTAAAAGTATGCAGATGTATGGGTCCTATAAGATTCTTTGATATTTCAAATATTATTCTATAAAATGAGCCCCAAAACCAGGATAAGTACCTGGTTCCTGCCATCGGATTAGCGCAGTGCACCGGCCACAGCGCGCTGGCCGCGGCGGCCATTGGAGGGTGAACCAACAGCAAAAGGAAGACCTTTCTCTCTGTCTCTCTCTCACTGTCCACTCTGCCTGCAAAAAAAAAAAAAAAAAAAAAAGAGCCCAAGCGAAGTTTTAAACAGCTGTAGGTGATGGGCTAGGGTAGGTAACGTGATCAAATTTCTATTTTAGAAAGATCTTTTTGCGTGTAAAATGAATAGATATGGGAATGCTACATAAGAATGGGAATGTTGCTAACTGGCTAGATTGGAGGTCTCTACAGGAGCCTAAATGAAAAATGATTGTGCTTTGGGTTAAGGTGAAAGTAGGGGCTTGGGAGAAATAGGCAGATGTGGAAGATACTTAACATTAAATCAATAGTACCAGGTTTTTAATTTTATAATGATAAAAATAAATAAATAAGTTGACTCACTGTTATATATAGGTAGAAAATATGCAGATTTCAATAGATTTGACTGTGCACCTATTTCCTATTATAAATAAATAAGTTTAATCACATAAATAGAGTAGTAGGCTGGGCTTCTGCCTGCAGGCCCAGACATTCCAGAAGGGTGCTAGTTTATTTTTTTCTCAGCTGCTCCTCTTCCAATCCAGCTTTCTGCTTGTGGCCTGGGAAAGTGGTGGAGGATGGTCCAAGTGCTTGGGCCCCTGCACCTGCTGGGGAGGCCTGAACAAGGCTCCTGGCTCTTGGCTTTGTATCAGCTCAACTCTGACCATTGTAGCCATTTGGTGACTGAAGCCGTGGGTGGAAGACCTTTCTCTTTCTCTCCCTCTCTCTCCTTGTAACTTTACATCTTAAGTAAATATATAAATCTTAAAAAAAGTCGAAATAACTTTAAAATTTCCAACTGGAGCATCTGAATAGAGATAACGATGTCATTTATTGAGATAATATTGAGATAGTATGTAATGGCACAGGAACAAGTTTAGGGGAGGAACAAGGGAAACTATGAACTTGTGGGAAGTATTGAGCTGAAGATATGGGTTGGAAGTAATTGGCTTATCAGCAGTAATGAAAGTTCCAGCAGAAGGTAGCATTACAAACACAAACTCAGAGCCTGGAAGATGTTGTAATGCTGAGAGTGGAGAAAACAAAAAAAGATCCAGAAGTTGAATAAAAGTATTTAGAAAATGTAGGTGGGAAACCAAGAACTTTGGCATCTCTTAAAACAAGTGAAGGGTTATTTCTCAAAAATAATAGTCAATTGCAATTATTAGTTATTATTGTAAACATTATTATTAATGTTTCAGGCAACTCAAATGTTTCAGAGGCCCAAGGACTTGGGCTATGTTCTGCTACTTTCCCAGTTGCATTAGCAGGGAGCTGAATTGGAGGTAGAGCAGCTGGAAATCAAACCAGCAAAACCAGCACCCATATGGGATGCTTGCATTGCAGGTGGCAGCTTAATACCACCACCCTCCATGCACTTTAAAAGTGCCCTCGTACCTGTCTATACACCTTGGTTTAATCTGGTACCACCTAACCCAGGCTGAGAAAGGCGAAGTGGACATGGAGATTTGCAGAGTGATAGAGACTTCATGACTATTCAGTGAATAAATGCATAGGAGAGCGTGTGAACTTGGGGTGGGTTAGGGACAAATGTTCCTGTTAAATAGGGCATTTCTGGTGTTCTCAGCATTGTCGTCCAGTAACTCAGGTGGATTTGGTTTTAAAACAAAGCCCTGGCCATCAGTCATAGTACTGTTTCTGTGACATATGTAAGTAGCCTTCAGATTCCAGTATCCAATTTGCATCTGAGTCAATAAGTGGTGGTGTTGCTGACTCAGGGACTGTTGGTGCAGGCCCTGAGTGTCCCTAAGAACTTGCACCAGTGATGAGGCTAAGCTGTCCAGCAAATTAACTTTCCAAAACATACACATTTCCCCTTCCTCAGGTGAACTACTTCAGCTGATAGACCATTTCAGGCCATATCAAAGTGCGGTGTGAAGGTTTCCCACAGTAATTTCATTAATGGTGAGCAGGCCTTGGGCCAGCATTTGAAGCACGTAGTGCCTACTCTCTGCCAAGCACTGCTCCAGCGCCACCCTCACTGGAAGCCCTTTCTTGTTCCCAGGAGCCTCAGCTGAACCCTTGACTGGCTCTGCCTCAAAAGTAATAAATAAATAAGTAAATAAATAAATGAATAAGGCCAGACATGAGCTGTCCTTACTCTGTCCAGAATTGAGTTAGGCCTCCTTTTCCCTGCCACCAGTTAGACCATAGAAGAGCATAAGCAAACCTGAACCTACTGATTTGCTAAGGCACCAAGGAGGCCCCACTGTCCAGGCATGGAGAGAGGCTGCTGTGGCACCACTGTATACCCACCAGTCTAGCCAGGTATGGCACAGCCAGTGTCGATGGTGCAGGGAGGAGTGTGGACAATCAGATGGGGAAACAAGGCTTCCATTGACAAGGTGGGATGGAAATTTACCCTTGACAAATGTAAGCAAGTGAGCTGGGCAAGAATTGAAACTACGGATTATGACTGTCAAGGAAGGAAGGCCCTTCAGAAAGTCCATGGAAGATGGGATTAGGAGATAAATTTATTCTGGTGACAAAAAAAACATGAAATTCATGCATGATTTTTCATAACACCATGAGCTTTATGAAAACTCTGCGTAGAGGGAAAGGGGTCCTTGGGTGCTTTCACTTTGGTCTTGGTGGTTTAGAGAAGGCAAGAGAGACATTAGGCAGGTCTGAGAATGGATGGGACTGGGGCAAAGGTCCCTCCTTCTGCAAGCTCCAAGCCCCTCTCAACACTGGGAGAAAGCCTGCACTCTGTGTGTCTGCAAAAAGACTCCTTCCTGTGAGGGGGAGCAGGTATGAATGAGCTGAGACCCAAGGGTGAGTCTTGTTTCCACTGCATTGAACTTGACCCCACCAGCTGCAGTTGTCTGAAGGAATAAATCTCTCACCCATGCACAGGATGGTCATGTTTTCCTGAATGGTGCACAAAGGGAAGCATGCTCTGTCACACTCAACCTCCTGAGAAGAGCAGTCTATGCCTGTCAATGACCACGAAGTCCTCAGGAAATAAGGATTTGCTGGTCCTTTGTTAGAAACCTGAGTAAGTCGTTGGTTCTTGGGCTGGTGTGGCAGTAATACAAGGAGATGGCTTCCTGCATCTGCCGCCACATAGCTTGAGGAAGTCTGGTCGCTTTAGCCCAGATGTAACACAGAGGAGGGGGTGCTCTGCAGCACCAGTGTCCAGAGGCTTCTCAGTGCCTGAGTAAGGTTTTTTCTTCTGCTGACCACACAGGCCCCTTCTCAGAAGCACATGGCCCATCCTACTGCTAGGATGGCATGCCAATTCAGCACTCTGGGATCTAGGAACTAAATTTTTTTTTTGACAGGCAGAGTTAGACAGTGAGAGAGAGAGAGAGAAAGGTCTTCCTTCTGTTGGTTCACCACCCAAAATGGCCACCACAGCCGACACGCTGTGCCAATCCAAAACCAGGAACCAGGTGCCTCCTCCTGGTCCCCCATGGGGTGCAGGGCCCAAGCACCTGGGTCATCCTCCACTGCACTCCCAGGCCACAGCAGAGAGCTGGCCTGGAAGAGGATCAACTGGGACAGAACCGGCACCCCATCCGGAACTAGAACCTGGAATGCCAGAACCTCAGGCAGAAGATTAGCCTAGTGAGCAATGGCGCTGGCCTAGAAACTAATTTTTAAAAGTGAGAGAAGGCTGCCCACTGCATGATGTCAGCTGTAGCACACTGGAACAGACAAAGCCACAGAGACAGGAAAAGACCAGGAGCTGCCAGGGCTGCACTGGCAGAGCCCGGAGGTGCCCAGTTCAGTGATGCCATCATGCTGTGTGGTCTTCTAGGGGATACCTGTTGCTGTGTGTTTTCTGAAGCCCATAGAGCATGCAGCACTAAGAGACATGTGCATATGGACCAAGGGCATGGCCATGGCAGGGTTTGGGGACTGACTTAGTAGCAGCAGCAAAGGTGCACCCCTAACTATCACAGCAGGGAACCTGGACAAGTACAAATATTTGCCCCTCACTTTTTGCTCAGTTTTTTAAGCCTTTGAAAGTTGCTGGGGATGTCTGTTAACTTAAGAGACCAAGGTAATACAGTCTGCTGAGTCCTGGGCATCAGGTATGCATTGCTGGTGATGCTGACATTGTGCATGAGCTCCTTTGGGAACAACATGCATCCTCTAGCAGTTCCTGCAGGAGCAGCCATTGATGGTGTTGTTCCCGGGCTCTCTAAGGGCCCACTCACCCCATGCAGCTCATGTTTCTTCCACTTTGAGCACCCATTTCCCTCTGCACATCCCCAGTTGTGGCAGTCTCATCACTCCACAGGGACTCTCTGTGCTCTGCAGGTCTCTCAGCCAGAGGACAGCATGGCTCACCTCTCTGCATTAGGTGTGGTCTAGTCCTGCATCCACACTCAGGCAGGTTCATACCATGAGAGGAAACTGTCCTTCCCTGTGGTAGGTGTGTGCTGAGTGGCTGGGTGATGACTGTAGCAGACAGCAGACATCACTGATTGCGAGGAGGACCCCTGTGCACAAGGCCACTGGAAACAGCACAGGCAGTGAGGAGCAGGCCTCAGGAACTGTGCATTTGTGTATCAAAGAAATATCTGAACCGAATGCTCCCTTGTGCAGCAAACAAGGTGTTTTCCCCTGGGGCTTCAGGTGTTCAGAAGCTACCTGTTCTCATTGTGCCTTTAATACATGGACACCCAGTGAATGGCATTGAATTAGGAGATCACACTTTCCCTGGATGTGAAAGCTGTGTGCCGTCACACACAAAGCTCAGTTTCCTGCCTCAAAAACAGTGATAGAATCCCTCGATCCATGTCCACTGAAGATAGGACGAGGTTTTCTTCCTTCCTTTTTTATTTTCGGTGTAAGTGATGGCTGTCTCACTGTAGTTCCAGCAGTCTGGTCTCCTTGTGAGGTTTCCTTGGGCTCCATGCCTCCCACCCTGACAGGGAGCTCTGGGGAGGGTTCAAGACCCTCCATGGGACTGCTCACTGGAAAACCGCTGCCCAGCGCTCAGTCCCTGCTGCTGAAAGCATCTGGGGAGGGCAGGGTACCCGGGAGATGAGGGCTGCACCGATTTCTCTGAAAATCCCATGAACTCTAACTATTTAAAGTGTCGCTCATCAGTTCCTCCAATAATTGGAGTAGAGCAAGAAAAGCTCTGACATGATTGTCACCCTTGTTCATGTTTCTTTAACTCTGGGGTGAAAATCATATCTCCTTTTATACATGGATGTTTCTGAAATTATGGAAACTGATGATGTAAAACCACAAGTCACCCTTGTAGGGAGACGGAGATAGGAAGCTGCTCCACCCACCCTTGCCTGGGTCAGAGGGAGGTGGCCAATTCCCCATAGTCAAAGGGAGGTGACCCAACACATCTGAGCAGGGACCACCCTGCCTCTCTAGCCTGAGCCTTGCTCTGTGCCTGCCTCTGTCCTGAGAGGAGATTCTGAGTGGGTTACAATTAGTTTTGATTGAAGGTTCCTTTCTTCCAACACCACTGGGCCAAAGGAGATTTTTGTTCTTATTTTGTTTAAGATCTATTTTCTTTATTTGAAAGAGATAGAAAGAGATCTTTCATCCCCCGGTTCACTACCCAAATGACCATAACAGTTGGGTCTAGGCCAGGCCAAAGGAAGCCAGGAGCCTGGAACTCCATGTAGGTCTCCCATGTGAGTGACAGGAGCCCATATACCCAGGCTAATCTTCTTCTCCCTTGCCAGGTGCATTAGTGGGGAACTGGCCCAGAAGTAGAGCAATCAGGACACCAAAGGACTCCAACTACCACTCCCAGGTGGGGTGCCAGTGTTTTAGGCAGCAGCTTAACCTGCTGGGCTACAATGCCAGCCCCAAGATTTTCTTACATACTAAAATTCCCTTACTTTTGCAGTCATGATAAATTGGAAGCTTTTGGCAAAACATAAATTGGCAGAGGTGGGTCTGAGTAAAACAGAGGGAAGTAGGCATGCATTGTGGCTGCCATGCTGGAGGCAGCAGCGTAGGCTGAACTGCTGCCTGCTCTTCTCCTCGTGAGAACATTTTCACTGAATTTAACACAAGACCCAGGTGTTTCTCCCAACACAGGGTGGGACTGTCCCAGTGTCAGGTGCCACATGGCCTGGCAACACCACTGAAGACCCAGTTCCCTTTGCTTCAGGATTTTGTTCACAACTCAAGTTGGTGGCAGCAACTCTGAGTGTTCTATTTTCACATAAAACTCTTAGAGCCAGAACAATGCCATCTCCTCCTCAAGACAGTTTTTAAGATGGAAGAGGAGGGGCCGACACTGTGGTGCAGAAGGTTAAGCCTCCACCTGCAGTGCAGGCATCCAGTATTCAAGTCTGGTTGCTCAACTTCTGATCCAGCTCCCTGCTAAGGCACCTGGGAAAGCGTTGGAAGATGGCTCAAGTACTTGGGTCCCTGTGCCCATATGGGAGACCAGAGGAAGCTCCTGACTCCTAGCTTTGGCTGTTGCATGAGTTTGGTGAGTGAATGTGTGGATGGAAGCTACCTCTTCTTTTCTCTGTGTGTCTCTCCCTTTTAAATAAATATTTCTTTTAAAAAAGGAGGAGGAGAATGTGTTTGGCACAGGGCTAAGGCATCCATTAGGATGCCCATATCTATGTCAGAATGCCTGGGTTGGAGTCCTGGCTCTTCTCCCTATTTAGCTCCCTGCCAATGAATACTCAGGAAGCAACAGATGATGGCCTGAGTACTTGGGAACTCACCATCCACACAGAAGACCCAGATGGAGTTCTGGGCTTCTGACTTAGGCCAGGCTCAGCCCAGCTGTTGTAGGTATTTGAGGAATGAGCCAGCAGTTCAGATGTGTTTGTATCCCCCTGCCCCAGTGTGTGTGTGTGTGTGTGTGTGTGTGTGTGTGAGTGTGTGTGTATGTGGTGTGACTCTTTCAAATAAGTTAAAAATAATTTTAAGAAAAATGTCAAGGATGCTCAGAAACCCCAGGCTTCCTTTGGGTGGATTTGCATCCTCTCTCCCTAAGCCAGCCATAAGCAAAATGCTGCCACTGTTGTAAATACCTCAGACAGGTCAAGTGCCCCCTCTCCTCACAGCATGGAAGGAGCCCAGTGTCCCCTGAAGCTTGCGACTTCTGACTCCAGAGCAAAGCTGGGGTTTTGTGAGAAAGAAGGTTTTGTGAGGTTGCTGAAGGCTGGTAGCAAACATTGGCACAAATGACAGCCACAATTGTTTGTGCATTTAAACTTCAAATCACTATTGTTAAATCAAGAATTCAGTTCCTCGGTCACATTTCAGTGCTCAGTGGCCTTGGTGGCTTGTGACCTGGAGAGGGAACATCGGCCTCACCCACTTTGTCCTCCTCCTGTGCTGTAGTAGCCCTCTCCCCACTCCTACTACCCCTGCTATCCCAGGCCCCACCTTTATCCCACTAGCACTTAGCCGCTTCCCTGCATCCTCTGGCCCTCTCAGATCCAGACACCACCCCTTATTTAGGATAAAGTACTTTCCACTCATTTTCCTTGACAAGGGTCTTATTAGGGAGGAAAAGGCAACCTCCTGATATGATGTCCCCGATGTCCCCTGGAATGTGGGGTGACAGCAAGGAAGGAGTAGTCCCTAAGCAATTCTTGGCAGCCCTGTGGACTCAGGGTTAAGAACGTGACGAAGATGCAGGTACATCCCCAAGGCTGCTAGGACATCACACATGGATGAGGCCCAGGCACTGAGGCCAGCGTGGAGTTGGGGTGGCTGGGCCTTGCTCTGAGATGGCATCTGTTCCAATCTTCGCATGAGGGTCTGTCTCCAGTACACCTCTCCTTGTAAGGACAGGGCTGTGCTGGCTTAGGACCACCTTGGGATGTCACTGAAAAATTCCACCTCCCAGCACGACCACAGCTTGAGGTGTACGGTCAGCCCTATGGAGGGAGCAATTCATCCAGGGCCTTACTCCCAGAGCTGCTAGTTCTGTTGTATGTGGGCTGTGAGTGCAGTGCGTGCTGTGCACCCAGACATACAGCCAGGAGCTCTGCAATCAGATCTGAGCACCTGAGCCAGGCTGTTCCCAGACCACAGAATTCCAGGTGCAACTCTATGCAGCAGTCAGGTTAGGGCCTGGAGGTAGCAGAGACCTCATTCCCTTCTGTGCTCCAGAAACTCTGAACTTTTCCTGGGAGCTTCCTCAGGACCAGGGCAGGTGGAAGCCCTAGTGGCCATGGTTTGGGGGTGGGGGAGCTTCCTGGTTTGGGTCCCTTTCCTGGGGGAGAGGCTGGGACAGAGTGGGGCACCAGGTACATCTCCACAGGGAGGTGCGAGTTCCTGAGTGAACATTGCTTAAGCCCTGCAGTTGTCCCCAGGGCCACATAGAGGAGGCACGGCGTGACTTACTAATTAACTAGCTGACACTGTTTTCTACATTCTATGACTTGTGATGTCATTGCCGATAAAGTGAACAGAAACATCAATGCTAAAGTTTGTCAGGTTTCTCATTGCTATCCTGCATGTATCATGCACACATTATGTGCCAAGAGTCAGGTTCTGGTCATGTCTACAGCAATGCCTTAGGCTCTGAGACTGTAAGAGAGGCAGGACACCCAAGGAAGCCATTGCTGCCATTTCAGCAGTGGCTTGAAGCTTCATGAAGATGCCCCACAAGCCGGGTTGGCATTGTGCCAGGCACATAGCCCTGGCTCCTCCTAGCCCTGGGAGTTTGAAGAAGGGAATCCCCGAAGAGAACAAGGTTTTGATACTTGAGTTTCTCTAGTGTTACCAGGTTTTCAGAAACACATGTCTGTAAGTACACATTTGTGGATCCTCCCACCCCTTAGAGAGGACCCATGAGGGGACAGGGAGATGGCCTCATGTAACCCTTCTGCAGTAAAAATTCAACCTCTGGCACCTGCAGGCATGAGAATGTTGAGCAAGTGAAAAATGAACTTCAGAATACTGGATTCTGCAGTGGTTCATCAAAAGTGATGACTGTATTTCTCTGAGGTTTCTGAAAGAGTGTGTGGGAGCAGCTTAGCCAGTGCCACACATTCAAGCTTTCAGTCCTGGTGGTCGCCGGGACTGCACTAGCCAGGTCCACCCCTCTGTGCACTATGAGGAGGCTGAGAAGCTGAGACCTTGGGAGACCAACCCCTGCTGTGCTCAGCTCACGGGTTCTAAGTGCAGGCATGGGTTAATGCATTCTGCCCTCCCTCCATAAGGGCTGCTGTCCTTACCACTGGTGGCTTTGCCTGTGTCCCCCAGATCAGGGGAGCACCCCAGTCAGAATGTCTGAGTCTTCAGGTTTTCCCAGCTGCAGCCATGGTGGATTGTACCTGGGCAGAGCCCTTCTCCCTGAGCAAACAGAGAAAGGCCAGGAGCAGCTGTTCCCAGCAGACTAAGTTAATACAAGGCTGGTGGAAGCCATGAGTAACTCACAGGAAGCATCATAGGGCAGTGTGGAGTGACCACACACAAGAAGGCACTCCTGAGTGATAGTCAGCACCACATCAGGCACTGAGGCATACTCTGGAGTTCAGACACCTGAGCACAAAGCTTAGGTCCTCCAGGCATGAGCTGTGTGGCCCAGGGTGAGTTCACGAACCTCTCTGAGATTCCTCAGCTGTTGAATTCACACATCCCTGTTGAAGATCCCTACTGGGTGGGCCTGAATGAGAGGGCTGTGCCCAACATGCTCCCTCACTGTGTAGCTTTGGGGTGTGCAGTGTAACAAATAGAGAGAGTCCAGTCTTTTAAAAATATTTTTATAGATGCTTGATTAAAAAGCATGCACACCTATATAAATGCTCGATTTTATTTTTAGTCATTCAGTTATTCACCAATCAAATATTCTGTCAACTATTGTAAAACTACAGAAGGTTCTAGGGTTGCAGCCATGAGTATCTTCTAAACTCCCATTTGGAACATAATAATTGAAAAATGCAGCACCCACATATGACTATATGCCATGTCTCCTTAGCATATTGGATATGCTTAGCATATGCTTAGAATATGCTTAGAATATGCTTAGCATATTCAAACCTCAGAATACAGCTACTTTCACTATCTGGACATACATGGGAACTTCTTTAAAACCACTGTTTTAGAAAAGTTGTGAGTCTGAAATATCCTTTCAAAAATTCAAGCTCATCTTTCCTTTGTTATTAAAATTGTGCATGCCAACCATCAAGGAAATGAAAATATAAGCACCGTGAGTTTTCACCTCAACCCATTAGAATGGCTCCCATACAACAATCAAAAACCAACAAATGCTAAAGAGAATGTGGGGGAAAAGGCACCTTAATTGACTTTGGTGGGAATGCAAACTAGCACAGCCATTGTGGAAGACAGTATGGAGATTCCTCAGAAAGCTGAAAATAGATATACCATATGATCCAGCCATCCCACTCCTGAGAATTCACCCAAATTAAATAAAATCAGCATATAACAGATTTATCTTTATCTCCATGTTTATTGCAGCTCAATTCATAGTAGCTAACATGTGGAATCAACCCAAATGTCCAACAACCTGGATAAAGAAAATGTAGTATATGTATACACTATGGAATGCTACTCAGATATAGAAAAAGGGATGAAATTCTGTCTGTTTCAATGAAATTGATGCAACTGGAAACCATTCCACATAGTGAAATAAGCCAGTCCAAAGAAGAAAATACCATATGTTTTCCCTGACCTGTGGTAGCTAATACAAGTACCAAAAATACATTGTATAACGAGCAAAATTTGATGGTTCTTTACAGACATTGTCTCTACTGTTGAAGAACAGTGTTAATTCCTTCTTACTGTTTGTTGAATTCTTTACTTAGTGGAGGGGTAATCTTATGATTATAAAATAAACTGAAAGTATGTCATGATAAAAATTAAATGACAAATAAAAACTAAAGGAGGAGGCAGAGTGGAAGTGTGTGCAGGAGGAATGGTATGGTTGGAAGTATTACTAAGCTCCTGAATTTGAATACATGAAGCATATGAAATTTATGTCCTTTCTATGACTATAAAAATGGAAAAATGAAAAATAAAAAAAATATCATATCCACTAATACATTCAATTACTGTCAATCAAACTAAAACTTTTTTAAAAATTACATAAAATAAAAATAAAAAATGAAATTCTGCATGCAAATTTTTTTTTACTAAAAATTTGTCTATTCATTTGAAAGTCACAGTTATACAAATACACTTTTACAGAGAAAAATACCACTTGAAGTTCAGGTGGTAGACATTGGTGAATGTTCTAGACCTTGTGTCATTATCAATGAGTGCCAATAATAGAATCCCTGATATTTTGTATCCCTATACTACCAACAGTTTCTGGGGATCTTCAGAATTCTAGATTTTTCTGCTCTGACTTAAATTTGAGAGAAGGAATAGTTCTATCTCTTAGAACTTCAATCATGAAACAAGCATTATCTTCTTATTTACCATATTTTATGATCAGTAAGATTAAAAAAATTCTCGGATTTCAAAAACAAGATGATCATATGAAACCAAATTAAACCAAATTAAACATACTATCACTTACAGCTATTTTCCAGAGCAAATCAAAGATAATTTTTTAGAATACTAAGTATTCTAAAGTCAAAATAATTCCCAAATCAAAACACTTTTATGTCCTAAGCATTTTTGATAAACGATATTTAACTGGTCCTTGAATAAATACTAGTTCTTTATGAGAAACAGATGTATAATATTATTTTCTCACCACCTGGATGATAAGATGTAAGCAACCTATCAATATACTCTGTAAGAAGGCCAGTGCCGTGGCTCAATAGGCTAATCCTCCTCCTACAGCATCAGCACCCCAGGTTCTAGTCCCAGTTGGAGTGCTAGATTGTGTCCTGGTTGCTCCTCTTTCAATTCAGCTCTTCGCTTTGGCCCAGGAGTGCAGTGGAGGATGGCCCAAGTGCTTGGGCCATCTACCCCATGGGAGACCAGGAGAAGCACCTGGCTCTTGGCTTTGGAGCAGCGCAGTGAACTGGCTGCAGCACACAGGCTGCAATGGCCATTGGGGGGTGAACCAACGGAAAAAGAAAGACCTTTCTCTCTTTCTCTGTCTCTCTGTCCACTCTGACTGTCAACAAAACAAAACAAAACAAAAATACTCTGTAAGAAATAACTTGAATATAAAAGAAAACAGAGACAAAATAATACAGTTGCATATATACACCCAATCTCTCTCTTTCTGAGGTGTTGTGCATTGAGTTGTTCAGGCCACCTGACATATATGTTGATTTTAGCTAAGAATACCAGAGATCAGATTTTCCTAAACACTATCTAGTCCTGTTCCTCTATGTATGCATGCATCCTTCATGTATGATCACCTAGAGACTCTAGAATCTTTCCAATGAAGTAGAGTGCACTGCTTTGAAGGACAGCCTGTTGCATTTTGGTATAGTGCTACTTGTTGGAAAATACTTCTGTATAGTGAGCTAAAGTCAGCCTGTGGAATTTCCACCTTTGAAATAAATTCTGCTTCATGTCCTACCTAGCTCCATTTCCCTAACACCCTAGTCCCAGGCGTTCCTTTCTCCTTGCTGAAAAAAAAATAGTTTCTCTTTCTAAAATGTTTTATTTTAATTAAAAATGATAATTTTAGATTTTATGAAATATAAGGTGATGTTTCAATGCATATATACTTCTTGGAATGTGTGAGTCAGTGTAGTTAGCATATTACCTCAGGTATGTATCCTTTATTTCCTGGTGGTGGGAACATTTGAAATCCTTTCTTCTGGGTATTTTGAAATAAACAATTCATTACTGTTAACCATAACCATCTTGCTACATGCTAGAGCAGCAGGACCATTTCCTCCTATCTAACTGTAACTTGATACCAAAACACTCATGTCTCCCACAGCACTTCCCCTGGTCTAGCCTCTACTCTTCATAAGTTTGGATTTTCTATATTTCTTTTTTATTTTTATTTTTTTTTGACAGACAGAATGGACAGTGAGAGAGAGAGACAGAGAGAAAGGTCTTCCTTTGCCGTCAGTTCATCCTCCAATGGCTGCCGCGGCCAGTGCACCGCACTGATCCAATGCCAGGAGCGAGGTGCTTCTCCTGGTCTCTCATGGGGTGCAGAGCCTAAGCACTTGGGCCATTCTCCACTGCACTCCCGGGGGCCACAGCAGAGAGCTGGCCTGGAAGAGGGGCAACCAGGACAGAATCCGATGCCCCAACCAGGACTAGAACCCGGTGTGCTGGCGCCGCAAGGCAGAGGATTAGCCTGTTGAGCCACGACACCAGCCGGATTTTCTATATTTCTCACATAAGTGAGAAATATGGTATTTGTCACTCTATTCCTCATCTGTTTCATGTAACCTGGTGTCATTTAGGTTCATTCATTTGTCTCAAATGACACAGTTTTCTGTTTATTTTAAAAGCTGAATAGTACATATGTATATATGTGTATATATATGTGATATATATATATATATATATATATCCTTATAATATCCCTTCAGCCACTGATGGATAGGTACATTGCTTCCTCGCTGTTGTGAATAATTCTGCAATGAACATGGGGGTGCAAATATCCCTTCAACATCAGTATTTCATTTCCTATGAGTGTTGCCAGTAGTGGGATTGCTAGATTGTATGGTTTTTCTATCTTCAATTTTTGAGTAATATTTATGATATTTTCCAAAATGGCTATCCTAACATATAATGCCACCAAGAGTGTGTAAGGATTTGTTTTTCTCCACATTCTCACCAATGCCTTTTACCATTTATCTTTTTGATAATACCCAATCTAACGTGGAGAGAATACTTCATTGTGGTTTAAGTTTGCATTTTTGAAGAGTTAGAAATGCTGGATATTTCTTCAAAGTTGTAAATCAAAAAATCATGGCAGAAATGCATTCAGATGGAAATCCAAGATGGCTAAATAGGGTATAGCCATGCTGACTTTAGCTGCTCTGTGATATGAGAGGAACTAAGGAAAGACTATGTTTCCAGGGGCAGAAGTTTTTGATGGAGCAGTGACAAAACAATGAAGATTCTGGGGGACAAGAGGAAAGAAGGCAGAAACTCGGTTGTAGTCTGTCATGCAGTGCAACCAGCTGCTGGATTCACAGCCTGTGCCTCCGTCTTCCCATAACAAAGCAGGAAGAAATTACTAACACTCACAGTTTCAGCAGAGAGGGAATTTCACAGTCACCCAGAGACTTACTTCAGCCTGTGGAGCTGACTGGTGTCTAAGCAACTGCAGAACTTTGAAAGGAGAAGCCGCATTGCTTCCCCCTCCTCCCCATCCTGGCAGAGCACCAAACTTGGCAGTGAAAAGACATGCAGTGGGGCCTCTGTTGCCTTCCTGTAAGAATCAGTCAGAATCAGGGCAACTTGTGGGACAAAGCAGATTCCCCACATCCTGCAACTGTGGGAGTTTTGGGCATTAGCTTTGGAGCTGTGCTTACTCCACATGAGCCATTAGCTTCTCGATGCTAACTCCAAAAACCTCCCATAAAAATACACTTCCACCCTGGGAGATCTGGGAAATGATTGCATTGTACCCTGAAGCTCCAGGACTGTAACTGTAATTAGTTTTAAATTCTCAATCTCACTGGAATCTACTCACTGGAACTATGAAATAACCTACCCATATTCCACTTGTCTGAACTCATACCCTCCAGCACAAATCTCCTGTATACCTTGGACTCACCCTGTAAGCCTGGATCATGGTTCAGTTCACATCCTCTCGTCTCAAGACTAGGGCTATTGTTATTATAAGCCACAAGACCAGTTGGACTGCCCTAGCAAGACTTGAGAAAGAGCCCATCCATATCACACAGACATAAAATCATAGAAATTGGTGCCACAAGCCACTGGAGCTTTCAGACATGCCAGTGGGACAAGAAGACAGCTACCTCTCTCTCCTTAAACACCAGGAACAAGGCCTGGCTTTCACAATCCCAAGGGAGACTGACACTGAACTCTCTGTGGACTGAAGATATTCCTCTCTAACCCATGCTTTCATCCCTATGAACTGCAGCAGACTAGATCCTATGTCAGTTAAAGATATAACTGACACAAAGACAAAAGACATCACTTACAGGCCACATTTCTGGACTCACTTAGAACCAAAGACAGGACAACCAACCAAGAGACATTGTGCACTCCAGGCAAACCATAAACATTTTTCAATAAAATCTGTTTCTCAAAGAAGAAGGTATAAGCACACCAGATGCACTGACATCAGTGTAGGGACACAAGAGACATGAAGAAATGAGGGTGCTTGATGCCTCCAAAAGAAAATAAATAAATCCCTAAACTGAAGGAAATCTATGAAATGCCAGATGGGGAATTTAAAATAACAATTGTAAGGAAACTAAATGTGATGTAAGAGAATACAGATAGATCAAAGAAATGAAATAATTGAGTGACATGAATGAAAATATTGCTGAGGAAATAGAAATCATAAAGAACCAAGTAAGTTTTGGAGATGAAATCTCTAGTGAAGTAAAAGGAATGACTGAGAGCTTTAACAGCAGAATGGATCAAGAGGAGCAAAGAATTTCTGACCTCAAGGACAAAGTTATGAAACTATCCAAAAGTAAAAAGAAAAGAATTTAAAAGAATTAGGAAAGTCTATGTGAAATATGGGATACCATTAAATGACCGTATATTCATATTATAGGTATTTCTGAAGAAGAAGAAAAGGAAATGGAGCATTGAGAACCTCCTAATTGAAACAATAGCTGATAATATCCCAGTTCATGAAAGAGATGTGGATATCCAGATATAAGAAGTGCAAAGGACCTTGCACAAATTTACCCAAAAAAGTCCGTATCCAAGACATCTTGTAAAGAAATTGTCAAAAATTAAAGACATGGAGAGAATTCTAAAGAGAATAAGAGAAGAAAAGTTACATACAAAAGAAAAACAATTACATTAACATCTGATTCTCTCTTCTTATAAGCAAGAAAAGAGCAGGATAATATATTCAAGGTCTAAAATTTAAAAAAAATACTTCTAACTAAGAATACTATATATAGTGAAGCTATCATTTGAAAGTAAATGAGAAATAAGGTATTTTACAGATAAGTGAGAGCTCAGAGAGTTCACGACCACCAGACCAGTCTTACAAGAAATCCAAAAGATAAGGACATCTTACATTAGAAGTAAATAATATGAAAACACACAACACTACCAAATTCACTAACAAGCACATATAAGCAGTATCTAGTCAACAAAATGGCAGATCTTAGTTCTTACCTATAAATACTAACCTTGAATTTAAGTGGAATATATTCTCCAACCAAAAGACTTAGGTTGGTTGAATAGATAAAAAAAAAATTCCTGCTATGTTCTGTCTATAACAAACTCACTTCAGAAACAAATATATACACGGAATGAAAGAAGTGAAAAGTGAAAAGCAACCAAAATACTAGCCAGAGTGGCTATCCTCATATCAGATAAAACAGATATTAAATTAAAAGGCATAAAAAGAAATAAAGAGGCATCCACCCTTCTGACTCTCAGCTGAGCAGCCCACCTAGCCTTCCTACGTGTATTCTCTCCATTCAACCATGTAACTTTGCCCTCTCCCAGTCCAAGTGACTGGGCATTCTCTGTCCCTTCTTTTCTGAAGAATGTCTTATCCCCAATAAAACCTTATTACCTTGAAATAAAGAGATAAAGAAGGACATTATGTTTGATAAGAGGTTCAATTCAGCAAGAAGACATAACTATCATAATATATATGCACTCAATACAAGAGCATCCAGATATATACAGAAAATAGACCTAATAGGAGACCTAATAGGAGAAGTAGACTCCAATATAATAATAATGGGTGACTTCAACACCCCAATATCATAAATGGACAAAACGATTATCCAGACAGAAATTTAGTAAATGTATATTGGATTTGGAACATTCTATTGAGCAAATGGGTGAACAGATATTTACAGGCCATTTCACACTACAGCTACAATATATACATTCTTCTCATCAACACATGGAACATTTTCCAGGATAGATCATTAGGCCACAAATCAAGTTTGAGTAAATCTAAGACTGAATTCATACCATGTATCTTATCAGATCATAAAGGAATCACACTAGAAATGAATAAGAAGAATAGGACACTCATAACTACCTGGAAATTAAACAACATACTACTGAAACTCAATGGGTCATTAAATTAAAAAGGAAATCAAAACTTACTTGAAATAAATGGAAATGAAAGCAGAACATATCAACACCCATGTGACAGAGCAAAAGCATCATTAAGAGGGAATTCTATAGTATTGAGGGCTTACATTAAAAAAGAGAAATTTCTCAAATTAAAGATCTAATGATGCATCTCACATACTTATAAAACAACTAACCAAACCTCAAATCAATAGGAGGCAATATATAATAAGGATCAGAGTAGAAATAAATCAAATTGAAACTAAAATAAATATAAAAGATCAAGAAAGAGAACATTTTTAAGATAAATAGGTAAACCTCTAGTCAGACTAACAAAGGAAAAACTCAAATAAATAACATATGAGATGAAAAATGATATACTACAATTGACACCATTGAAATTCAAAGGATCATAAGAAACTACTACAAAGAATTATAACCTAATAAACTAGAGAACCTCAATGAAATTGATAAACTCCTGGATAAAAATAACCTACAAAGTTTAAATTAAGAAGATATAGACAACCTAAACAGATCCACAACAAGCAAAATAATTGAAGCAATAATCAACAGACTGTCATTGAGAAAACATTCAGGACCTCCGGTGCCGGGGCTCACTTGATCAATCCTCCACCTGCGGCGCTGGCACACCAGGTTCTAGTCCTGGTCAGGGCACCAGATTCTGTCCCAGTTGCTCCTCTTCCAGTCCAGCTCTCTGCTGTGGCCCGGGAGTGCAGTGGAGGACGGCCCAAGTGCTTGGTCCCTGAACCTGCATGGGAGACCAGGAGGAAGCACCTGGCTCCTGGCTTAGGATTGGCACAGTGTGCCAGTCGCAACGCGCCGGCTGTAGCGGCCTTTGGAGGAAGAAACAACACAAAAAGGAAGACCTTTCTCTCTGTCTCTCACTGTCTAACTCTGCCTGTCAAAAAAAAAAAAAAAAGAGTTCACTGTATTCTACAAAGCATTAAATGAGAAAGTAACTCCAATACTTTTCATACTCTTGCAAAATATTGAATAGGATGGAACTCTGCGGAACTCCTTTTAGGAGGCCAGCATCACTTTGAAACCAAAAATGGACAGACACAACATGAAAACTTCAAACCTATATCCTTAATGAACACAGATGCAAAGATTCCCAACAAAATATTAACAAATTGAATCCAAAACTACATAGAAAAACAGACATCACAATTAAGTGGGATTTTCTCAGAACTGCAAAGACAGCCCAACATTTGCAAATCAATAAATGTCAAAAATCACATCCACAGAATGAAGAATAAACTCAATATTGGTTATATCAATAGATGAATAGATAGCATTTGATAAGATTTGACTCCTTCTCATGATAAAAAAAAATCCTCCATAAATTAGGTGTTGAAGCATATGTGTCATGACAACAGCACAATTTACTATTACAAAATGAATATAAAGAATAGGGCTGCTTAATCAATTTGTCAACCATTAAGAAGTTGTACAATAATAATTTTGGAAGACATAATTGGGGAAAATTATGTATTACTGTTCAGACACTGTTTTATTTGTCTTCAGAAAAGTTATCAAAATTCTCTAAAGATTTCCCATTATTTAAAAAAGGCAAGCAATTTAAAAACTATTATCTTTATGACAAGTGTTTCCTCTATCCAACTTTTTCTTAAATTTAAGTGTATATCATACTGCTGGCATCAAAGAGAAAACACTTTCTATAACCACTCTAATTGAATAGTCTCTATAAATGTGATGTGGATATTTTACAAGGTTATTTCAGAACCAAAGGAAAATGAATATGCAAGTGATGGGCATGTAGTTTTCTCTCTTGTGTAAGACTGCTTGGATTCACTGAGCTGCCATATCCTAGTTCCAGCAAAAAAAAGGCCAGGCTGAACTGTATTCTGACAAAGCTATTAGGACAATCATTAATTTTCCCCCAAATAAACTCAAAAGTTGGTTGAATATAATTTTTTTTTAAAAAGGCTTTGGGCAGGTGATTGGTACAGCAGTTCAGAAGCCACTTTTGATAGCTCTATGTGTTACTAGATTGCAGGGTTTGAGTCCCAGCTCCAATGTGATTTAACTCCATAATAATATGCACATTGCAGAGCAGCAGGTGATGATGGAAGTACCTGTATCTTTGTCACTCACATGTAAGATCAAGCCAGAGTTTCAAGTTTCTGACTTCAGTCTGGTTCATCCCTGGCAGTTATGAATATTTGAGATAGTGAACCAGCTAATAGGAGATCTCTGTCTCTCCTGTCTGTGGCTTTCAAATAAAGTGAAAGACACTTTATTTGAAAAACAGATAGAAGCACCAGGAAGACATAGAAAACCTAAACAGACCCATAACTGAGACGGAAATCGAAACAGTAATAAATGCCCTCCCAAGAAAGAAAAGCCCAGGACCAGACGGATTCACTGCTGAATTCTACCAGACATTTAAAGAAGAACTAACTCCAATCCTTCTCAAATTATTCAGAACAATCGAAAAAGAGGGAATCCTCCCAAATTCTTTCTACGAAGCCAGCATCACCTTAATTCCTAAACCGGGAAAAGATCCAGTATTGAAAGAGAATTACAGACCAATATCCCTGATGAACATAGATGCAAAAATCCTCAATAAAATTCTTGCCAATAGAATACAACAACACATCAGAAAGATCATCCACCCAGACCAAGTGGGGTTTATCCCTGGTATGCAGGGATGGTTCAACGTTCGCAAAACAATCAACGTGATACACCACATTAACAGACAGCAGAAGAAAAACCATATGATTATTTCAATAGACGCGGAGAAAGCATTTGACAAAATACAACACCCTTTCATGATGAAAACCCTAAGCAAACTGGGTATAGAAGGCACATTCCTCAATATAATCAAAGCAATTTATGAAAAACCCACGGCCAGTATCCAATTGAACGGGGAAAAGCTGCAAGCAATCCCACTAAGATCTGGCACCAAACAAGGATGCCCACTCTCGCCACTGCTATTCAATATAGTGCTGGAAGTTTTAGCCAGAGCTATTAGGCAAGAAAAAGAAATTAAAGGGATACAAATTGGGAAGGAAGAACTCAAACTATCCCTATTTGCAGACGATATGATTCTTTATTTAGAAGAACCAAAAAACTCTACTAAGAGACTATTGGAACTCATAGAAGAGTTTGGCAAAGTAGCAGGATATAAAATCAATGCACAAAAATCAACAGCCTTTATATACACAAACAATGCCACGGCTGAGGAAGAACTGCTAAAATCAATCCCATTCACAATAGCCACAAAAACAATCAAATACCTTGGAATAAACTTAACCCAGGATGTTAAAGATCTCTATGATGAAAATTATAAAACCTTAAAGAAAGAAATAGAAGAGGACACCAAAAAATGGAGAAATCTCCCATGCTCATGGATTGGAAGAATCAATATCATCAAAATGTCCATTCTCCCAAAAGCAATTTACAGATTCAATGCAATCCCAATCAAGATACCAAAGGCTTTCTTCTCAGATCTGGAAAAAATGATGCTGAAATTCGTATGGAGGAATAAGAGGCCTCGAATAGCTAAAGCAATCTTGTCCAACAAAAACAAAGCTGGAGGCATCACAATACCAGATTTCAGGACATACTACAGGGCAGTTGTTGTCAAAACAGCATGGTACTGGTACAGAAACAGAAGGATAGACCAATGGAACAGAATAGAAACACCTGAAATCAATCCAAACATCTACAGCCAACTTATATTTGATCAAGGACCCAAAACTAACCCCTGGAGTAAAGACAGTCTATTTAACAAATGGTGCTGGGAAAACTGGATTTCCACCTGCAGAATCATGAAGCAAGACCCCCACCTTACACCTTGCACAAAAATTCATTCAACATGGATCAAAAACTTAAACCTATGACCCGACACCATCAAATTACTGGAGAGCATAGGAGAAACCCTGCAAGATATAGGTACTGGCAAAGACTTCTTGGAAAAGACCCCAAAAGCACAGGCACTCAAAGCCAAAATTAACTATTGGGATCGCATCAAACTGAGAAGTTTCTGTACTGCAAAAGAAACAGTTAGGAAAGTGAATAGGCAACCTTCAGAATGGGAAAAAATATTTGCAAAATATGCAACAGATAAAGGGCTGATAACGAGAATCTACAACGAAATCAAGAAACGACACATCATTAAAACAAACAACCCACTTAAGAAATGGGCTAAGGACCTCAATAGACATTTTTCCAGAGAGGAAACCCAAATGGCCAACAGACACATGAAAAAATGCTCAAGATCACTGGCAATCAGGGAAATGCAAATCAAGACCACAATGAGGTTTCACCTCACCCCGGTCAGAATGGCTCACATCCAAAAATCTACCAACAATAGATGCTGGAGAGGATGTGGGGAAAAAGGGACACTAATCCACTGTTGGTGGGAATGCAAACTGGTTAAACCACTATGGAAGTCAGTCTGGAGACTCCTTAGAAACATGAATATAACCCTACCATACAACCCAGCCATCCCACTCCTTGGAATTTACCCAAAGGAAATTAAATTGGAAAACCAAAAAGCCGTCTGCACACTAATGTTTATTGCAGCTCAGTTCACAATAGCTAAGACCTGGAACCAACCCAAATGCCCATCAACAGTAGACTGGATTAGGAAATTATGGGACATGTACTCTACAGAATACTATACAGCAGTCAAAAACAATGAAATCCGATCATTTGCAACAAAATGGAGGTATCTGGAAAACATCATGCTGAGTGAATTAAGCCAGTCCCAAAGAGACAAATATCATTTGTTTTCCATGATTGGTGATGATTAACTGAGCACCAAAGAGGAAACCTGCTGAAACGAAATGAACACTATGAGAAAATAAGACATGATCAGCTCCTGTCTGAACTGTTGATGTATTACTGACGCCATAAACAAGAGTGTCAAATTGTTATTCAACTTCAGGAGTCACTGTGTACTTACTTCTCATCAGGGATCTGTCCTTAATGTGTTATCCAATGTGAAATAATGCTAATACTAGTAATGAAACAGTATTTTTTCACTTTGTGTTTCTGTGTGGGAGCAAACTGATGAAATCTTCACGTACTATAATATTAAATCAATCTTCTGTGTATAAAGATAATTGCAAATGATTAAAAACTCTAGGTGTTAAATTGGAAAATGCATAGATAATTAATCAATTCTTTAAAAAAAAAAGCATGTAGGATCTCTGTCTTTAATGTACTGTACATTGTGAATCAATACTATAACTAGTACTGCAAAAATAATTTCAGTTTGTGCCTCTATGTGAGGGCAAACTGTTAAAATCTTTTCATAATATGTTATAAACTGATCTGCTGTGTATAAAGAGAATTGAAAACAAATCTTGATGTGAACAGAAGGGGAGAGGGAGCGGGAGAGGGGAGGGTGGCGGGAGGGAGGGAAGTTGTGGGGGGGAGGAGCCATTGGAATCCACAAGCTGTACCTTGGAAATTTATATTCTTTAAATAAAAGCAAAAAAAAAAAACAGATAGAAGCAAGATCACATAAACAAGACATGTATCTGCTAATACTATATGATAGAATTAAGAAGGAGAGAACAATCCAACATGGAAGCAGGATACATAGCAGACTCATAGAAGGGCAGATGTCCTAAATAGCACTCTGGCCTCAGAATCAGCCCTTAAGGCATTTGGATCTGGCTCAAAAGCCCATGAGAGTATTTTAGGCATGGAAAGCCAAGACACTCTGGCAAAAAAAAAAAAAAAAACCTAAATGAAAGATCTCTGCAAGTGAGATCCCAGTGGAAAGAATGGTCCGTCAAAGAAGGAGGTACCTTTCTCTGAAGGGAGGTGAGAACTTCCACTTTGACTATGGCCTTGTCTAAATATGATCAGAGTTGGTGAACACAAAAGGCTTCCATAGCCTTGGCAACTCATGACAAGATCCAAGCATGATTACTGATGCGATAAACAAAAGTGTCAATTTGTTAAGTCAACAACAGGAGTCACTGTGCACTTACTCCTCATGTAGGATCTCTGTCCTTAATGTGTTGTACAAGTGAATTAAGGCTATAACTAGCTCTCAAACAGTATTTTACAGTTTGTGTTTTGGTGTGGGTTCAGACTGTTGAAATATTTCCTTAATTTATACTAAATTGATCTTCTGTATATAAAAATAATTAAAAATGAAATTTAATGTGAATGGAATGGGAGAGGGAATGGGAGATGGGAGGGTTGTGGGTGGGAGGGAAGTTATCGGGGGGGGGAAGCCATTGTAATCCATAAACTATACTTTGGAAATTTGTATTTATTAAATAAAAGTTAAAAAAAACAAAAAAGAAAAACAAATAGAAATTAAAAATACTGTATTTGAAAAACAAATAAAAATTTAAAATAAAATAAAACTTCTGGATGGTGTAATAAAATTTAAAAAAAGAAAACAAAAAAATAGCAAAACCCTTGAGACCAGAAACCATAAATGATGGAAAAGTTAAGTGTGGAACTTAAAGTAATGTTTCCAGCTGACTTTAATTAAACCATAAATGATGGAAAAGTTAAGTGTGGACTTAGAGTGATGTTTCCAGCTAACTTTAATTAAACCATAAATGATGAAAAAGTTAAGTGTGGAGCTTAGAGTGAAGTTCCCAGATAACTTTAATTAAACCATAAATGATGGAAAAATTAAGTGTGGACGTAGAGTGGTGTTTCCAGCTGACTTTAATTAAACCATAAATGATGGAAAAGGTAACTGTGGACTTAGAGTGATGTTTCCAGCTGACTTTAATGAGCAGGCAATAACAGATGCTCAAAAAGAGATCTAGAAATTCTGAATGTGTTGAGAACCATAAGTATTGAATTAAGAATGCAGCACTGCACAAGTATAGAATGAATATATGCCTACAAAGGATTTTTTCTTAAAATAAGATTAAAAGCATAGCAAACTTACATGTAGAAAAATAAATACATGTAGATTTAAGGTTTATTTTAGAGCTTTGTCCCCATGTATGCCTATTTGTGAATGTGAATCATATACAGGACTAATCTAAGACTACTCTAACCATATCATCTGCTGCCCCCTCAGTATTTTCTTTATTCTTAATTCTTTAAAAATTTTTAATATAGCTAATCAAATTCCTGTACATCATTGGTTTATATTCTAGTATTATTGTGTTGACAATAAATGTTTGAGGCACTTTTGTTTTAAAACCTGAGTGCAGAGTTTAGAATAGTGTGAAAGTGGAGAGAAGCTTAAAGTAGCCTTTTTGTTTCGAGTTTTATCTAATTTGACTTTCAAAAATAAAGTTTAGGCAAATAATTAGGTTAAGTGCTTTTAATGGGTGTTAGAAATCCTGATTCAGATCATTTGCTAGTTAAGTATCTTCATTGTCCCATCTTGGAGAACTGAATGTGTAGACTATATTCACATAAAAGATTGGCTAGCAGATTTTGCAATGCACTTCAAAAAGCTTACTGATACTATTTTGTCCTCATTTGGAAATGAAATCTATGAAAATGAAAGATAACTACGTATCTATAGATTATCTATGGAAATAACTGTTAAGTTTATTATCTGAAATCACAATAAGCAGAATTTTCCTCATTTGGACTATTTTGCCTTGGCTTTATTTCACTGTTATATCCATGTACACCTTGTAGACTCTCATGCCTTCCCTTGTCAAATGTGGGCTGGGTTATATTAACACTTTTCTACATGATTCCAGATTTCTAAGTTAGAGTTCTTTCATCTACTGGTTTATTCTCAAATTGTCACAATGGGTGTTGATGGACCGAGTTGAAGTCAGGAGCCTGGAGACTCATCTGAGACTCCCACATGGGTGTTAGGGGCTAAGCAATTGGACGTCATGTGTTTCCTTCCCAGTAACATTAGCAGGGGGATGGACTGGAAACATAGCAGGCAGGACTCAAACTGACATCTTGATATAGGATGTTGGCACTGCAGAGAGCAGCTTAGTTCACTGTACCAGAATGCCAAACCCAAATTACTTGTCTCAAAAGATGGTCTTTCTTCTGGCTACCCTACTTCTGATCCAGCTCCTCACTGGTAAAATAGCAAAAGATGGCCCAATTGCTTGGGCCCCTTCACTCATGTTGGAAAACTAGATGAAGTTCCTGGCTCCTGGTTTAGCCCTGGCCCAGGCTCAGCCATTGTGATCACTTGGCAGCTGAATGAGCAGATGGAAAATCTCTGTTTCTACCTTTTTTTTTCTGTAACTCTGCCTTTCAAATATCTTTTAAAAATATGCAAATACGCACATATTTAAAAAGTGTCATACTGTACACATAGAAATAGTTCAGGTTGTAAATTTTATATTATATTTTTGTGACAATCAAAAAAAAAAAAAAAAGCTAAGGGCCAGCACAGTGGTATAGCATGGAAAATTATCCATCCAAAGTGCCAGCATCCCATTTGTGTACCAATTTGAGTCTGACTGTCCAACTTCTGATTCAGCATTCTGCCCTGGCCTGGGAAAGCAGTAGAAGATGGCCCAAGTTCTTGAGCCCTTGTACCAAAGTGGGAGACCCAGAAGAAACTCCAGGCTCCTGGCTTGAGATTGCCACAGGTCCAGCCATTGTGGCCATCTGCAGAGTGACTCAATAGGTGGACGACTTTTCTCTACTCTCTCTCTCTTTCTCAATCTCTCTGCCTCTCTTTAACTGTGAAATTCAAATAAATAAATAAATATTTAAGATAAAATAAATAAAATTTCAGTTAGGAGTTCATGTAAATGCTTTCTCATTACATGCCTTTATTGTGATCTGAAATTTCTCAAATATAATAGAAATTTTCATACTGAACATTCTTAAGGAAGACAGTCCTAGAATTCACCAAACTACTATCCAATTTGTAAAGACACTTACAATTTAATTTACAATTAAATTTACATTTAATTAAACATGAACTACATGCCTGGATATTTGAAGGATGAGAAGTATGTCTATGTAGCAATAGTACTTGTTAATACTATTTTACATAATTTTCATTTCACAGTAAGAGAAGTCATTCTATACTTATATTTGTAGTATAATACTATACTATTTGCATTACTAACTTGTAGAAATGTTATGATTATTTGAAACTGTACATCTAAAAACTAGAGAAGTGTTAACTGAATATGTCATGTATAATTTAATGAGTGATATAATCTGCATGTCTAACATCACATTGAATGTGGAAAAGTTGGAAGCATTCCTGCTAAGATCCAGAAACAGACAAGGATGCCTACTCTCACCATTACTATTTAATACAGCCCTGGAAGTTTTAGCCACAGGTGTTAGGCAAGAAAAAGAAATCAAAGGGAAGCAAATTGGAAAGGAGGAAGTCAAACTATCCCTATGTGTACATGGAAAGATTCTATACATAGAAGATCCAGAAGATTCCACTGAGATACTCATAAAGATTTTGTTGAAGTGTTAGGATGTAAAATAAACACACTAAATCAATAGTCTGTATACACAGACAATGTCATAGCTGAGCAAGAACTTTTAGATCAATCTCATTCACAACAGCCACAAAATAAATTAAATACCTTGGAATAAATTTAACCAAGGTTGGCAAAGATCTCTACAATGAAAATTACAAAATGTTAAAGAAAGGAAAAGAAGATGCTAAAAATGGAAAAATCTTCCATGTTCATAGATTGGAAGAATAAATGTCAATACTAGCAAAAGCAACTTAGGGTATCAAGGTGGTTCCAATTAAAAAAAAACTACAAAAATATTCTTCTCAGATCTAGAAAAAGATGATACTAAAATTCTTTTTTTATTTTTATTTTTTATTTTATTTTTTGACAGGCAGAGTTAGTGAGAGAGACAGAGAGAAAGGTCTTTCCGTTAGTTCACCACCCAAATGGCTGCTAAGGTTGGCGCGCTGTGCCGATCTGAAGCCAGGAGCCAGGTGCTCCCTCCTGGTCTCCCACGTGGGTGCAGGGCCCAAGCACTTGGGCCACACTCCACTGCACTCCCAGGCCACACCAGAGAGCTGGACTGGAAGAGGAGCAACCAGAACAGAACCAGTGCCCCAACTCAGACTAGAACTTGGAGTGCCAGTGCAACAGGTAGAGGATTAGCCTAGTGAGCTGTGGCACCAGCCAATGATGTTAAAATTCATACAGCAACACAAGAAACCCCAATAGCTAATTTAATCATATGCAGGAAAACAAAGCTGGAGGCATCACAATGCCAGATTTTAAGGCATATTACAGGGCAGTTATAATCAAATCAGTCTAGTACTGGGACAAGAATAGATGTGTAAACTATTGAACTGAATAGAAATTATAGAAGTCAATACACACATTTGCAACCAACTTATTTTTGACTAACACACCAACATCCATTCAAAGTGGATCAAAGACCTAAATGTATGATGCAATACCAATAGATTATTGGACAACACTGGGGAATTCTGCAAGACATTGGTGTTGGCAAACACTTCTTGGAAAGATCCCAGATGCACAGGCAATCAAAGCCAAAATTGACAAATGGGATTGCATCAAGCTGAGAATCTTTCACACTGCAAAAGAAAAACTCTTCAAAGTGAAGAGACAACCTACAGAATTGTAGAAAATATTTGCAAACCCCACAACTGAAGAAGTGTTAATATCCAGGATCTATAAAGAGTTAAAGTCATTCGGGGAGTGAACTAGCAGATGGAAGACTTCTCTCTCTCTGCCTCTGTGTCTCTGTAACTCTGTCTTTCAAACAAATAAATCTTTACAAAGATTCTTAGGGCTCCTTCACCCATGTGGGAGACCTGGAAGAAGCTTCTGGCTCCTGGCTTTGGGTAAGCTCAGCTCTGGGCATTGCGGTCATTTGGGGAGTGAACTGGTGGATGGAACACCTCTCCCTATTTCTGGCTCTACCTCTCTCTGTAACTCTGTCTTTCTAATGAATAAAAAATAAATCTTTAAAGAAATAAAAAATAAAAAAGATTCTCTTGCTTTTTTGGTTTCATATTTTATTAACCACATTTGTATATACTTATGTGCTACAGTGTGGCATGCCACTATATTTATACAATATGTACAGATCAAATCAGTAAAAACAGCATTTTCCCTTATTTGTATTACTTCATGATTGGAGCCTGTGAGCTCCTTTCTTCCATTTTCTTATAAAGTACTGCGAAATACAGCCATCCCAATATGAGGATTAACACTAGGGACATAGTCATATAATCTAACTCTCCTTTGGTGCCAATTATTCAAACCATTTTTATACTTGTCAAACTTTACTTGAAAAAAAAAGAGACAGACACACAAACATGCCCACACATATACACATACTCAGAAGAAATGCTCCCATTCACTGGTTAACCCAAATACCTGTAACATTTGGGGCTGGGCTATGCCATGCTGCAGTTAGAAGCCAAGAACTTAATCCAGGACCAGCACATGAGTGGACAAGGCCCAACAACTTGAGCCGACCACTGATTCCCACAGCATCCATTAGCAGGAAGCCAGAATTGGGATTAGGAACTCTAACCAATGCAATACAATGTGGGATTTGAGCATCCCAAGAAGGCTTTTAACACTGTCCAATTTCCATCCCTCCACAAAATTATTCAACTAGTTAAGAAATCTCTGGCTTCCAGGGAAAGGGACCACAGCCACTTGGGCCCAAACCTATCACTGCATACTCCTTTTTCTTCATTGAAAGTCTCTCTTCCCATCATTATAAACTCCCTAATGTGACCCTCACATGCATGGTCCACTTCTGAAATCTCTTTCTGAAGAAAGGGCAGAGCAATAGAGCACAGAAGCATTGGCCTGGGTGATGTGGCACAGCTGAGGACAAAATATTGGCCTTTGCCAGTTTCTGCCTGGTTCCTCTGACCAGCTCTAGGCAAAGTGCCTGGGGTATGCTGGATCCAGCAGGTGACATTGGGAAGCGTAGTACCTGGGGTTGCCATGTGTGTACTCCCTGGATTTAGGGGCCCACATCTGAGGCTGAAACAAACCAGGCATCCACATGCCAGAAATAAAAGTGTATCATTATATTATACCATATGTGAAGACCAACTTAAAATGATCGAACACTTACAAAAAAGATCTGAGAAGTTAAAACTCCTAAAATTGGAAGCAAATTCATTGACATTAGTCTTAGAAACTTCTGTTTGGATGTGACACCAAAAGCCCAAGCAATAAAAGCAAAAAAATAAGGAAATAGGACTGCAACAACCTGAAAAGTTTTCTGCACTACAAAGGAAAACTACAGATAAAGGAAAAGCCAGGAGTGAGAGGAACATGTCTGTTTAAGGGAGTAATACAATGGATAAATATGATCAAAAGCAAACACTACAATTAAAAATGGACAAAAGGACCTAATCAGTTTTTCCAAGATAGGCAAGTAGACAACAGGTATGTGAAAAGGGACTCACATTGCTAATGGTAAGGGAAATGCAAATTGATATCACAGTGGTTATGAACTTACATAGGTTAAAATGGCTATTATAGAAAAGTTATCAAGTGTTAGACTGGAAGTGGAGAAATAGAAAACATGAATCAGTGGTGGGAATGTAGATTCGTACCTCTATTGTGGAAAATGGTATGGCAGTTCCTTGAACAAGATTAAAATGGAAGGATTATGAGCATACTCAAAGGCAACAAAATCACTATCTTAAAGACATATTGCAACCCCATGTTCATCTCAGCATTATTACATTGGCAAGATAAGGAAATGACCCTTGTATCTGTGCACAGATGAATAAAATATGATAAATACAAGGTAACTCAATTCAATATTGAAAAGGAGGGAAATCCTGCCATTTTGTCACAACATGAATCCAAAACTGTAAATCTGAATGACACAAGAATATGTGATGTAAGACACAGAAGCATAAGAAATATAAATTAAAGTAGAAAACAGAATGGTGGTTGCCAGTTGTTGAGAATGAACAAAATAAGATGTTGTCAAACTACAAATTTTCAGTTATAGATAAATTAAAGTCTGGAGATTTAATATATAGCATACTAAGTATTGTATAATACTAATTATGTGCTTGCAAGTTCCTAATAATTTAATTATTCATTAAAAATTAACTATATAAGACTATGTATATGTTATGTTAGCTTGGTTCACCTAACCATTTAATAATGATATGTATGAGAGGACTCTGAAATGTTTGTGGAAATCTTGGTTTAAGTGAAAATGTGGGGCTGGTGCTGTGCCATAGCAGGTAAAGCTGCTGCCTGCAGTGCTAGCATCCCATATGGGCACCGGTTTGAGACCCGGATACTCCACTTCCAATCCAGCCTCTGCTATATTCTGGGATAGCAGTAGAAGATGGCCCAAGTCCTTGGGCCCCTGCATCCATGTGGGAGACCTGGAAGAAGTTCCTGACTCCTTATCAGCACAGACCCAGCCATTGCAGCTAACTGGGGAGTGAACCAGTGGATGGAAGATCTCTCTCTATCTCTCTCTCCTTCTCTCTCTGTGTAACTATTTCAGATAAATTAATAAATTTTTAAAGAAGTGATAATGTAATTTTTCTGTGAAATTTTAAGTTCCTTCATATATCAAAATATTAGATTATAAAAAAGAATTTATAAGATTGGTCCCATTCACAATAGATACAAGAAAAAAACTTGACCAAATTTAACTAAGGAGGTGAAAGATCTCTATGATGAAAATTACAAAACATTAAAGAAATAGAATAAGATGTAAAAAAATGGAAAAATCTTCCATGTTCGTGGATTAGAAGTATAAACATCATCAAAATGTTCATACTACTGAAAGCAATTACAGATTCAATGTGATCTGAATCAAAATACCAATGACATTCTTTTCAGATTTAAAAAAAAACAATGCTAAAATTCATATTGAAATACAAGTCCCCTGGATCTCTCAAGCAATCTTAAACAACAAAAACAAAGCTGGATGCATCAAAATATCAGAATCCAAGAAATCCTACAGGCATTCATAATCAAAATACTCTAGTATTGGCACATAAATAGACATGTAGACAAATGTAACAGAATAGAATCCCCAGAATTCAATCTGTGATTTTTCAATTAATCTTTGACAAAGGAGCTAGAATCAATCCTTGGAGAAAGAACAGTCTCTTCAACAAATGGAGCTGAGAAAAAGAGATTATTAGTAAAGTGAACATGAATTTGTGCTTTATGAGTGAAGTCTGATAAGATGATAGGGCATGTGCCAAGTCTTGGAGCCAGGCCTTAGGCACTTCTACATCTCTTACTGCATCATTGTGATGGACATTGTCCACCCTCCTCAGTAACCTGTCCATAGGAAGCTCCCCATTTCTCATTCCAGTCTGGTGCACCCTGTTGACCTAGCTCCAGGCAAAGGTTGGGTACATAATTTTTCAGGATTATAGGTTTAGGAATGGGCTATAGTAATTTCTCATCAAAACTCATTATAGGTTACTAATGTTTCCATATTTAAATGCTTAATAATGGTAAACAAATTGTTTTACATTTTCAGTTTTACTAAGATTAAAAACTTAATTGTAAAAATTAGAGGATAAAATTAATGGCAAGGGGATAGCATATATCCAAATCAGAAAAAAAATGAGCAAAACCACAATATTAACCTGGTATCCAGGCAAAGTACACATGAGCCCTCTTCCTTGGGATGAGGTGTATTACAGGTGTTCCCCATCCTAGTCACCAGGGACAAAGACTGTTGGGGGCAGAGGTGTTTCCTCTGGATTCTCTTCTCCTTTAGTTCCAACTCCATTGGCTCCAATCCCGGATCAAAAGGCAACCATCTTCACTGATCAGGGTGTTCTGAACCTTTTATCATAAACACTGGGAGCACAGTGCATCTCACAAAGTATTTCATGGAAAAATGCTGGACACAGCACACTTAAGTTATCTCTGCAGGCCTCAATAAGTTTGGGTTTCCTGAGAATCATGGGATTTCTGGCACACAGAACTGAGGGCCATGTCCCATAAAAATAGGTCCAGCACAACATTCTGTCTCCCTCTGTGACACTCATGTGTCCTCTTCTGCAGTCAACAGGAAACAAGATGAATCAAGGTGCTTGACTGGGGTGGGAGATAATCAGCTCGGTATGTGCTGAAATAGTAAACAGGTTCCTTTTCCACAGTTATGGTAATAGTCTTTTTAACTTTTTAGTACAAGCATAAATTTAAACATCGTATGAAATTTTTTTGTGAGACATCTTTGAAAATAACAGACTTTCACCAGAGATTAACATTTCATGGAAGAGTTCATTATCCTTCACGCTTGTTCTCTCACCATAGCAATGTATTACTAAGCTTCCAAACAACTGCAATGTTGAACTTAAAATCAGTTTAGTTTCCCAGGCATTATCTTGAAGAACACATAATTTAAAAACAACATTCTATTATGCTGAAATAAATGCAACTGAGTATAATTCTCCATCTACCTCTGCAAGTTTACCCACAAGACTGATAAACAGTGAAAAAACATCTAAAGATATCTTATGTAAACTACTTGCATTTGGATTCTTCCCCAGAAAGTTTGCACAAGCCCTGGGTTCATTTCTAGCCTAGGGTTCTTGTGAGTAATAGTTTTTATCCTTAAACACAGGAGCAAAAGTGGAAAAAGGTGACAGAATAGAGGGAGACACGAAAGCCACTAACAAAAGAATCACCTATGGATGTGGTTATGAGAGATCTGAAGGGACCAACCACTCTGTGAGATTTCTAGAGACATTTTTATTAAAAAACAAGAAAGACAAAAACTTATTTTTTTCTTTTGCCTTCTATTGTTCTGTTGTGTAGCAGTGAATACTATGGAATTAAGGAGCCAAGTCTCAGAAACACAGTGGCAAAAAAGAGAAAGTCATGAACTGCAGAATGAGTTCTAAAAAAGATAGAAGAATTCCCAGGAGCACCCTGAAACACCACACTGGCAAGGGTGTCTAGGAAAGGAGAGAATAAGCAACAGTCTTCACTTGGGGTCATTTCACACTCTGGATGAGAACAAACGCAAAGGGGAAGAGTAAACAGGAAAATCAGTGATAACTTGAACCAAGGGGCTGTTTCTGAGAGCAGGTAATAAGATGAAGACTAAGGGATGACCCTGGGATGGCACCAGCAAGTCACTGCTGACCTGTAGGAACTAAGGTTTAGTTAAGAGGATCCCCATAAAGATCAGACTGTATCTCTGACAGAATGAAAGTCATCACTAGGTGCAGTCCCCTAAGGCCTGGACAAAATCCCAGAGCCGAATAAAATGGCTTTGTTCACCAATGACCCAGTCTGTGGCTTTGCATTGTCTGCAACCAAAAACAGACACCTAGGAAGAGCTATGCAGAAAACACAGTGGCCTGGAACTGAAACCCTGTTTCCTATGTATTTAGAGAATAAGGCAATCCAGTCATTGTGGGGGAAAAAACATGGGTCAAAGGACCCAAAAACGATGGTTTCTCCCACACAAAATCCCCATACATGCAGCCCTGATACTCCCTGGCCATCCTCCCAAACTACCGCACACCGAGGGAGATAAAGGACTGCAGGCACGCGGCACCCAATGGACAGCTCCAGGGATGCGCAGAAGTCGCCCGTGTGCAGGGAAGGGACAGTATGCCTGGGGTCCTGGGGGTCAGGCGAGTCCAAACGCTGAGGGCCACACAGGAGCCAGAAAAGTTCTGTACCAGTGGTGAGATGGCGCTCATGGATTCCGGCGATGCCCACCCGAAGACCTGGCATCCTGCCAGTCTTTCCCCACAGGTTCCACCAGCTGTGCCTTCCCACTCCTGGATGCCCAGTCCCATACACTGACCATGTCATGGCTTCAAGGTGTCTGGGTCCTGTGGTGCCAGGTCAGACAGCTGTGGATGTGGATATAACTTGAACCTCCTCACAGAGGTGCAGTCTCCCAGGTGCTCTCCACATAACAGATACAACTATGATGTCAAGATCCCACGAGATTATATTTATGCTATGGTGCCTGACTGGGCAGAATGTCCAAAACTGAGGATGTGCAATGTCACAAAGACGCAGCCAATCAGATCCAGCCTAGTATGGAGGCCTCTCTTGAGTTCAAGCCATGTGGGAAGAGGGAGGAGCAAGGACTAAGTTCAGACCTCCAGGGTGCTTTCCTTCATGGAGCCGGAGGCCTTTCAAGTCCCTGATCATGCTACCTGCTGGGATCGCTCCAGGACTTCATTATCTGGGTTCCTGCAGGAATGCTACCTGGAGCTGGCCATAACCTGCTCTTGGTGAGTTACCATTTAACGGAGATTAATAGGCTTCTGAGCTTTTCTTTTTCTTCATATTTTTGACTCACTTCTTCTGTTGGGTTATTGTTTTTTTAAATATTGACAAAAATCAATACTTTGGACCATTCCTCTTGTACATATGTGTTTCCTGTCTGCTTATTGTCTTTTAATATTTTCTATTTGCAATTTATTTTAAGTGTTGATCTTGTAATCAATACTCTTGTTAAATTCATTTATCAGTTTTATCTTAGACTATGGATTATCTCAATTTATTATTAATTACATTTATTGAAAGTTTTATTGCTTAGATGTTGATCTCTACACCTTATGCTTTCTTTTTGCTGTTTTATTGTCCTGACTTCAGCAGTAGAAAGTTGGAGACAGTGGACACATCCTTGTCTAGGTTTATTCCCAAGGAAAAGGCTTTCAGTGACCCTTCAGTACTTGTGTTGTTTGTTGCCCGTTCCTTTCAATTTTAATCAGATTAAGGAAGTCACTGTTGTTTCCCACCCTGCTAGCAGGGCTTTTTCTTTTTTTTCAACTAGATGCTAACTTTTTAAAAGATTTTTTTAAAAAGATGTATTTGCAGCATATCCAGGTTCATGTAGTGGGGAGTGATCTGAGGTGGCTCAGTGTTGGGTGCCCTGTGAACAGAAAGCCAGACCTCAGAATCCAGGAAATGGAGCATATGTAGGGACCAGTGTCCAGAGAAAGGAGAGGTAGAGCTAGTGGAAGCTGACACATTCTTTCTGTAGTTGTTTTTTTAAAGGTCTTACCATGAAAAAATATTGTCAAATGTATTTTCTGCATTTATAGGGATAATCCTGTTTTGCTCTTTATTAATATTGATCAATCAACTGATTTACATATGGTGAAATATCCTTCCATAAAGAATCTGACTTGAGCATCTTTTTTACTCTGCTATTGAATGTCGCTTGCTTTTACTTTGTGAAAACTGCTCCATCTGTGTCTGTTGGGAATACTGGCCTGTGGTTTTCCTCACTTATGATGCCAGCATTGCAAGAGGTGATTTAGCTTACTGCACCATAAAACCAGCCCTATTGCTAGGCTTTTGTGTCAGGAGAATGTCTTATAAAATGAACTTGAATGTTAGGATTGTTATTATTTAAGTATTTGTAGAATCTGGCTGATAAATGTTTGGGTTTTGGATTTAATTTAATTGGCAATATTTTATTAGTTGTTTAATCTCTTGGCTGATGAATTTTCTGTTCATATTTTGTTTTCTCCAGACTAACTCACTTGTTTAATGTTTAAATATCACCATACATTTGACTCCAGAAACTTCAGACACGAGGTGTGCAAGATAAGTCTTAATGCTAACATATTTTTGTCCTTTTTTCAGTTTCAGTTTGCAGTACCTTTGTCTATGCCACCCCTCATGCACACAGAATAGATTTAAACTATCTATTTCATGCTCTGAACAAAACATTCACAGCAAATTCTGTTATTGCTTTTATTCTCCTTGTTTTCATATATACACACTCACACACACACACACACACACACACACACACACACACATATATACTGAGTTTCATCTTCTGTCTTCTTATTTCTCTGTGTCCTAATGGTAAGTGGCCATGTCTCACTCTACTTTCTTCCTTTCTAACTATCAAAAGCTTCTCCACTTGTTTCTCTGGAAATGAGATTTAAAATGCAAACCTGTTCAATTAACTACCACATTTTTGGCATCCTACTAATTCCAACCTGTGGTTTTAAAAATGAGCAATCATTTTCTTATAAAAACTAACTTCTAGTTATTGGATGAAATATTTGGGTGTTTATTAATATATTTTGTAATACATTTTATAAAAATAGCAAGAACATAAGTTTTAGTGTTGAAATTTTGTCAGTTGTATAAGTAAAGTACCACTTCTCAGTTATTTGAATATTTTTATTGTCTATTTCTCCTGAAAGCTCGAGACAAATTGCAAGGAAGTGCAATTTTTAGCTCCATTGCTTAGCCAGCTTTAATTGGGCTCTTACCAAGTAACTGGTTGCATCATATTCAATGTAAACAATTCTTGCACAAAATCTAACCGTTTTTGGTATTTCACTGGACTGTAATTTGATAATACAGAAAAATCTATTTTGGAAATTTCTTTGCTACTATGATATTGACCATATTCTATAATTCATCTAACATGCTAATGCAGTCATTTGTTTATGCTTTGTCTACAGACAGCAGTGTGAACTGCTTTCAAAATCATTAGAAAAAATCTGTCTAGACTAATAAAAAATTCTATTGTAGTGATTTTTGAATTATAAAATAATATAGAGAAACATATTTTCATTGTCATTGCTTTCTCTTTGCATATAGATTACAAAATAAGTCACATCTTAATAAGAAGCAAATAAGACATACAGAAAAGCATGCACTCCTAATTTTTATTTATGAATGTAATATATGTTGAAAAGACTTTTATTAGAAGTCAGAATTCAGTGCTCATCAGAATTCACACAGCACCAAACCTGAATGTGATAAATATGGATAAGCCTTTTTGCTGGTTGTCAGAATACATAACACATCATAGAATTCACAAAAGAAAGAAAATTTATAAAGGTAATGAATATGGAGGAAGTTCCATTATTTCAAACCTAAATAGGCAGCATAGTATTCACACATAAGAAAATCCTTTTGAATGCGATAATTACTGGAGTCATTTTGCTAGAAGCTGCCCAACAGACATCGGAGTTCACACAAAGAAGCCCTATCAATGGAATCATTGTGAAATTCCTTTTTCCAGAAGTCAGTCTTCAATTCACATTAAACAAATCACAGATGAGGAAGGATGTGACTTTAAGAAACTATACTATTGGCTGGTGTCACGGCTCAATAGGCTTATCCTCCACCTGTGGTGCCAGCACACCAGGTTCTAGTCCCGGTCAGGGTACCAGATTCTGTCCCGTTTCCCCTCTTCCAGGCCAGCCCTCTGCTATGGCCCAGGAGTGCAGTGGAGGATGGCCCAAGTGCTTGGGCCCTGCACCCCATGGGAGACAAGAAGAAGCACCTGGCTCCTGGCTTTTGATACGATGCACTGGCCGCAGTGCACCTGCTATGGCAGCCACTGGAGGGTGAACCAGCGGCCAAAAAGGAAGACCTTTCTCTTTGTCTCTCTCTCTCACTGTCCACTCTGCCTGTGAAAAAAAAAAGAAATTATACTATCATAAGCCAGCTCTCACTGTTTATCAGAGAGTTGATAGAGGACAAACACTATTAATGCAGTGGAAGAGGAAAACCCATATAATCTAAGCCAATGTATGACAAATTTTAACAAATCACACCATAAATCGCTCAAAGTGTAATGAATATGGAAAATCTGCATTGTTGGCCTATACATATTTTGGGTTGGGAACATGCAAATGAGTTCTGCTTTCAAACATGAATTCTGTTAATGAATAAATATTTCCTGTGTAACAGTTAAAACACAAAGTTAATTACTTACAAAGTTCTTATATGTTGTAGCTATTGTGCTACCTTTCTATGAATTTGCCACATTATTCTGGTACAGACGAGTGTTATAGCCTCAGGCAGGTCACCTAAGTCATGTGCCTGCCATAAGCTTTACTGCCAGCTTTGGATGATGAATGTTTTGTCCAGGGTAGGGGTCTCTTGTGACATCTATAGTTATGGGAATCCCAGAGTTGTCTTTGTGTAGCTCTTCTGGATTGACCCATTTTTATAGATGTCAGCTTACAGGATGAAGAGGGGATATGAGCAGTGTTCTGCTCCATGAATTCTTCCTGGGATTGATTGCATGCCAGTGGATTGTTGTTGTTTTTAAGATTTCTTTCTTTGAAAGGCAAAGTGGCAGGAAACTACACACCCATGCATGTGGGTGTACACACACATACACACACACACACACAAAGAGAGAGAGAGAGAGAGAGAGAGAGAGAGTCTTCCATCTACTGGTTCGCTCCCCAGATGGCTGCAATGTCCAGAGCTGTGCCAGCCCCAAGCCAGATGCTACAGTCTTCTTCCAGGTCTCCCATGCAGATGCATGGGCCCAAGGACTTGAGCCATCTTCTACTGCTGGTGCAGGCCATAGCAGAGAGCTGGCTGAGAAGTAGAGCAGCCAGGACTCAAAACTGGCACCCATATGGGATGCCAGCACTGTAGGCAGCAGCTTAACCCTCTACACCATAGCTCCAACCCCATGGAAGATGAATATTTTGTTGGATTACTTTGGCTGAGATTAGATAAAAAGAAGCACAGGAGCTTTATTTATAATACTGTTTTATAGCCATATCTATTCTGCTATTGGTGTAGTAAATGAACCCATGGCCTTATGTGCAGGCCTTTATGACAGTTTTACTTAATCCCTGAAAGCCCATTGCAAGGCAGAGCCTAAAGATCCACCATCACAGGAAAGGATCCCTGTGAGAACTAATGACTCCCCAGGCCATGAAACACCCTAAGGTTTGGATACAAACAAATCCCTTCATATCCTTACCATCCTGATATGGGGCCCGATCCCCCCTTAGTTCTTTTAATCCTGTGTCCCAGGCACAGATACCATTGAAGGTATGCCCAACATAAAGCATTGGGACCAACCAGTTCCATCAAAATATAAGAATTTAAAGGAGGGAGATGGGAAGTTTTACTGATGGCCAGGAAACAGGTGATATAAAGTGATCACCGTATTTGACATAATCTGGAGGAATATAATTCTTGCATGCACCATTTTAACACATAGCAAGACAAGCAGTGGTATAATATGCTACTGTCTATGGAAATGCTTTCCATAGACAATATCAAGGAAACAGAATATCAAATGTAGCCATGCCAAGGAATGACTAACTGGGAATATAATGCTCCTGTTGAATGAGGTCACAAGAATTATGAGTTGGCTCATAATCAATCAACAAAATGCTGTCAGTATATTTTAACAAACTAGCAACCATAGACCAGAAATCCAAAGAAAATATACTTGCCTTTGTAGAATGGGTTAGAGGGGGACTTACAAAATACCACAACATAAAACCTAGCACACCTAAAGGTCAGATTCTACTTGGTGCTGATTTCATCAGCAAGCCAGCCCCAGATCTTTGAGAAAATGTCAGAAACTAGTCATGGGACCCCAAAGTCTCATGATCCACATGCAAATTCTAAGAAGAAAGGTATTCCCATTTGAGGAACAATAATGATTAAAAAACTCTCATGTTAGTAGTCTTTATTATCAGCATCTTGTGACTTCAGGCGCAACCCAATGGCACCCACCCATGACTGAAAAGCCTTAGAGGATGTTATGAATTTGGGAAACAGGTGAAAAGAAAATCCCCATCTCAAAAGCCAACTTGGCTGCTGCCTTCAATGTGTATAACAGCGACACTTGAGAAAGCATTAGCCTAAGACCCAAAGGGAGAGGAGAGTTCTTACTCCTTCATGTCCTCATCTGAGTATGGACAACATCAGGGAACACAGAACATTCCCACAACCCATTTGACTGTCACACACCTAGTCTCTCAATTCAACCTTGATATTGTAATTGAGACTATAAACTTCTTAATAAGAGCCTCTAGAAGTGAGTGTTGTGCTTCAAAAATTAGAAACAACCAATCTCCAGGAAATCTAATTGTGTTAAAAACTTGGAAAGAGGGATCCCTCTCTAAAAATTTGCAGGCTAACTAGAAAGAGCCCACATAGTTGCTACTTAATATTCCTACCATAACTAAATCACAGGGAAATAGTGCTTGGTACATCTGTCCAGAATTCAGCCTCTGTGTTCCAGGTCCTAAAGGTACACCCACAGTCTAATTCTGCCTACTCTTGTGAGCTGAGAAACTCTAATTCTTTTAAAAGGCTAGTAGATAATTTTTTAGCCACAAACATCTCTCTAGAGAAAGAACATTAGGCTGCTGCTGCACAGGATTTTCCTACTTTTGTTTTCTTGGGAAATTTCTATTGGCAGGAGCTATCACTTATAAACTTTTCTACCATAATGTGGTCACTCCATGCATCTCCATCTTATTTCTGAAGTTTGCAGCTCCAGGAACTGAGTCCCAGAAAGCTATGCAGTGGCCTCTTTTTCTGTGAACATGACCATGGCTGTACCCAAATGCACACATAACCCTCAAATGATGGTACCCTTTGGAGCTTGGGCTGACTGCCTGAAAACCTTTGAGCAGCAGAGAGGTTACCTCAGCCATGAGAAGTCTCATCTGTGCCCAGAGCACATGCCTAGGACGAATGAGTAGAGTGGAGGTAGAAGAAATTATATTCAAGAATGTCCTCAGGGTGGAAAATAGAAAGCAACAGCTGTATTCAGATCAACCATCATTTCAATTGTAGCGAAGTTACCTAGAAAGTGTCATGCCACCTTGATGAAGTGTCCATCCTGAGTGGGTACATGCTGATAGGAACTAATTATAAATCTAAGGAGAAAGCAGAATGAGTTTGTGAATGGGGAAGGGAAGTTCACAGAATTTAAATAAAACTGAGGGTCACCTTAAAGGGAGGGAGAATAATGAAACCAAAGAAGACTATATTAAAATGGATTTAAAGCTTCAATACTATAAGACAGTATAGAAATTTTTGTACTAGTGTCTTTGTTGTGGGGGTGGGGAGCTAGGCTGTGCTTTACTCCATATTCTTGTCCCTAGATGAACAAGAATTCAAGGAAGTAGACAAAGGGATAAAGAAAGCACAATTTATTTCAAGGGATAGTACACATTCAGATGGGAATGTAGGCAACCTCAGGTGAAAATGACTGTTGCAATTTAAAAGATTTGGTGTTCTCATTTATAGGATATGAGGCTGGCTCTCACTGAATATTCCAATTGAGTGCATTTAGCATAGGGCTTGAGTGCTGTCCAATTCCATGTTTTTAGGGAACTCTTAAATGTGTCATTGTATCTGGTACCTGTGACTGGAGCACATGTTGAAAGCCCTAAATGTCATGTCATCTGGTATATTATGGTAAATGATGCTCAAGTGTCTAAGAGAGCGTGAGGCAATACACATTTATTTTTTATTTTTTTTTAAATTATTTATTTACTTGAAAGGCAGAGTTAGTGGTGAGAGGTGGGGGAGGAGAGAGAAAGAGAGAGAGGGAATCTTCCATCTGCTGGTTCATTCCCCAGGTGCCTGCAATGGCAGGGGCTGAGCCAGATCAAAGCCAGGAGCCTGGAGCTTCCTCCAGGTCTCCCATGTGGGTGCAGGGGCCCAAGCACTTGAGCCATCCTCCTCTGTTTCCCAGGAGCATCAGCAGTGAGCTGGACTGGAAGTGGGGCAGCTGGGGCTCGAAGTGGTGCCCACCTGGGATGCTGGCTCTGCAGGTGGTGCCAGCCTCCCTAAGCACACTTGCTGTCCCCGCTGTCCCTGTGGCTCTGCCGCTTCACTTCACTCCCCATTCTTCCTGCCCCACAGACTGGATGACTCACTGAATGTCCTTCCAGGCTTCTGGTTCTTCTCTGCCAACACAACTCTATTGCTCATGCACACTTTTTGATTGCAGAACTTCTATTTGGCTTCTCAAAAACAGATTTCTACTTCTTTATGATGTTCTCCCTGGTGAGGGGTTTGTATGAGCTCTTTGGACATGCCATAGCTGCTCTCAGGGACACCTGTGTGGAGGCCTCCTCAAACCTTGTTTAGAATGGGACAGCACACATGCTGTCTCTGCACTGTGACCAACCCCTCCTTACCAGACAGCCGCTGCTGCTGCTGGTCTCCTGGCTCCTGGCTCCCCACAGGGTGTGACCACCATACTCCTCTTGCAGTGGCTCACCCTGGCTGGTCAGGCGTAATGGTCCCTAATTGCCAGCCAGAAGGCTGCCTTACCTGCTGGAGCTGGGAGGGGAGCCTCCACATTCTTTCAGGCCCACCATCCCTCAGCTTATGTCCTAGGGTCTCAAGGTCACCCAGAGGTGACTGACAGAGCCTATTGTCCCAGGCTCCCAGGCTGGGCAGTTCTGGGGAGAACGGCTGTGGCCACTGTACCTTTCCTCAGTGGGAACACTGCGTGTGGCCCAATCCCAGCTGCGCTGAGGGCAGGGTCTTGGCAGAGTGGCTCTGGCGCCATGGCCAGCGGGAGGCTGGGTCCACTGCTCTCAGGAGGCCTGCCCATCACAGAGCAGCTCCCCTCTGCCTGCTGTCTATCTGGTTACTCTCCACATTCCAACTGGGCTGGTTTGGTGATTTCCCTGTGTTTCTGCTGCTTTCTGTGGTCCTCCCCCACACTGGGCCCCAGAGTGCCCCCGGGGATGCTTGGCCCATCTCTGGGGGAGAACTGTTCACCAGCAGAGCCATGAAGCAGCTGCCATAGCACTGTGGAATGGAGCCACAGGGCCAGGTGGGGTCCTGGCTGACCTTGGCATCAACATCCTGTGAAAGCTAATGCTGTGTGGGCAGATTGGCCTCGCCATGGGGTTTTCCAGGGGTTGAATATGGAAACAAGACAACACACATCAAAGCCACTTTGGGAAGCAGCCACATCAGCTGCTAACTGCTGCTCCCAATGGGTTCTCAGCTGCCAGCAGGGATGTGTCAGGGTGCACTGCGCACGGCTTTGCCAGCACTTCCAACTGCCCCTTTCCTCGCCTGGGCATCAAGTGCATCCAAGAGTCAGGCACTCTGCTTCTCAGGACCCAGTGTCCCTGGAAGGGTCCATGCTTGGCACCAGGGCAGGCCGGCCATGCCTGGGTGGTGCCCCAGGCCCTGTCTGCCCCTGTGGACAGAGCCCTCGCCATGTGGCCCCTCTCACTGCAGATGCCAGGCATGGATGGCGGCCAGCTGTAGACCTGGTTTCTGGCTTTCTGTCCAGGACACACCTCAGTGAGGCACTCCCAAGAGTGTGCATTCTCCAAGAGCAGAAGTGGAGGCAGAGGGCACAGAGCAAGCCTGCTCACTGAGCTCCAGGAGGGAGCTATACCAGCCTCCGTGCAGCAGGGCGAGTGGTGCTCATGGCAGCCAGGAGACGCAGGGCACCAGCATGCCACCACCTACCATGCCTGCTCACAAGCAGCGGCAGACATGCCGCAGACCTCAACAGAAGCGCCTCTGCTCAGACAGTGAAATGGAAGCAACCCTGCAAGGCCACAGAGCCCACAGCGTTTCCCTTTCCAGTGCCCTACGAGGGAGGTGACAAGCTGAGAGTGGCAAGAACAAGGTCAGCAGGAGCTGCAGGCGATGCCACTGAGTCCCCTTTCCTTTTCTTTAAAATATATTTATTTGAAAGAAAGAGTTACATAGAGGCAGAGAGAGAGAGAGGTCTTCCATCTGCTGGTTCACTCCCAACATGGCCACAACAGCTGGAGCTGTGCAAATCCAAAGCCAGGAGCCAGGAGCTTCCTCCAGGTCTCACATGTGGGTGCAGGGGCCCAAGGAAACCAGCCATCCTCCACAGCTTTCCCAGGCCATGGCAAAGAACTGGATCAGAAGTGGAGCAGCCAGGACTAGAACTGGCACCCATATGGGCTACTGATGCTGGAATGCTCCTTCCATATGCATAAGGCACTTGCACTGCAGGGTAAGATCTAGATTAGAAATACGAGGGCAGTTCAAGTTCTTGGGGACACATAATTAAACAGGTGAATCCAGGGCCAGCACTGTGCTGCCACTGATTAAGCTGCTGTCCATGTGGTCACTGGTCCACGTGTTGGCTACTCCACTTCCCAACCTGACCCTTCTAATGTGCCTGGGAAAGTAGCGGAAGAAGGCCCAAGTGCTTGGGCCCCTGCACCCACACTGGGATGGAGTCCCAGGATCCTAGTCTTGGCCTGGCCCAACCCTGGCTGCTGCAGCCATTTGGGCAGTGAACAAGCAAATGGAAACTCTGTGTCTCTCTCAATCTGTCTTTCCTTCAAATAAAAGTAAATAAACCTTTTTTTAAAAAAGCAAGATTAGTTCATGTTGGTGCCCCCTCAAAAATGAAATCCATGCAGTTTCTTTCCTGACAGTTTCCCTTCCTCTTTGAAGGCCCTTCCTGTGCATGGACTTTGAAAACCTTCTGCCCCAAAGCCATCTTCTCTCCTTTCCCATAAGCTCCATCAAGTGTCCGAAACCAGTGCAGCTCCAATCACTGCTGCCGGTACTGTGACGATGACCACCTGCGTGGCAGGGGCTCCACACAGGAGGGTGCTCCTGGCACGGTGGTGGCCTGTACACGCCAGTTTATAGACAGCCTTGCTCTGGGATGGCTCCCACCTGCCCCGTCAACGATGCTCCTCTCAGGGACAGCCCCATGACTGCCGCTGCCCTGGAGCCAGAGCCCTGCACAGCTTTCAGTACACTGCCCCACTTCTGCCTGGCCAGTGTGGGACCCACGTGGGACCGCATGTGGCTTTCCCACCAACACCCTCCCTACATGGGGCCCACATGACAGACAGCTACACAGGAGCTGGGCTGTGCCAGCCGGCGTGTACCCAAGTGTCCCAGGGATGGGTCTGGTGCTGGGTGGCATTGCACAGGGGCTCACCCGGGAGGATGCACTGGGTGGTTCTGCTCCACGAGCCCGCGGCTTCCTGGCCGGCCCTGGTGCCTTGTCAGGAGCCTCCAGGAGGTGGTCTGCAGCCTTCTGGTCTACCTCACCGACAGCCTTCTGCATCATGGGGGCATGCAAAAATACACATTTATTACATAAATAGTTTACTCTCTTTTGAAAATTCCTAGAATATTTAGCTATGTCCAGGACATCAGTCAGAACCACAAAGTGATGTTTTTTTTCTCTCTCTCTTAGTCATCATATATGCTTCAGAGAATCCAGGAGGCATGAGTGGATGTTGCTGAAGACATTAAATTTAAAAAGTGTTTGTGAACACTAACAGTAGTATCTATTGAAATTTACTTCTGATGGTTTCTAGAACTTGTTGTTGGAGCGTGGTCTATTTAGCTGATTAGCAAAGATGCATCTTCAAAGATACTAATCAACATTTATGTACAAAACATATCTTACCACTAAACCCAAAGAAAAAAAGTTATCAGATTTGTCTTTTTTAATGTTTTAAATACTTTTTTAAAATCAAAGTTACAGAGAGAGCAAGAGAGAGGTTTCCCATGTGCTGGATCATTCCTCAAAAGGCACAATAGCCTGGGCTGGGCCAGCATGCAACCAGAAGCCAGGAACTCCATCTGGGTGTCCTATGTGGGTGCAGGAGGCCAAACATTTGGGGAATCTTCCAGTGCTTTTCTCAGGCATTAGTAGAGGTCTTCATGGGAAGTAAAACAGCCAGAATATGAAACATTGCTCATATGGGATGCCAGTGTAACAGACGGAGCTTTACCAGCTAAACTGCAACACTGATCCCTAGATTGTCCTTTTCCCTGAGTATCAGATGGGTCTCCTTGAGGAAGAATTTAGTTAATGTGATATATATATATATATATACACACACACACACACACACATATATAATACGCCAAATTGAGGGTATGGGGACAGACAGGAGGAAATCAAGAAAAGATGTAAGTAAATGTCTTGTTATGTCAAATCAGGGCAAAACACTTTTTTTCAGTGATTTTGTAGAGGCCTCAGTCAGGTTGCCTTCCTCTTGAAAGGAAACAACTACACCTCTACAATTTTATACTTTGACACCTCAACAGCTTTACCATTATTTATAATCTTTGCAAAGACATTAACTAAACTGAAATTTCATCAGGAGTACAGATATGGCATCAAATTAATGCCATACTCCCTCAAGGTATTCATTTGGCACAATCAGAAAGAACAGACATGTCTAATACCTTTTTGTCTTGAGTTTTGATGTCAATGTGCTCATGTTTGCAAATGAAGATTAATGTTGATGATGCTACTTTAAAAATCAGCACATACTAAAGCCCCCTTAAAATTAATGCCCCGAATCAGTCAAAATGAAAATCAAGAGATACTGTCATTACTGGTGCCAGTTACTTGTTCCCTGTAGATTTCAACAACTTCCTGTCAGAATTTTTGGATTCCCTGAAATATCTATGATGGCCATCAGTTCTCAAGGGATGTGAAGCAAGAAACTGCTTCCTTGGAACAATGATGCACACCAGTAAAGTAAAATTGGTTTTAGGAATAGTCTCCTACAGGCCTCAAGCCTATCTTTCTTTTTTTTTTTTTTTTTACAGGCAGAGTGGACAGTGAGAGAGAGAGACAGAGAGAAAGGTCTTCCTTTCGCCGTTGGTTCACCCTCCAATGGCCGCCGCGGCCGGCACACCGCGCTCGTCCGATGGCAGGAGCCAGGTGCTTTTCCTGGTCTCCCCATGGGGTGCAGGGCCCAAGCACCTGGGCCATCCTCCACTGCAATCCCGGGCCACAGCAGAGTGCTGGCCTGGAAGAGGGGCAACCGGGACAGAATCCAGCACTCCGACCGGGACTAGAACCCGGTGTGCCGGCACCGCAAGGCGGAGAATTAGCCTATTGAGCCATGGCGCCAGCTGGCAAAGTGTTTTAAAACCTATTTGCAACAGAATTCCTCTCATCATATCTTTGGAACAAAATTCCACATTATGGGTTCTCAAGTCTTGAGCTACAACAGTAACACAGACACCAATATCTGCTTTACTAGCTATGTACACTTAAAGCCACTGGATTTCAGAGTAAGTTGGAAAACAATCTTCCAGATTCAATATTGCTCAAGTTTTACAAAACTGTTTAAAGTCTTGGGGTAGTTCTTGAACTCCCCCAAAATTGGAATCCTATTCTTCTATGCCTAAAAGATAAACCTCGAAGAGGTTGCTACTATCTGTGCCCTTTTAATGACCAGTGAAGATTTCTTTCACCAGGAGTCAACTCCCTCTTGAATGTGAGTGGCTCCATTCCCTGGGAATTTATGCTTCCTGTTTTTCTCTTGCTGTCCTATTGTAGCTTTTCATCATGAACATCCACCCACCAAGGCTCAAACTATTATCACAACAAATGCATCTTTCTGTAAGTTATGGACAGAATGTTTATATCTCCCATAGTTAAACACATCTGTGGAAAATGGAACAAACATATAGGTTTACTATGCAAAAATGTTAAAAATATATCGGATTAGAGGCCGGTGCCATGGCTCATTTGGTTAATCCTCCACCTGTGGTGTCAGCATCCCATATGGGAACCAGTTTTAGTTCCGGTTGCTCTTCTTCCAGTCCAGCTCTCTGCTGTGGCCCAGGAGGGCAGTGGAGGATGGCCCAAGTGCTTGGGACCTGTACCCACATGGAAGACCAGGAAGAAGTACCTGGTTCCTGACTTTGGATCAGCACAGCGCTGGCTATAGTGACCATTTGGGGAGTGAACCAGTGGAGGAAAGACTTTTTTCTCTGTCTCTCTCTCACTGGCTGTAATTCTGTCAAATAAAAAAAAAATATGGGGTTAGTTAATAAGTATATGTGAAAATATATTATGAAATACTACATGTAGTTTCACATTTCTTTGCATCAAAATAATCTTTCATTTGCACAATACATCATAGCATCTCCATTCACTCTTCCATCTTCCTCATCTCATTCCTGAAGTTTGCAGACTCAAGAACTGAGACCCAGAATTGAGACTATGCAGTTAACTCTTACTCTATTAGTATGTTCCCAAATTCACTCAAATGCACACTTCCATCCCTTTATGAGCTAATTCTCATTGGAATTTGGAAGTCCCCTGACTACCCAAAGATAACTCTGTGTAGAGAAGTGTGGATACTGCAGCCAGTAAAAGCCTACTCTTCTGGAAAGAAGCTCCAGGATGGGACCAGAAATAGACCCAACATATAATTCCCAGTGTTGTACAGAGCATGGACTCTGACAAACTCTCATGTACTTAGAATTTAACTTCTCCTTTATTGTGGGATAGTTCCTGTGCTTATGGATTACACTTTGCTGGCTTTGTGGGGAAAAAAAAAATCAATGAAAGCAAATATTTGGAGCTTGTACTTTGAATGATAATAATTGACATGGTTGCATGTCCACTTATTAGTTATCTGTCTGAATCCCACAGTGAGAGGTGACGTGTCTTCCACTATGATTTGTCTACCTCATTACACTACCCAAAATCATTTTATATGTGGTGAGATTCAGTTGGATCAGCAAACACTGTTTATAATGCTTAAATCATCCTGATAGTTTGAATCCTTTATCAATACTGAATGTCCTGTTTCTAAAAATGCTTTGATCTTAAAGTCAACACTTTTTGGAATAATATTATAATTTTGCCATTATTTGGATTATGTATTCAATGCAAGCATAGGTTTCCCTTAAAATTTTTATTTTTGGATTTGAGGTTTGCAATTCATGAATAGCATTAGAATATCCCCATGGGCTATGCCCAGGGCCAATGCAGTGTCTCAAGTTGTTGCATTTTAAGTGGAGAGAATCACTTGTAAGACTGTCCTCAGGATACTAAACAAAAAAGGTAGAGATGGGGCTGGTATTGTGGTGTAATGCATAAAGCTGGTGCCTATAGTGCCAGAATCCCATATGGGGACCAGTTCAAGTCCCAGCTGTTCCACTTCCAATCCAGCTCTCTGCTATGGCCTGGGAAAGCAATAGAAGATGGCCCAAGTGCTTGAGCCCCTGCACCGATGTGGGAGACATGGAAGAAACTCCTGGCTCCTGGCTTCAGATTGGCACAGTTCTAGCTGTTGCAGCCATCTGGGGAGTGAAACATCAGATGGAAGAACTCTCTCTCTCTCTCTCTCTCTCTCTGCCTCTGCCTCTCTGTAGCTCTGCCTTTCAAATAGATAAAATAAATCTTTAAAAAAAATTTTAAAAGGTGGACCTGCCAACAGAGCATCCGTTATCACATTTGTACCCCAGTCACCTAGAAATGGCCTTTCCATATGGTTGAAGTGTCCACAAGATGAAATAGGAATTGAATGTAAATCCAGTTAGAGGCCAGACAGAAAAAAACTTTGTGAGTTGGGAAATTCACAGAGATTAAAAAAAAAAAACAACAGACTGAGGGTCACCTGGAAGGGAGAGGATAATGAAAAAGTAATGAAAAAGAGAAACAGAATCTGAAGCTACCATATCAGACAACCCTGAAGCTCTGTATTAGTGTCTACATTAGAGAAGGAATTCCAAAGCTAGATTGTACTCCAAGTTCCTATTGCCAAATGTGAAGAAATTCCAGGAACAGAAGTAAATTAATGATAAAAGGAACAGAACACTCCCAGATGAGAGGGTGAGCAACCTAAGAAAAAAATGATTGTTGCAATACGAAAGATTGGGCATTTTCCCTTTATAGAGATGGGATGGTTCTGAGGCAATTCCTAATCAGATATACAAATGAGTTGGAGTTTCAAGTGGGATTTGAGTGCTGCTCACGTTTATGTTCCTTTTGGGAAAATCTCAGGACTGCAAAGGTATTTGGTTGAAGTGTTCCTATAGAACACATGGAGACTGAACAACATGCTCCTGAATGAACAGAGGGTAACAGAATAAAAAATAAATAAAATTTCTGGACATAAATGAAGATGACAACACATATCAAAACATATGGGGTACAGGAGAAGTTTGTAATAACTGGTGTAATAATTGGTGCCTACATAGAGAAATTGGAAAAGTACCATATAAAGGAGCTATCTATGCATCCCAAGAAACTAGAAAAACAACAAAATTGAAACAAAAAATACAAAAAAAAGTCAGTGAAATGAAGAGCTCTTTTTTGAAAAAATAAACAAAAATTGGCACACCATTGGCACAACTCACCATAAACAAAAGGAAAAGACCCAAATCAACAAAATCAGACAAAAAATAAATATAACAGATACCACAGAAACAAAAAGTATCATCAGAAATTATTATGCATGCCAATAAACTAGGAAACCTAGAACAAATTGATAGTTCCCAAGAAACATACAACCTATGAAAATTGAGTCATAATGATATAGAAAACCTAAACAGACCAATAACCAAGATGGAAACTGAATCAATAATAAAGACTCTCCCAATAAAGAAAAGCCCAGAATCAGATGGTTTCACCACTGAATTCTACCAGACATTAAAGCAGAACTAATCTCCCTCTCTCAATTCTTCTCAAGCTATTCAAAACAATTGAAAGGAACCCTCCCAATCTCCTTTTATGAAACCTGTATCACCTTAATATCTAAATCTGAAAAGCGATGCAATCTTACACCTTAAACAAAAATCCACTCAAAATGGATCAAAGACCTAAATATATCACTGGAAACCACAATATCATTAGAGAACATGGGAAAAACTCTACAGACATTGGCACAGGCAAAGACTGCTTGGAAAAGGCACCCAAAGCATATGCAATCAAAGCCACAATTGACAACTGGGATTACATCAAGCTAAGAAGCTCCTGCAATAAAAAAGAAATACTCAGCAAACAGAAGAGACAACCCATAGAATGGGAGAAAATATTTGCAAATTATGCAACTGAGAAAAGGTTAACATCCACAATCTATAAACAGCTAAAAAAATTCAACAAAACAATCCAGTGAAGAAATGGGCAAAAGACTTAAAAATGAGTTTCTCAAGCGAGCAAATTCCAATGGCCAACACATTTTTGAAAAATGCTCAGGATCACTAGCAACAGGAAAATGCAAATCAAAATCACAAAGTTCCACCTCACTCCAGTTAGAATGGTTTGAGTACTGAAATAAACAAATGACAAATGCTGCAGAGGATGTGGGGAAAAGGTACCCTGATCGATGCTTGGTGGGAATGTAAACTGGGGTAACCACTGAGGAAAAGAGTAGGTAAAAACATCAGAAGGCTGAATATAGACATACCATATGATCCAGACATCCCTCTCTGGGAATTTACTCAAACCAAAAGAAATCAGCATCTGAAATATTTATCTGTAACCCCATATTCACCGCAACACAATTCACAATAGCAGAGATACAGAATCAACCCTGATATTTATCAACTGTTAAGCGGATAAAGAAATTATGGTGTATATACACTATGGAGTAATACTTAACTGTAAAAAAAAAAAAGTGAAATCCTGTCTTTTACAACAAGATGGTTGAAATTAGAACCTATTATAATTAGTGAAATAAGCCAACCTCAAAAACACAGATACCATATGTTTCTTCTGATCCAATGTAACTAATAGAATAGTTGAAATATAATGTATTGGAGTGAAACAGACATTTTAAGGTCTGAGGACTGTTTATAGCCCTGCTTCTTCCATTGAGTAACAGTATTTCTTTACTTCTGTTCTGTATTGTTTCTCTCTCTCCATACTATATGTTGAATGCCTTTACCTAGAGCATGTTCTCTATATGATCATTAAGTATACTGGAAATAGATTATGGTCAAAATTAAGACTGGGAATCTCAGAGGCAGGGGTAAGAAGGATTGTAGTGTGGAGGGATGAAGAATGCAGGGAATTTCACTATATTTCTCAATATGTACATATGAAATATATGAAACAAATAAAATTAAACATAAATATGAATATAAATATAAAAACATAAATATAAAAATAGAAATAGGAAAAGCACAGAAGCTGGAAAAAGCAGCAGTCTAGAAGACATACACAAAATTTGGGATTCTGTTGGCTAGAGACACTCATGACTACAGGAGACTCACTCCCTACCCTAGGCAAAATACTCATTATCCAAAGCTAAGAATAGAGCATTATGGCTGGTAAATGAGTGAGGTGACATGATTGTGATCACAACACTGTTCTGTACCAGAATAATGTAGGGGAAAAATCATAGGCAGACAACACAACAACTGCATCAAGTAACTTTGTAAATGAGAATGGCACCGTAAGTAAATATTATAGACAATATTTATTAACATTCACATGTGAAAGCAGAGCTCATTTCCACTGTCCTACTCACAGTAGGGGAGCTAAAAATGCAGGTTGTATGACACAAAGAAAGATGATTTTGAAGACCATATAGCAGGTCTTCATACCTCATTATTTCGTCCTGTGAAAACCCTAAAATCTGATGATGTCTGATTTGAAAAAACATTTTTTTCACATCCAATACATGTATACAGTGCATTCGGTAATTTTTGCTGAAGCTTGCCTTAGAGTAAATGGATTTTCCACTTCCATTGCATGTGTAGAGATTTTCCTCTGTAAGTTCTCTGATAGATAATGACAGCTGGCCTATGGTAGAAAATTTTCGTCTATATCCACATATCTTTTCTCCTGTGATTTCTCTCATGTGTGCTGAAGACTTCTGTCAAAGTAATTGTTCACAAAGATTCCATTATCATGGTTTTTCTCTTTGTGTGAATTCTGTCATGTACGCTGATGTGTAATTCCTGGAAAATATGTCCTTTTTATATTTAGTCAATTTAGAATGTTTCCTTCTGTGTGAATTTTATGACTCCTGAGCCTTGAGTTCTGGAAAAATGTTTCTCCACATTCTTTGCATTTATAAGATTTTTTTTTCCCTGTGAGCATGCTCTGATGAAAAATGAGTTGGGACTTCTGGCAAAATGCTTTTCCACACATATTACATTCATAAGGTTTCGTTCTTCTATGAATTCTGATAGTTAATGAGGGCAGACCTGTAGCAAAATGATTTTCAACGCTCGTTACAATCATGGTTTCTCTTTTGTATGACTTCTCTTGCAGCTAATGAGGGCAGTCCTGGGGCAAAAGAGTTTTCCACAAATATTGCATTCATGAGATTTCTCCCTTGTGTGAATTTTCTGATGTATAATGATACTTGACTTCCAACGAAAGGCTTTTCCACATATATTGCACTTATAAGGTTTCTCCCCTGTGTGAATTATCTGATGTTTATTGAGGACTGAACTCTGGGAAAAGGCTTTTCCACACTCATTACATTCGTAAGGTTTCTCCCCTGTGTGAGTTCTCTGATGCATAATGAGATGCGACTTCCGATAAAAGGCTTTTCCACATTCATTGCATTCATAAGGTTTCTCCCCTGTGTGAATTTTCTGATGTGTACTAAGTTGTGAATTCTGACAAAATGCTTTTCCACATATCTTACATTCATAAGGTTTCTCTCCTGTGTGGATTCTCTGGTGTTTAATGAGATATGACTTCTGATAAAAGGCTTTTCCACACTCACTGCATTTATGAAGATTTTCCATTGTGGCAATTCTCTGGTCTCTGATATCTGACTTCTGGTAGATGCTTTTCCCACATTCAATGCACTCAATGAGATTTTCCCCTATGTGAGTTCTGTGATGGATAGTAAGGCAGGATTTGCAGCTGAAAGACTTCCCACAGTGCTTGCATACATGGACAGTTTTCCCCGTATGTGTTCTCTGATACATTGTAAGATCTGATTTGTAATTCAGAGATTCATCATACTCATAAGATCCATGGAGTTTCTCTCCTGCTTTTTGATATTTACTGAGATAGATATTTTTATGGAAATTTTTACTTTCAACCAGAGTTTTGTTTCCTGAAATGACAGTTGATTTATTAGAGGTGTGTTCCATACAAATCCTCTCCCATTCAAAGGATAGTATCTTCCTGTTGTAGCATTTCCCTTGGCCATTGTGTTCAAAAGCCTGCTTTATATTCTGAATCTGGTGATGTTGCCTAAGATGTTCCAAGTATTGGAGTGAGTTCCCAGTGACATTAGGTCCATGAGGTTTCTCTCCAGCTGGTATTTCATCAGGTCCCCTAGAGAGTAGAACATTCAATAAGTCATATACCTCAGGTTTCTTTCCTAAACTATATTTCCTTTATATAGTCAGTTTACAAACATGTCCTGAGGTTAAATTAAATCTTTTCTTTTTTTTCTGAATTCAACTCTCTTGGGAGTTGAGATATTTTTGTAATTACAACTTGCCTCAAATTTACTTCTTCACTTTTCTGATTGTTTTTGATAAGGTCATCCTTTCTGTTAGCAACTGCAATGAGAAAAAAGTAACAAAATTCATGAACCATATCAAACTGTTTCTTTTGGAATGCTTGTTGAAAAGTAAGTTTATTGTTATCTTAGTTGCATGGATTTAACATCAGTAGAAGTTATTCATTTATGACCATTTGGTGGTTTTTATAATGGTTTTCCCAATATGCAAACATATTCTTAACTACCTTACATATTTTTTAAGATGGGCAAATGGGTCAAGCCACTGCTTGAGATGCCTGCCTCCCATAACTGTGCTAGTTTGAGCCTTGGCTACTCTGCTTCCAATATAGTTTGATGATCATATATCCTTTTAGGCAGTGAATAATGCTTCAAGTGCTTGCAACTCTGCCACTCACTTGAAATACCTGGATATACACTTGAAAAGTCTAGACATCATTGCAGACTTTTTGCTTCAGACTGGTCTACTACTAATGGTTCAGGAAATTTGGCAGTAAATCAAAGAATGGAAGATATTTTTCTCTCCTCCTCTCACTGCCATTCTTTCAAGTGGATGAAAATAACTAAAATAATTTAATTTGTATATTTTCAGATTTATTGTGGCTAGCATTGTGGCACAACAGGTAAAAACACCACCTGCTATGCCAGCATGCTATATAGGCACTGGTTCAAGGCCATGCCACTCCAGTTACAATCTAGCTCTCTGTTACTGTGTCTGAGAAATCAGTGGAATATAGCACAAGTGCTTGGGTCCCTGAACTCATGTGGGAGACCCATAAGAATCTCCTAACTCTTAGCTTCACCCTGGCTATTGTAACCATTTGAGGAGTGCACCAGTAGAGGACATGATTCTATCTCTTCCTCTGTGTAACTCTGACTTTGAAATTTCAAACTTCGAAAAGCAGTTAAAGAGAGAGAATAGGAGAGAGAGAGAGAGAGAGAGAGAGAGATCTTCTATCTGCTCGTTCACTTCCAGATGGCCATAATGCACAGGGGCCACACCAGAAAGAAGCCAAGAGTCAGGAACTTTGGGTCTCCCACATTTGTGGCAGGGTTACAAACACATGGGCCATCTTCCACTACTTACCATTAGCATGTAGATGGATAGGAAGTGGAGCATCCAGGACACAAACCAGCCTCCAAAGGGGATGCCAACACTGCAGGTGGTATCTTTACCCACTACACTGTAAGAATATTCTGATAAATAACCATTTTTGAAGGTGGAAAAACATTTCATAAAAATATCCACTCACTTTCTAAATGGAATAGTATGTTGAGTACTTTCCAGTGGACATTACTTTTCCCTGTTATTTTTCTCTACTTTATTTTGTTATGATAATGGTGTATTTGGGGGTTTTCATTATGGCTTAATGGTTTATGTCCCCACTTGCAATGCTGGCATCCCATATGGGCACAAGTTCAAGTACTAGATACTCCACTTCCAATCCAGCTCTCCGCTAATGCACCTGGGAAAGCAGAGAAAGATGGTTCAAGCCCTTGGGCCCCTGCACAGAGCTTGGAAGAAGCTCCTGGGATCCTGGCTTCATCCTTGTCTAGCTCCAGTAGTTGCAGCCACTTGGGCAGTAAACCAGCAGATGGAAGATCTCCCTGTCTCTCACTTTCTTTCTATGTCTGAGTTTCACAATTACCATGATTATTTTTAAATGGTGTGACTGTGCTTCTCTGCTGATATTTTAGTCTTGAAAATGGGATAGCTTTATTAGATCATTTACTTGCAGATGCAGGAAGGGGACATGTGTCTGTCCCTTAATCAGGACCTATTGTAGTGTCATGTTTAGTCTTCCCAAGGGAATGGCTGTAGGCATCTGTGAGCATTTTCAAATAGAAAATAGCCTTTTACCTGCAAGCTCTGACAGATTGCCCTATATTCCTAAAGGAATTTGATACCTTCAGCATCACAGTACCAGAAAAGTATGGAAAATCCTGATATATTGTCATGGGCATGCTCTTCATACAGGATTAAGAGAATAGGTCCTACCATCCACACTATGTTCTTCTTCTGTGAGAAGTTTTTTTTCCAATTCATTCTGGTGTTCTGTTATCACTTCCTGGTTTATACACTACTGTTTGATAATTTGAAGTTTTGAATGTTTTTGATTTCTGTGTTGGAGGATTTCTTGTCAACTCCTTTCAAAGAAAACCTGAGTCCTTTATGCATTTATCTCTTTCCCTTTTTAGAATTACATTTTTAAAAAGAGAGGGTTGTTATGGCACAGCACAAGCTACTTTCTGCAATGCCAGCATCCTATATTTGCAATGCTAGTTTGAGAACTAGCTGCTTTGCTTCTGATCCAGCTCCATGCTAATGGACCTGGGAAAGGAATGGAAAATGACTCAAGCACTTGGTCCCCTGCCACGCATGTATCAGACCCAGATGGAGTTTAAGGCTCCTGGCTTCAGCCTAGTACCGCCCTGGCCAATATGGCCATTTGAGGAGTGAACCAGCAGAATGAAGATCTCCCTCTGTCTCTTTCATTCTGCCTTCAAAAAACAAAGTGTATCTTTTTAGAAAGAAAAAGAAAGAGGAATTATAAGTTCAAACTCTCCTCCCAAACAAATGTGAGCTGCTCAATAGAATTCACAGGTACACTTGTCCTTAGATGTCAACTCCTGGTGAGCATAGGACCACCAATTTTCATGTTCCTATGTAAGGTCATGCTTAGTATCATGATTTCTGATGTCATAATACAAAGGCTCTTTTTTTATTTACTTTTGGGTCAGAGAATGAGAGAATGAGAGCCAGAAAGAATAAGGACAGAGCCGTTTCACCTTTTAAATATTTGCAAAACCTATTATTTTCTTATTTATTTGACAGAGACAATGAGAGAGCTCCCATTCACTAGTTTCATCCACAAATTTGAGCAATAACAAGGCCTGTGTCTGCTCAAAGCCAGAAGTGGAAATTCAATTTCAGCAAGTAGTAAAACGTTGTCTATGAGCTGGCCAATTAATAAGCACTGAAAGAATGAATAAATAATTGAATAAATGTCACAGAACAGGCTATGAAAGTAGGAAGAAAGACAAGTTAGAATTTGGGGGATGTATCAAACCTAGAAAACAGCTTTATAAGAGCCAGAAAACACTTGCATTTTGGTTAATCTAAGAAAATATTCAGCAAGAGCAAGAAAGCAGCTAGATGGATCTATGCAAGGCAGCCTTACTTGTAGAATGCCTTTGTTGCATGTATGACACCAGCTGGCAGAAAGTCTGGGATGTAGGAAAAGTTAGTGAGTAATGCTGTAGTCAGCATCTGCTGAGCTTTTTGTCCCAGTCACCCTGACCAACATGTGCTCACTTACTTGAAAGGCTCTGGCTCAGGGGTTTTTCCACCATCCATGGTTCTGCTCCTTGTTCCAACTTGAAGATCACCTCAGGCTTGTTAATACAGTGCCCTTTTAATAGGAAATCATGTTTCACTTTGTGAAACCACTAACTTCAGTTTTTGAGGGACAACAGCTTGGGCCCAGAAGCAGTGCCAGAAAAAGGCCAAGTTGAATTGATTTCTAGAGGGAAGAATTTTTCATGGCCTCAAATCCTATACCAACCCCATATGAAACCTTATAAATTGTTGAATTCTCAACTGAGAAAAAATAATTCTACTTGGTTACGAGCTGGTTTTTACTTACCCAAGGACAGTAGGATGCTATAGATTTCTAGCATCACATCCCTGTATAGCATCCTCTGAGAATGATTCATGTTCTGCCATTCCTCCTTGGTGAAGTCCACAGCCAGGTCTTCAAATGACACCAACACCTGTAACAGCACATTCATCCTCAACATATCAGTCCTGGATCACTAATCACAAAGACTAGAAGTGGATTTTTCTGAGTGTCTTATTTGTTACTTATATATAACAGCTTCCTCTGTAATCTATATGGCAACAGAGAGCAAAACCACAATGAAACTACCCTACCCTTAAAATAACTTTAAAATTCCAAAATCACAATAGGTTTTCCCTTAATATTCTAGAACTGGGGTTTCTTCTAATGGTTCTGAAAGCTGTTCACATGGTAATCAGTAAACATAAGTATAAATGCAAAACAAAACTAGTGTGCTACATGAACTAAAAAAGACACATGCTCAAGATTGACCAAGGTAAAAAGAAAATTCCTTTAAAATAGATTTGGGGAGGGAGCAATGTTTTGTCTCAATGGGTTAAGTTGTGTCCTATGATGCTGGCATCCCTTAAGATCAATGTTTTGAGTTATGGCTGTTATACTTCCAATCTAGCTTCCTGCTAATGTGCCTGGGAAAGGAGCAGGAGCTGTTGCAAGTACTTGGGACCCTACCACCCATGTGAGAGACACAGTTGGAGCTTCAGGTTCCTGGCTTTGGTCTGGCCCAGAGCTGGCAATTGTGGTCATTGGAGGAGTGAACCAGTGGATATAAATCCTTTTTCAAAAATTTAAAGCAATATATTTGTCTCTATTATCCGATTACTGTTCATTGAAACACCAAAGATGGTGACATCTTATGGAAGAATGTGTTTATGCTAAGATACAACAAGAATGGTGGTAAATAGCAAAGAACACAGGCCAGGTACTGGGAAAAAAAACCTCTACTACATCGAGGTGAGTGGTACTGGGCTATGATGAGATGAAGACAGTGAAAGTGTTCAAGGAGGGCCTGGCACTATGATGTAGTAGGTCAAGCCTCTGCTGTTAGCACTGGCACCCCATATGGGTGCTGGGTGGAGTCCTGGATGCTCCATTTCTTATCCAGCTCTCTTGTGTTGGCCTGGGAAAGCAGTAGAGGGTAGTCCAAGTGCTTGGTCCCCTGCACCCATGTGGAAGACCTGGAAGAAGCTTCTAGTTCCTCATTTCTATACTGACCCAGCTCCAGCCATTGTAGCCATTTAGGGAGTGAACCAGTGGATAGAAAACCTGTCTCCTCATCTCTCCCTCTCTCTGTCTGTAACTCTACCTCTCAAATAAATAAATAAATCTTTTTAAAAAAATTGTCCAAGGAACTGATAATTAATATTTCATTTATATCCTTGACCCAATAAAATTTTATGTGCTATTTTTGTAAACTTGTTTAGAAAGTATGTTCATAAGCATCATAGTATATCCTGCAACAATTAGAATAATTATTATTTTTACATGAAAATGAGTACTCACTCCCTGAGGCACAGGGTGCTTCAATACAATGTGGTAGTTACTTAAAGACATTTGCACTTTAAATGTCTTCCAATGGAGGCAAATGTGGAAGGACTAAATGGCTACTTAGAGGGGAAGAGATCAAAGAGAGACATTGCCAGAGGCCAGGTGGAAAATTTCACTGCAGCCCTTTGAGGGATGCAGCAGAATGAAGCTGGGAGTTATGTGAACAGTCTAATCTGGGACATTGCAGCTTGGAAAGCCAGCAGTGGGGCACAGCCCACTCACCTCCAGGGACGTAACAAGTTCAAGGAAATTTTTTACTCAAATGTTCTATTCTCTTCCTCTTTCTGGGTCAGGTGGTGATCACATGATATCTGGTCAAGATTTGCAGGTAGATAATGCTGTTTTTAGTTAAGCAGAGGTTTGTCCTGGTGTCAGCAAGGGTATCTGGCAGAAATAGGGCCAGCGCCATGGGTCACTTAGATAATCCTCTGCCTGCAGTGCTGGCATCCCATATGGGCATTGAATTCTAGTCCCAGTTGTTCCTCTTCCAGTCCAGCTCTCTGTTGTGGCCCAGGAAGGCAGTGGAGGATGGCCCAAGTGCTTGGGTGCCTGCACCTGCATGGGAGACCAGGAAGAAGCACCTGGCTCCTGGCTTCAGATCAGCACAGCACCGGCCATAGCAGCCATTTGGGGAGTGGAACCAATGGAAGGAATACAATTCTCTCTGTCTCTCTCTCACTGTCTGTAACTCTACCTGTCAAATAATTTGAAACAAAAAGGGCAAAAATAAAAACCACAGGGCAAGGCAGAGAGAGGTTCCTGCTCCTCTCTTGGAGAGAGTCCCACCGGCCCCTACTTTTCTATAATCTTTTGTTTCCATTTCATTGCACACCATCACCTCTTCAACCTGCATAGTTGCTGCATGGTTCACAGCAAGGGGCACCTGAACAGGGACCTGATGAAGAAGGATCACCTCAAACAAATGAAAATGAAAAGTTTAATGGAGAAGAAGGCTGCCCAAACATCCAGTCATGACCATAACTTTTGTGAATGGAGTTTTTCTTTACCCAGAATAATGGGGTAGAATTTAAAGATTGAGACTAAACAATACTGTAAAGTTTTAAAACAATTCTTGAAAAGGAGAGGAATCATTGTATCAGAAAAAGTTTTAGAGGAATTTTTGTCAACAGTAATATTATATATTCCTAGATTTCCAAAGCATGAAACGAGATATCCAAGGGAAATGGTTGGGGATATGTTTAAAAAGGAATAGAATTCACTTCTGATTTTTTTATGCAGTGGATGAAATGTGAAATCCAATGAGTTAAAGAAATCCATATATAACTTGGAAGAAAAACATACCTGTGAAACAGATTTAGAAGAGAAACCAAAGAAAATATTATAACTAAAGAAGTTAATGTCAAATAAAAAATACAGTGGAATTCTTAACAACATACTTGTGAAGCAGAAGAAAAAGTATGTGAGTGGGAAGGTAAATCTTAGAAAATATCATGGATAAAAAAAAGGATGAAATTGGAAGTTAAAAACTTTTTGATGGGATACTATCAAATGACCCAACATATAGGTCTTTGGATTTTCTGAAAGTATGGAAAGAGAGAATAGATTGGAAGGTGTATTCAGTGAAGTAATTATGGAAAAGTCCCCTAACCTGGTGAAAGAAAGGGACACTCATGTACAGGAAGCACACAGAACTCCTAATACACATGACCTAAAAAGATTTTCACCATGATACTTTGCAGTCAAACTTTCAACAGTAAAGCATTAATAAAAATTATAAAATGTACACAAGAGAAACACAATTACCTTCAGAAACATATCTAATTAGACACAGATAATTTCTCATCAGAAACTCTACAGGCTAGGAGAGAATGCAGAGACTGTCATCCCTGAATACTATATCCTGCAAAGCTCTCATTTACGAATGAAGGTGAAAAAAAGAACTCTCCATAACAAACAGAAATTGAAAGAATATGTCACCAGGGGCTGGTGCTGTGGCATAGTGGGTAAAACCACCATCTGTAGTTCCAGCATCCCATATGGGTGTCAGTTCATGTCTCAGCTGCTCCACTTCCAATCCAGCTCTCTGCTATGGGCCTGAAAAAGCAGCAGAAGATGGCCCAAGTCCTTGGGCCCCTGTACCTGTGTGGGAGTCCTGGAAGAAGCTCTTGGCTCCTGGCTTCAGAATGACTCAGCTCTAGCTGTTGAGGCCAACTGGGGAGTGAACCAGCAGATGGACAACCTCTCTCTCTCTACCTTTCCTTCTCTTTGTAACTCTCAAAGAAGGGTACTATGCAATAATGAAGGGATCAATTTAACAGGAAGACGTGACTATAATAAACATCCAATATATACACCAATGCCAGAGCACCAGGCTACTTAAAATAATTTTTAATTGACATAAAGGGAAACATGGAATCCAATAATGGAGGACTTCAACAACTAGTTTCATCAATCCACTGATCAACTTGACAGAAAACCAACAAAGAAATATCAGAGCTAATCAACATTATGGACCAGGGCCAGCACTGTGGCACAGCAGGTTAACACCCCGGCCTGAAGTGCCGGCATCCATATGGGCTGCTCCTCTTCCAATCCAGCTCTCTGCTGTGGCCTGGGATAGCAGTGGAAGATGGCCCAAGTCCTTGGGCCCCTGCACCCACATGGGAGACCCAGCAGAAACTCCTGGCTCCTGGCTCCTGGCTCCAGATCGGTGCAGCTCTGGCTGTTGCAGCCAATTGGGGAGTGAGCCATTATAGATGGAAGACTTCTCTCCCTCTGCCTCTCCTCTCTCTGTTTGTAATTCTGACTTTCAAATAAATAAATCTTTTAAAAAAAACACCATGGACCAAATGGACTGAACAGATATCTACTGAATATTTCAGAGTTGCAGAATACACAATCTTTTCATCACTATATGGAGCCTTCTTTAGGATAGACCATATGCTAGGTCATAAAGCAAGTCTCAGCAAACCCAAATTATTGAAATCATACCATATGTCCTTTCTGACCACAATGGGATAAAGTTGGAGATTTAGAATGTAAGAATCTCTAGAAAATATGCAAATTTATAGAGACTGAATAACACAATATTGAATGATCAATAGTGATTCACAGAAGCAATCAAATGGGAAACCAAAGAATCCCTGGAAATGAATGAAGCCGACAATACAACATGCAAAACTTATGAAATGGGGCCAGCACTGAGCTGTAGTGGGTAAAAGCTGTAGCCTGCAATGCCAGCATCCCATATGGGCACCAGTTAAGAGTCCTGGCTGCTCCTTTTCTGATCCAGCTCTCTGGTGTGGCCTGGGCAAACAGTGGAAGAAGGTCCAAATCCTTGGTCCACTGCACCCACGTTGGGGACCCAGAAGATGCTCCTGGCTTCTGGTTTCAGATCAGCACATCTCCAGCCATTGTAGGCATCTGGGGGACTGAACTAGCAGATGGAAGACCTCTCTCTCTCTGCCTTTCAAATAAATAAATAAATCTAAAAAAAAAAAAAAAAGAAAGCAGAACTGAGATTCAAAAAACAATGATACAAAATTGAAAATAGATCTACCACATGACCTAGCAATCCTAGTCCTGAGAATTTACCCAAATGAAATGAAATTGGCATATGAATGGTCCATGTTTACTGAAACTCAATTCACAACAACCAAGTTATGGAATCAACCCAGCTGTCATCAATTGATGACTGTATTAAGAAATTGGGGTACGTAGACAGTATGTAATCTGACTTCGATTTAAAAAAGAATGAAATCCTTTCTTTTGAAACAAACTGGATGAAACTGGAAGCCACTATAACCAATGAAATAATTCAGTCCCAGAAAGGCAAATGTCATATGTTTTTCCTGATCTGTGGTAACTAATAGAGTACAAAAAGTAGTGAAATTCACATTTTGAGATTAAATGATTGTTTACAGCCTTTGTTGTCTATTGTTGAAAAACAGTGCTTTTGTTCTTCTTACTACTTATTGGATTCTTAGTGTAGGGTTAATCTTCTGAGTATAAAATAAACTGAAAATAGATCATGGTAAAATCACTGTAAAAAGGTAATTGAAAATGAACCTTAATGCAGAATGGGACTGGCCAGGAGAAAGGGAGGAGGAGAGTAGGAGTGTGGTTGGGAGTGCGGGTGTGGTGGGAAGAATCACTATATTCCTAAAGGGTACTCATGACGTGTGAATTCCTTAAATAACAAATTTTAAAAAAGGGAAGGAGGAGTAAGTGCAGAGACATGAAAGGGAAGGTCGCTCTCTCTCTCACTGTCTAACTCTGTCAATTAAATAAATAAATAAAAATGATAGCAGTTAGCCAATAAAGGTGCCTACAGGCTGTACCAAACAGGAACTGCACTAAATCTGATAGGAAGAAGTATTTCTATTTTCTGTAAATTGTACCTAAATGTTAATGACCTGGCTTGCACAGTAACATACATACATACATAACACAACTATCTGAAGTCATATCCAGGAATCAGAAAATGAAACAAAAGAGTTGAGATAAAAAGAGTAGAAAAGAGATTTTCTACCATAAGTAACTCAAAAGTATCATGATCATGACAAAGTATTTGAAAAGACGAACTTTTGAAACAAAAGAAAGCTATGAAATTAAAAAAATATATTTAACACATTTATTTGAGGACTGGGAAACTGTATAGGAGAAACTCACTGATTTTGAACATTTTACAAGTGGATCCTCTGTTGCTAACACACAAATCACAAATCGAGGCAATAAAAGCTACACATTTGGTAAATCAGGATGTTACAGTAAAGAGTTTATGAAGTAGAACAGAAAATAGGAAATGAGAAAGATAATGACTCCAATATAGTGAGCCAAAGAACTTAAGCCTTAAATCATCATTGAAAAGCCATCAAAATCATTGGGTGACTTCAACACTACACATGCGTGTAGGAAACTTCATCAGGTCCAAAAGAAAAGGAGTCACTGGAACAACCTAAAGTAAATAGTTACTGGTCATTCAAAGAATATGAAGTTGGAATTTGAATGCATCAATTAACAATCTTGTAAAAAAGTCATTGTGAGGAATATTATATCCACAATTTCTGTAACATATGCTTTACAATAGTCATGATAAAAAAGGAAAATTTGACTCACACTCAAGGGAAAAAAATACCTAGGAAGAAATTTCAGTCATGTGTTTCAGGAAGCAGACGATATGGAGATGTGGATAAACACTCTATAAGTGTCTTCCTATAGTTAAAAATTATATGCAAGTTAGATAAAGAATGCACCCATGTCAGAGACCTGGAAGAAGATCCTGGCTCCTGTCTTAAGCCTGGTCAGTCTCTGGCTGTTGTGACCATTTGGTAAATGAATCTATCAGTGAATGGGAAATATTTTCTGTGTGTGTGTGTGTGTGCGTGTGCGTGTGTAACTCTGCCTTTCAAATCAATAACATTAAAAAAAAAGAAAGAAAACCTACTTGAGGGCTAAACCAACATACTGGAAGTGGAATAAAAATAATCAAATGGAACATGAAATATGGTAGAACCTTAATATAGCTCCATAAAGCAAGTTTTGGAAACTTAATCCTCATTCAAATTTCTGTCTAAGATCTAAAGCTATGAGTTTTACCTCTTAGTTTCTCTCACCATGTGATATCACTGGCCACATTATAATCCAGGAAGAAAGGCCCTTTCTGGATTAGGCCCCTTAACTTTAGACTGCCCAGCTTCCAGACTCTAAAAAATAAGATTAGTTTTCTTGGGCCTTATGTCACCATTCGTGAAGCTGAAATTTCATACCACAATGCTGGTTGGATTCCTGGTTGCTCAACTTTCAATTCAGCTTCCTGCTAATGCACCTAGGAATGCAATGTATAATTGTCCAAGAACTTAGATTCCTGCCACCCATGTCAGAGGCCCAGATGGAGCTCCTGGCTCCTGGCAGTGGCCTTGCCCAATCATAGCTATTGTAGCCATTTGCTGAGTGAAAGAATGTCAGAATCTCTCTCTCTCTCTCTCTCTCTCTCTCTCTCTTTCTCTCTTCTCTCTCTGTCCTTTTTCTACTGCTCTGCCTTTCAAGAAAATAAATTTTGAAACAATTTTTTTCTAAACGACCTATTGTATTACATATTTATCACAAAACAGACTGAGACAGAAAATAGATAGACCAACAGTTTGTTTTTTAATTTATGAAAAAGAAAAGATGAATATGAAGCTATTTAAAACCCACAAAACAATTTAGAAAGCAAAGCAATTTAACATTAGAAAGCTTGAAGAAATTGAAATTGAAAAAGTTCATGGGGTCAGCATTGTGGCATAGTGGGTTAAGCTGCCACCTATGATGTCAGATTCCCATCTGGGCACCAGTTTGTGCCCCAGCTACTCCTGATCAAGTGCTCTGTTAATGTTTCTGGGAAAGCAGCATAGCCCAAGCATTTAGGCCCCTTCCACCCATGAAATTATAGGCTCTTGGCTTCAACCTGGCCCAGCATGACCACTGCAGACACCTGGGTAGTAAGCCACTGGATGGAAGGACTCTCTGTCTCTCCTTCTCTCTTTCTTTCAAACAAATTTATCTTTAAATCAGAAACTGGAGGAAGCCAATTGCAAAAACAAAAAACCTAGGAAGTAGTTAATGAAACAACAGCCTATTACATACTGGCTGCCATCATCCATGAATGATGGCATACCTCTCAAGGAAAATGAAAATAAATTTTGAGTGTCCTGAAGGAAAATATTCATCCCTGGTTATCTAGTGAAATTCTAAGGTATGAGATAAGCAAGGGCAGACATTTTGTCTCACTGTGATAAGCTGTTTCTTGGGATACTCATGTCCCATATCAGAGTACCCGCTGCTGCTTCTGGCTTAGCTCCAAGCTAATTCACACCCATGGTGGCAGCAGGTAATAGCAATTACTTGGCTCCTGGCTGGAAAGACACATGGGATTTCTGAATTGAGTTTCAGCCTCCAATTTTGGCCTGGCCCTTCTGCAACAATTGCAAGGATGTAGGAAGTGAATGATCAGATAGAAGATCTGTCATTTTGTCTTTCAAAAAATATATAAAGGTGTACAAAAGACAATTTTCTGAACAACACACTAACAATCACTAACATGTAAAAAAAACCTACTACGTTATATGACGTTAAGTTCTCCAGGCTGAAAGAAAATGATTCAAGATGATTATTTGGATTACCAGGGATTGGGAACCATTTTTCTGCCATCAGTCATTTGGATATTTATAACATCATTTTAAGGCCATACAGAATTATCAATGTAAAAAGTAGCCAGCTACAGATTTACTGAATTAAGATTACCACCTGGGATTGTCTTGGCAGAACCAGATCAAATGATTTCATGGGCTGTATATGGGTAACGAGTCAGGTATCTACCACCCCTGATTTACAGGAAACAATTAGGACCACTAAAAATGGAAATAATATCCGTAAGTATAAAGATCTTCAAGCATTTCTATTCTCTTGACTGATTAAAGTCATGATTATTTGAAGTGATTATTACAGAATGTCAAACATTCATATATTGATTCAATATATAAAGATCAAAAATAGTACAGTGTATAGGAGACATAAATAGAATTATTCAAATATAAGTTGGCTGTAGAGGTTTGGATTGATTTCTGTTGTTTCAATTCTGTTCCATTGGTCCATACATCTATTTATGTACCAGTACCATGCTGTTTTGATTATAACTGCCCTGTAATATGTCTTGAAATCTGGTATTGTGATGCCTC